>VZDJ01000782.1:13509511-13544005 GCA_008694505.1 Cyanoderma ruficeps
CCCTCCCTCCCTCCCTCTTTCTTTTTTTTTGTGTGTGTGTGAAATCTAAAGTTACAAGATATACAACTATTGAATTTTTTTAAGAATTAATGTTAAACTCTATACTTACTGCCAAGTCAATACATAAAATAAAAATAAATGAAATATTCACACAAACATTCTGCTTACCATTTCTGTGCCCAGAAAGATTTGAGTTTTTATCACCTCACTCAGCCAATATGTAATGACCCAGTGTTTCTGCTGGTGAACAAGATTGATTAGTTGTGCAAAACTGATGATACTAATTAGTCTACCTGTCTTAGAGCTGTTTCCTTATGTCTCTGCCCAGTCCTTTTGTGGTGATGTGGGAGTAGGTTTCCAAGGCTTAGGTGCTTGCAATAAATCTCACAAAATCACAGAATATGCTGAGTTGGAAGAGATCCACAAGGTCCAACTCTTGGCTCTGTGCAAGACCATCCCCAAGAGTCACTCATGTGCTTGAGAGTATTGTCCAAGTGCTTCTTGAACTCTTGTCAGGCTTGGTGCTGTGACCACTTCCCTGGGGACCCTGTTCCAGTGCTCTGCCACCCTCCTGGTGAAGAACCTTTTCCTCATATCCAACCTAAACCTCCCCTGACACAACTTCAGTCCATTCCCTTGGGTCCTGTCACTGGTCACCAGAGAGAGGAGGTGAGAACCTGCCCCTCCTCTTCCCCTCATGAGCCTCTTCATCGCAAGAGCATGCACAGGGTGCATTAGAACATGAGTGTATGGTGTGGCTGTTACGCTTGTGGTGTCTTGGACCTTACTTGTATAGGAATATTTTGGAGGATTTATGCCCTACAGGTTGAATATGAATGGAATGAATTAAGAATTGGATGGAAGTTGAATTTCTTATTCCAACACCAGCTTTCAAGTGTAACTGGATTGAAATTACTCTGCTTCTGGTTTAGAACTAGAAAAGTTTTTAGATACCCTGACTAAACAGAAACGGAGTCTAGATTTATCATCTTGTAAGTGGAGAACAGTCCTATGCTTTTGGCTCATCCACTGCATATATTCTCCGTAGTGATATGACCACTGCAAAAGTAGTTTGTATCATATACTAATGTCTTGTTCTTGCATGGATACAGCCTCAAAGTTACATATTATCTTTAAAACACTGAATGGAAAGGGACAGGAAATATGAGACAGACCAGACTAAGGAAGGAGAAAGCAGGTTTTATTGATGATACCTCCAGTACTCAGAATTGCACTGGTTTTTGTCAGTGTGAAGTACATACAGTACGAGCAAGACTGTTCATGCCAGCCTTGCCTTGTGATTTTTTTCAATGATGATGCACACCCTTTTGTACCAGAAGGGAAAGAAGTTAGTAAAGTCCTTTACAAATACATGTGAAATATGCAATAAATAAAATGTTGTAAGAGTGCTGCTTAATGTTATAGTGTTCATTTGTCAAGCTCAGAAGAAAAGTCCAATTACAATCCCCACACAATGAATGGTTTATGTTATGTGTGCAGTGCAGCTATCATAATAGTTTTCTTCTCTTGATATATTGGTAATTTACTGAACAGTGGCATAAGGTAGTGATTTGTTTCATGGCTGTCTAAGATCATGGTTTAGTGTTAATGCTTCATATTCTTCAGACTGAAATGATTTGGATGCCTTCTCTATTTTATTGAGGTCTAGTGCTATACATAAATGTATTTTACCTCACTGATTTATCAGCTTTTCATGACTGTATCCGAATTGTCTCAAATACCCACCTATCCCAAATCATTCAGCTTGTGTTATAGTCACTCAGGCACCTTCCTCACAGCTGCCTGTCCTGTGTGATCATCTGTGCTTTCATTCTCTGACAGAAAGTGTAATTAGAGAACAATGACTTATCTTTTGGTTTGACATACATTAAATCTTACTACAGTACTTTCATCTACTGCTGTTGTCTTATCCAAGTGTTATGAGTATCTTGTTTTTCTCCAGTTAACTCCCCATCTCAGAGGTGAAATGCTTTGTCCATTAGCCATATAAAACATTGTTGTCTAGGCGGGGAAGAGTTATTTCTCTTAGTCAGCCTAGTGTGGGAATTTGAAGAGACAGAATGTAATTAATTATCAAGCTTGAATTTCGGCCAAGGCTCTATTAGAGATGAGAGTTACAGTTTATGAATTTCTTTCATTCTTGTGATGATAGGATGAGCAGGAGGGAGATGAGAGTGGGGTTTTATGCAAACATAGAAGTTTGGACTCTTGCTGTGGCAGCGTGTTTCAGTTGTCATCATGTTAAACTGGACTGTTTTATGTGGCTGTGGCAGGAAAACGGGGGGTAAAAATGATAGCACAGCTTAGAATGAAATTGTTTGCAGGGGAAAAAATGGTTAATTATACATAAATCAAGCTCACAAAAACCAGCCAGAGCACGAAAGAGCTACAGTGCATGCCCTCTGCCTTTCACAGACTCTTTCCAATTCACTTGGTGCTTTGTGTTGCTTTTCTGAGGCAATTCTTTTCCCTTTATGTGCACCAACACACATTTTGTCATAGTTTGTTGATGGTAATTTTGGGACCGCATCTAGCAAGTCTCTAGCAGGCTGGTTAGCAATTAGATCAAATATAAATCAAGAAGTTGCTGTTATATTTTAATAAGTTATATTTTAATTCCTCTGCCATGTCTAGAGTTAATTTTGTAGGGAAGAAATAATCACAGAGACAAGTATTGGGACTGGACACATCCAGAACTGGAGGGGAGGAGAAGCTATTTGTGCAGCAAGGCTGTTTTTCTGCCGTGTTATTGGGAGCATATGCATCAGCCAGCACTAAAGGAAATAGTCTTATGCAATGGAGAAATAGGACTGGAGAGTAGATGATCTGTCTTTGACAAATACCTCTCTTGTGAATTTTCAGTTGTGCTCCCTCTTACCATTAAAATTCTTCAAATGTTATCTAATAGTTTATATTAAAATGATGGAAGAAAGTAATTCAAGGTTCTAACTTTTCAGAATCTCTTGCTTTTATGAATTTGTCTTCTTAAATGTATGGTATGCGAAGTCCCAATATGTCTCAGTTCTTAAATAATAAGAAAATAATTCACAGAGAATGACATCTGTTTTTCTTCTATGTAAATGCTTGGATTCTGAAAAGGTTGTACTGGTGTGCTGTGTAATGGTTCCACCTTCCTTGTAAAACAAGATGTACTTTGTTCTGTTAAAATTAGAACTACTTAAGAGATGCCACACTTAGTATGAAATTGCAAATCGTCTCTCCTGGGAGAAGGTGGTTTTCCTTGCTGAAGGAAAGTTGGTATTGATAAGCATATAACCCATGAAAATAGTGTTGTCATAAATGGACATTGAAGTTTCTATCAGTGGGAATAAATAATACTGTAGAGGGTAGGGGGAAAAGCAGGGTGCAGCTGCACAGCCAGCATTCCTAACCATCTTCTGCCTTTAGGACTAATTCACCACATAACCGACTAGTTGTGTGCAATGGAAGTCACTGTTGAAAGGAGAACAGGTGAATACGATAGAAAGTGAGCCAAAAATTGAAAGAAAAAAAAATATCTGTGTATCTTTCAAAGACTAATCACTGGGTACAACCTTGAACCCCCAGTCACAGGAAGTTTTCTGCCTTACTTTGTTCCATTTCAGCTCTGGACTGTGGTGTAGTTGCACATGCAATGCCCTCTCTCTGTTGAGCAACCAACATAAGAAAGTTCAATAATTAACCAACGCTTGGCTACTGATCAAAAATCACAGCAGAAATTAGTGAAAACCATCACAAGCTGTCCCATGCTGAGGCAGATTACCCATCCCACTCTCTGCCCACAGAGGACAGCAGTTCAGGGCTGCCCTGTCCTTGCCACTGCCCTCTGATGACCCTGTGTGTGCTGGCATGGTGCAGCTGTGGTGGAGCAAACTCACCAGGGCAGGGTCCCCGCTGTGGCTGCTCCCAAGGCAGAGGCATGGGGTTTTTGTCCACTCGGATTCTCTGCTGCTACTATGGCTGGGTAAAAGGTGGTATGTGCCAGGCTACACAGTAGCTACAAAATAAACACACAGTTTGACCTTCTGAAGGGTTTTGTTTAATATTTTTTTCTCATTCATGATGAGTAGCTCCTGTGTCCTCTCCACAGGACTGATGAAATGAAGTTGTACATAGCTGGATTTGTAAGGAAATAGGGAAGATTTTCAAAGGTATATTTCCTTTAAAAACTCTGTAAAACTATCTACCTGATCACTGTAAGAGGTACCTCAGACCACATTTCTCGTTTTTTATATGTACATTTCTAACCATGGAAACATGGAGTATATTTTTATGTAAGTGTTAAAAGGTTTTTTAAAAGTGTTAAAAAGTGTTTTTCCTGATAAACAGAGGTTTATTTCTGACTGCAGTTTTGGGGATGTTTCAAGTCTCAGTAACAGGATACCTCTGGGGAGTGGCCTAAATATTTACGAGCAGTATGTTTTAGTCAGTAATTGAAAACATTAGCTTTGAATTGTACATTTCTGACTTAAAAGGTTATTATATCCTTTTAAGTACATTTTATTCTTGCTTAAGTGCTGCACACATACAGCAAACAGAGTTTGCAAAGTCAAGTGCTGCACCCCACCCATGACCCTGTCTGTTTCCTTTCATCATAAACTCATTATCAGTCCGCTAAATCCTCTTATTTTAAATCTCTTCTTCAGAGGATCCTACTCTCTTCTTCTGCATAAGTGGTCTGTACAGGCCAGATATACCTTATTTCTCCTCTTTCCAGCAGTTTTTCCCTGCTGGAGTTAGCAGGGTCAGCGTGGTCCCACTCTCTGTGCTGCCTGACCTCCATCCTGGGCTGTGGAGCAAAGGCAGCAAAGGCATCTCACCTTCCTCTCCTCACATGAGGATAATGCTCGTCAGTGGAATCTAGCATTAAACCCAGTATCCAGCACCTCTCACAGGTTTGCAGACATTTGGAGTGTCATCACATTTGAACTGATTTTAACTGGCCGGGCAAGAGCCACTTCCCTGACTAAAATGTACTCTCTGCTATTTAAAACAAGAGGGATATTTGAATTCTTGAAGATAATATTTCCTCATTCCAAAACAGTGTCTTTTTTGGTTTTTTTCCTGGCTTCTATCTTGGAAATAATTGAGCCATTTTCGTTAATATAAGAAAAAATAGCCTGAACCACACATCCAGTGTGGAAAGTTTCAGCCCAAACAATCAGTCTGGCAAAGTTATAAGCAAGTGAAAATCAGATTTATAGGAAGCATTGGATAATCCTTAGTAACCGTCTGTGTCACAACTCCCACCTGTGTCTATTGAATTCACAAGACTGCTTTCTTTTCAACATGCCTGCAACTTGCACACATTCTCATCCAGTGTATTCTGCTGAAATGCATTTCACTTAAATAAATAATCCACTTAACATGCATAAGAATCACTCTATCTAAATATGACTGCAGCTAATCGCATGTGTTGTTAAACCTGTTAATTGCTTATCATCTGTTTGTGTAGATTGCATTTTATAACAGCAAATGGAGGCCCAAATGCTCAGTTATCCTTTATAATTTTTCCTTAGGCATGTTTTAATAATTATAAAATTTTTGTCCATCCTCAAAAACATACAGTGAATTTATAATATAAAAGCTCAGTAATTGAAATGCTATTGTGACACAGAAAGCTGTCTAGCAATTAATGGTTCAGGAAAACAATAAGTTAGTGCAAAGCCTTGAGTCTTCATTCTCCTAATACATCATTTTATTTATTTCTATACTGTGTTGTTCGCAGTGGGAGTCAGAGGAAGCCTTTGGCTGAATATTCTCTACCCCTAGCTAGGAGACTCTGTTGTGTTTTCATTACAATTGCCTCACATAATCACTCACTGTTAATTTCAAAAGGCCTTTGATATTTCTGCCTCTGTGTGTCCTAAACAATAAGCTGATCCATAATGCAGCATGATTTATTGCCTTCTGACCTTACACACAGCTTCTCCTTGTGGAAAACAGCTTATGAATCTGGGCGTTAACTGCAGCTTGAGTAGCACAGAAAACTTTCTTCCTGTGTGCAGTACCTGCATTCCTAGGCAAGGTCAGTGATCTAGTCAAGTGAGGTTTTTTTTGTTTGGATGGCCTGTTTTGCCCACATTTCTTATAATAATTTTTTTCCTATATTCAAGTATGCTTCCCAAACCAACTCTGCGTGTGTGGAGAAGTCTTGGTATTTACTGTGACTGCAGGCTGGTGTTGCAGTGCATCCAGGCTGAGTGCTCCTAGGACCAGATGGAAAATGCCAGTGTGCTATGGAAAACAGCAGCAAGCATGAACACCTTTCCTTCAGCTTGTTTGTTTTGATGGGTTCACATTGTGCCACCAGAGCAAGTCTGATGTAAGGGATGCTGGGGCAGGAAGGCTGAAACTTGCCAGAGACACCTGGAAAAGGAAGGTGGTGTGCAGAGAACATTGCCTTAAAGCTTATAATTTTCAGAGAAGCTGTCTGCAGGAATGCTGTAGGCGTGGAAGAATGATGTTCTCAGGAGGTTGCACTGGCTGTACCCTGGGATATACACCCATTTGTGGGATGTTGTCACAATGTTGTAGGTACAACTGTATAAGTTTAAATGGCCTAACTGAACCCAGAAAATCATTGCCCAGCACTAAAAAGTTGGAGTTAGGAATTTGAGTCCAGGGATCTCTGCTACTTAGTTCTCTGGTAGATAAGAGTAGATACTTGTTGCATAAGGCATACAGGAGGGAAAGGGTTAGAAAAAAAAATTAAGCAGAGAATTTGGAAATCCAGTATCTTTGCACAGGACACATGACCAAAGTCTGCTAGAAACCTTTTGTGAGAGAAAGAATGTGCCGTTAAAATAGTAATTTGTTGTTCAGGCAGGTTCTTTTGGAAGAAGGTGGCTGACTGAGTCTCCAGGTGCTAATGGGGAAAGTGGCAGTGGTTACTTTTCTGGTTCTGCTCACTGTCGTGGCTTGGCCATTTTTTCCTCCTCTCTCAGTCTTTTCAAGGTGGGCAGAGCCAAGGAGGATTATACAATGGCATCATGCCTTGCAGTCAGTTCCAGAGTCAATGGAAATAATGGAAAAACTAATAAGAAGGCAGCAGTAGTGGGGCAGGGAGAGAAAAAAAGGTGAGTACAGTGGTACTGCCTTGTTCTGTGGGAATGAAGGATCACACATTATGGGAAAAGCTGGCTGTCATATGTATGGACATCTGCCACACACATGCTCATGTGCTGATCATGGTCAGTGACCTCATCCATATGCAGGCCTGGATATCACAGTGGTTAGGATTTGCCAGCCAAGGACTGACTCCAGAGGAAAGTGAAAACTGGCTGGTTTTGGCAAAGAAACCTCACTCTTTGCGGAGTCCCTTGGAATCTTGTGAAGGCTATGAATCTTAGTGTCTTTTCTTTGCAGGGCTTTAAAGGTGGATGGCAGATGAAATAAGTTCATTTACTGGTTATTTAATTCCTCAACTAAATCTGCTTTCTGTTTGTACCTGCATGAGCTCACTGATTTTTATTCCTGTAACATGCTCTTTCTCTTTTATTTTTTTGGGCTATCTTACTGTAGAGTCCCCAGAATCCAATACCCCACTAGGTCCATTGAGACACAGGGGAATGGTGATGCCTGTTCTATGTGCAGGCTGATAAGAATGACCTTGGAAAGGGTCACGACAGTCTGGAGCAGCGATACAAGTCCAGGTTGAAGCCTCTATCCCTGCAGGTGCTCTCAGTTGCATGTGGGGTCATCAAGCTGTTTTATGTGAGCTGGGACTTGTCCTGTAACTCAGCATTTCTGGGCAGGGAAAGGCATGCTAACAGGACTGCTCTTTCCCAGCAGTGAACAGTGTGGCTCAGCTCTGTCCAGGACGTGCCAAGTCCTCATTAACATCTTTTGCCTGCTCTTGACATAGTTCTGGAATGGCAGTGGTTGGTATTTCCATTTAGAGGGACTGATTTTTAGTTTCCTTTCATAGTTCTGCATCTAGCAGTCCTTGCTAAAGCATACAGTAAGTATGTATGAAACTCTTCTGTGGTCCCCACAGCTCTGCAGTAAAGGCAGAACTGTGTGAAGATCCCAAGAGACAGAGCATTTCCCCATAAATTCTTTGCCCTGTCTGTTTTCAAATTAACTGGTGATAGATGAGGGGGAAGAGGAAGAAAAAGAATAGCATAATAAAACTCCCCCATTGCATCACTTGAAATTCTCAAGAAATGTTCGTAAGTATCAATGTTGCTTCTCCTCAAGCTGCTGGGGGGTACAAGTCTTTAATCAATTAAATTCTCATTTTTCAGATTTTTTTTTTTAGCAAGGCTTCTTAAATGTCTTCATGCTGTTCTGTGTGCCTGGTGTTACTTTCCTAGCTAAAATAATTGGATAAATTTTGCATATTTTAAGTATATACTAGATAAGCAAATAATAATGGGAAACATGAAAGTATGGTTCACATTAGGAATTTAAAGTTGATGTAATCTGAATGGGAGCCATGTGAGTTTGAATCGTTTGACTAGTTTAGTTCATGCAACTGGGAAAATAATGGAAAGGAAATCTAAATATGTTTGGTTATTGTGGGTAAAGCAGAATATCATCTAAAACTACATATTTCTTTTTTTGATAATCCTTTCCAGTCTTAGGGGACAATCAAGATAAAATAAGATCTGTGAAGTACCATTTTCCCTGTAAGCTGTAAAAAACTTATTCTGGTAATTTGTTCATGAGTAGGTGAACATGGCTGTTCTTATTGTAGCCCTAATTTTCATTTTGAATAAGGATATTAATCTGACAGGCTGTACTTGATTTGTGTTTCAAAAGAAAAAAACAACTGGTGGGATATGTGTAGGCCAGATAGGAATAATTTTATCTGAAGATACTCACTTCTTTAATAACAAGTCATCCCTTCTTCTCAGTGTGGTTTATCCCACTACTTTTTTCACCCATTTCAACTCCACCAAGGGCTGGTATCCTGAGAAGACCTTCATTCCTTGCGTTTTGTGCCTGACCTCCCAACAGTAGTACTTGTTTACCTAGGGAGATAATTGTTTTCTGGAGAGCATCCAGCTGATAACTTACTTTTTCATTAGACCCCTTTTTACTATTAGTTATCTCCTGTTAGTTGATCTGTGTCATTTGATAAAACTAATTAGGTAATAAAAGACTGTTTCTGAGCTCCTCCCTTTAATTTTGGCATGGTGAAATGTGCTTCTTGGCACCTTGCTCTTTCCACATAAAGACAGCCTTCAGTTGACAAACAACATTAATCCAAAAGAAAACAAGCCAGTTCACGCATCCTCTCTTGATAGATCCTTGTGCCAGAACAAAATAGTTCCTAACAAATTATTTGTACCAAAGATAGTGACATAACCCTGGCTCTGTTTTAGAGTTTTGCAAATGTTTGCAGAGCTTCTGAAGAGGCCAGGCTAAAAATACTCAATGAAACCATTGAGAATTCTACTAAAAGCATTTTGTTTCCTAGGACTTTCCTCCCTTCTGAAAATGCCCTCCCACAGCTGCATGGCATTTATTAGAAGGTGATGAAGGTATAAGGTAGGAAATCACATTTTATATTTTATTTTAAAATTTAGGCTAATTTTCAGGCTTCCTTTTTAGATTATGTACATTTTTTGTTAAGAAAGGGATATTTCAATGGTAGGTATACTTATTATTAGCTTCAAATTGAAGTATATTCATCCAATGAAGAAGGCTGATTAGACTGTCCTTTATGAAAGTGTTCAGTGTGAAGGTTTGAGGTGTCATGGTGTGCAGCATTTCAAAGACAAATGGCCAAGAATTGCCACTCCTTTATGGACAATGGCCTCTGCTGCACTCTAATGAAGTAGGAATTTCCTGAGAATGCTGGTGTTGTTTTTTTTCTTGGTTGCTGCATCCCAGAATAAAATTCTTCTTCAAAATTTAGTTTGGGAAGAGTATAGAACATGCTATGCTCAGATGCGAGACTTGAAGTAATCACTGCAGTCATTTTCCATTCAGCCCAGAGAAAATCTATCAGAGCCAGTGAAATCAGAGTAACAAAAGGATCTCCAAAAGTAGCTGTTTTGTGGTTTACACTCAGAAATGTCATCTCTCTTAAAAGAATGGCTTCTACCTGTTTGTTGTTAAATGCAAGCAGTGCTTTGGTCAGGTCTGAAGAACTGTTTTGGTATTAGTTGCATGTTTACTCTGTGTTGTATTTACTTCCATCTCAGAAAGATCTACCGTGGGGATGTTCATGTTGTGCTTGCAGAGATTTGGAGTATTACATCTTCTGGGATGCAAAAGGCCCAAAATAGTAGTGTATGAAATTTTAAAAGCAGTGGTATGATAAACCTGGATAGTACCAGTGTGTGTTTGTGAGTCATGTGATAAATAAATGATGGAAGTGATAATGAGAGTCAGTTACAGCAACAAGAAGTGACTGTTTTAAAAACTAAGGGGAAATAAAAGTTTGTACTTTCATTTATCCTAATTAGATTCGTAAAAGGTTTTGACTTGCCTTTTGCCCCTTAACATTTTTTATCATCTTCTCTAGATAGCCAGTAGTGACTCATGGGCATTCAGCTAAGATGCCTGAGATGGTTATTATCCTCTGGAGCTGCTGCTTTTCCTAACAGGAACTGTCCTGAGATACTCTAGTTTACAATCTATCATAATGTTAACTACAACGTATTTTGTCTATTTTGACAATCATACCTTGTACCTCAAGCAGAGTTGATTTTGCATTTCTAGCATTAAACATAAGAGCTTTCCAAGCAAATGGCAGTTATCCCTGCAAGGGAATCGAAAGCATGGGCTAGCCTGCCATTGTGTCAAATCTGATAATTGGTTTTCACACATAAGCAGCTCTGGAAATTCAAACTACCAAGCCTGTTTGTCCTATGTGCTTTCCTTTGATGTACTGCTCATTTTCACTTCGGATAGTTTCTTAGCCCTCCTGGCTGAAATTCAGTGCCACAAGAAGCCCCTATCAAAGCCTTGCTCAAATTGTGCCAGTGCTGTGCTTAATGGTGTGCCAGTGAATTGTGTCCTGCGTGGCGTGATCTTCATTTTACTGTGAACAGATTCTCCGGGATTACAGATTTGCTAAGAGGTAGCGTTGGGAGTCTCTGTACTTACGGGCAGCCCTGTGGTGCCCAGCAGTATGACACTCATTTTCCCCTCAGGATGCCTTCCCTGTCTGTGCTCTGTGCTGTCTGTCCCTGTTGTAAATGAAGATGTGGAGCAGTGCCAGAGGTGCTCTTGCCAGCAGGGTTATGGGCTCATTTTGGATTGACCCCAGAAGAAGGGCAGGATAAGGAGTAGAGGAGGCTATAGCCCAGTTTTGAATGGAATTGCTCTTGGTTTCTCTGCCTTGGGTCAATGTTTAGCCATGGTCTCTGCACAGCTGTCAAGATCCGATCCATGGGAAGGGAGAGAGACTGCTTGGCTCACACGGCTGCAGTCCTGTCCTAGGCACTGCAAAAATAAATGAGGAAGTGCTGTTGAGCAGAAGCACTGCTCTGGGAGTCCTGGCAGGAGACAGTATAGCACCTCTACTGCTTTCTTGGCTGGACAGGTTGAGAGAGCTCACCTGCCTGCTGGTCATTTGTGCTGCTGACAGATGCTGCTTGTACAGCTGATGGGAGAAGCAAACCTTTCCATCTCCACCCTTGCACATGGAGACAATGCAATTTAATATGAACATGTCCTTTCACTGCTTATTAAAACAAAGCTGTTAACATATTGTGGATTAAACCATTAATATTCACATTTTCACTCCTATGGGGTCCACAAACGCTATCTGTATATGGAATTAAGCTGTAGGAGAACAATGTCTTTACTAGCTAACTACCGTGCAACATTTTCTGAATTTGTGAAAAATCCTTCTGCAATTCAGGATTGTTTTTTCTAGTAGGGATTGCTGTTGTGACACTAGATTCTTTTCAGGTTTGACCACATTGTGCTTAGATGAGACAATTATTGTTACATTGGATTTTTTTGAATGAACACATTGGAGAAATGCCTAAACTCATCTGAAAATTAGAAGAGGAAAAAACACACCCTATTTTACTGCCATGCTAGTGTGAGCTCCACTGACAGTTCAGCAGTCAACAGTGTTTTACAGTGCTTTTGTTTGGTGCTAAAATAAAAAGATTTTCTGACTTGTGCCTAAGTTACATAGAATACATACATGAGCTAAAATTGAGTATATGTCTTGCTAAGGAGAATTAAAATTGGAAAGAAAATACACTAAATTGAGGTGTGAGTGGGTTGTGGCAGTGACTTTCTTCTATGCAAAATTTAAGATAAAAGATGAAAATGCAAAAAGCTAAGTAATAGCTGGTGCTGGTAAACAGTATTTGTCTTCAAAGAGCCATAGGGCTTTTAATGAATTTCAAAAGATCCATAAGTGAAAGAGATGATTTGGCTTGACTTGCAGATACTGATGCCGAAGCAAAGAACTTAAGTAAGTGTCCAGAGCAGAGCCAAAATGAAATCTGACTCAGGTATTCCCGGTCTCTCTCTTTGTTCTCCTGTTGCTTGACTGTCAAGGCAAACTGACACAAAATTGTCAGTAAGTTGTTCCTGATTTTTTTTTCTCTTAGCAGTTAGAAACTTTGGTTCTCTGCGACAGATGATGTTTGTACTACAGAGGCATGAAAGTGGTTTGAGCATGTCTGCTTGTGAATATATTTTATTTCTAGAAACTGCAGACTTTCCCCTATTCTTACCATTTCCTGTGGTTTTACTCTGAAGCATGAAGAAGGCTATTTATTTGTGTGATTAAGGTATGAGAATAGCAACTGTAGGTCTTGGGTTTACAGTTGCATGTCAGATGTGACGGTCAGTCCCTCAAGTGTAGTAGCAACAAGTGAACTTCTTCACCTATAAAAGAATATTTGTCCTATTGGAAATGTGTTGGAGAAGTGAGGCTTCATTAGTATTTTAAAAGCCCTGTGGAATCCGTGTAGGCAAGTGTCCTTCCGTAGAAGTGATTTTAAATTAGTGAGAGTGTAGAAACAGTATGTTCACCTGTAGTAAGCAGTGAGAGAATTAAGCTAAACAGGAACACAACGCACTGGAATAAGTGTTGACACATGGAGTTAATTGAGGACAATTAGCTCTGCATAGACAAGATCTACATAGCCCGTTTGATGCATGGCATTATGTGAGTAAAGGGTGCAGGATTAGACCTTTTGTTTACAGATTTACCTAATGCTTTGAACTGTTTGGATGAATGGTGTTACACAAATGTTAGTCATAATTATTATTTAATTATGACCGCATGTTTACTTTGAACACAGTCCTATGCTTGATATGTAGGAAAGCCAGGATAATGTTGCAGCTTCAGTGTGTAAGCTACTGTTTGCCAAGCAGCGTTTCCCTAATGGCTTCTCCTTCCACGGGATGAAAATGCCTCCCTGGATGGCGAAGTTACACCAGATGTGGTATGTAATAGACAAATAGCTTGCATAAGAATACCATCAGCTAGAACATTTTGGAATATGCATCTGAGATAGAATGCTAACTTATTAAAATTGATGCTATTAAGTGTGCTGCTTGTGTATAATTTCAAAACCCCTGAGATGCCAGTATTTCATTTTGTTTCCATTGAGAGTGCAAAAAGCAAATTTCATAGTATGATTCATAATATAGGAGTGCTACAGAATTTCTGTAATTCATGTGTTGCTACTTTAATTTGCATTTAAATGTTTAAACTGTTATAAAATTGAAGATTCTTTAAACTTTTTTTTTCACTCTTAGGCAGAATGAAGTTGTTCCTTGTTTAACTATTTTGAGTTTTCCGTTGCTCAGATCTTCCATTTCAGATACTGTGCAGATCTTAAGATAATTTTATGAGTGGCTACACATATAAACAAGAAAGAGCTTAGTGGGGGTTTTTTTTGGTTGGGTTGTTTTTTTGGTGGTTTTTGTGGTTTGGTTGGTTGGTTGGTTTTTGGGGGGGAGTTTATGGGGTGTTTTTTTGGTGGAGGGTTAGTTTTCAAATTTTTTCTTTTTTTTGAGACTCTGATAAGAAATATTATTCTGAGGGATGTATGGTGTATCCTGGGTTGCGAGAGATGGGTTGCTTTCTGTCCTGTCCTTTTCACTAAGTTAATTTGGGTGCTTTTTTAAGTTAGCAAAGGTAATGGAGAATATGAACTTTTTCCTTAGACAGCTCTTACGGCTTTGAATGGAGATACCTCAGCTCCTCTGTGCCTGGCATTTTACAGTGATGGTTGGTGCTTCTGAGAGGGAGGAAAAGGCCTCAGGCTGTGCATGTGGTCTTGTGTACACAATCAACCTCATTAATTCAACAAATATTAGTCTTTTCTTTAACCCAATACGGGAATCTTTTGATTCCTGACTGAGTCACTGAATCCCATATAGCAATTGCAGCTTATATTTTTCTCATTGTTTAAGGCACTTGATCTTCCCTGTGGGCCTCACCTGACACGCTTGCCCCTGCTCACCAGTCTGTAGATTTGTGAATCTCCTGGTGGTGACAGGCTTAAGGTGCCATGACACTTCCCACGTGCCCCAAAAAAGCGTCCATTTCTCTACTTCAGTTTTCCTGAGCACCTGTTTGCTTTGGTGAGAAATGACTTATGCTGTACATTTGAAAAGCAAATTAAAATAGTCAGTCATTTAGAATTAGTGTATGTTTTCTAAAGGGAAGAGGGGAGACATGCTGATTCCTGTAGGAGAGAAGAAACTTTTTTTAAAGTCTAGGTGTTCAAAATTTAAGTAAACTTTCTTTCACACGAAAGACATTCTGTTCTACATGACTGTGTCTAGCTGGAAACAAAGTATTTTGGTGGAAGTAATTTATGTTTGATTTGAAAAGATTTCTGAAAGGAAGTTTGGTTTTTAAAAATTATTTCAACTGTTCAAATTACTATTTTGGTGTAGAAATGAAGGTTAAAATAATTTGTGAATGCAGTTTCCTTGAGAGGGCTTGAGTTTCTGTATTCCTTTGCTTTTCTGTGTTTTTCCAGCCCAGCCATACGATTGAATCTTTAAATATTGTAGTGTCAACTGCTCCTTGTATTTTCAGTTGATACAGTTGAGCAAAAATTTTGACGTTCAGCTGAAATGTTTGAGGGGCCATTACCAGCATAATTCTGCTTCTTAAGTAAATCTCATCTCAGTGCTTGAAATCTAAATGGATTAATATTTTTAATGTCTTGTTTACAATGCTGCCTATGAAAGCCTGTATTTGTCTACTTGCCAACCCTCCTTCTTGGCCAGGACTCATTCTGGCGTGAATCTCAACGCTGGGCTCCCATCCATTTTCCTTGAGTCTCTCTCTGGTTCCCTCCCTTTTCCTCAGGGGCTCTCTGGAAGATTGTCAGAAGGGCTTTAATTTCTTGAGCAAGTCAGCTTTTTTTGACTCCTAAATATTTCTGCCCCAGCCCTGAATTTCAGAGTTTGCCAGCCAATCACAGATGGCTTGCCCCGATGGTGTTACAAAAAAATACATACATTCTCAGGTTTTGCTGAAAACAAACCTAAAAACAAACCAGTGTTAGCTTTGTAAGTGGGCAGAAAAAGATGCTTAAGAAAAAAGAATCATGCAGGGGGAGTGTATGTATGTGTGTGTGTATGACTTGACAGGGTGCTCAGCAGTCATGGTGGAGTAAAGGTGAGCTAGTGGGTAATTCCTAATGTAGATTGTGTCCATTATAGCATCCTATACCATTTATACATTTTACCAGCAGAGGCATACTAGCTAGGAATGCCCCAAAAATTACTAAAATTAGAAAAATCCCCGCATATGACCAGTGTGGTGGCACTGGTTTAGCTGTGATTGCTGAGTGTCTTCAGGGGTGGCAGGGCTCTTAGAGGAGAGTCTGGGGACTGGGTGAGTGTGGCATAAGCCCAAGTGCTAAAGCAGCAAGCAGGTTAATAGAGAGTAGAAACCAGGGGTGTATGATATCAGACTACATTACAGTAAAATTATGCAACTGTAGGCATGGTGAACCCTCTCCTCTGGGCAGGCCAGCAAATCCTCACTAGTGGTTATTTTGATATGTGATACTCTGATGCTAATCTGAGGAGTTGAATGCGAAACCAAAGAAACCCCAGCAACAATGAGAGCCCTTAGCTGAGCAAGGAGCACTTGGCAGCTCCCTCTGCCTTCCTAGAAACAGAGAGTGAGCAGGAGCTCACGCAGTGACAGGGTGCAGTGACAGTGAAAAGGTTCCCAAAGAGACATGGCCGGGTGGGTCCCTGCGTGCTCCACTGAGTC
This sequence comes from Cyanoderma ruficeps, assembly GCA_008694505.1. Lineage (NCBI taxonomy): Eukaryota > Metazoa > Chordata > Aves > Passeriformes > Timaliidae > Cyanoderma > Cyanoderma ruficeps. The sequence goes on from VZDJ01000782.1 coordinate 13,525,713, forward strand.
AGGTTCATGTGGAAGGAACAGGTAGTGTCCCCACATTGCAATACTGGGACCGGTAATCAAACAGCAACAACAATTTCTGCTTGGTCTGGCTTGAGGTGGGGGTTTTCTGCCTGGTCTGGCGTTAGAGGGAAGTGCAGTGGGGTGGCAGCCCTGGAGCAGAGCCTGGCCAGGGACACGTTTTGCCAGCCTGGCCCTGCCCTTGGAAGAGAAGAAGCCACTGTGACCCCATGATGGAGGAGAACCCACCTTGCCCCCTGCCATCAGTACGGTGCTGGTCTGCCTCCTCCCTGTGCTCCCCCTCAGGAGCTGGGCTCCAGCCTCCTGGGACAGGTTCCCTGTGCTGGCGGTGAAGATGAAGGCCTGAGTGAGAGGAGACAGCCAAAGCCCTGCGTGCTTGCCCATGAGACACAGGCTGCACCCCAGGAAGGAGTGAGTGAGTGAGTGAGTGAGNGAGTGAGTGAGTGAGTGAGTGAGTGAGCGTCTAAGATGCTGATTTCCAAGGTGATTTTAATTTCTGGGTCTTAACGTGCCAATTACTTTTGAAAACACGGTGTTGCTCAAAATGAGATAGGTTGATGAGACACAATAATCTTGACAATCTTTCATTACAGGTATCTGAAGGAATATGAGCATTCTTAGTGTTTATAGACTAGTGTGTCTGGCTCCAAGAAATTTTAAGAGGTATAAATAGGGATAAAGAAAAGGGAAATATGGATTTAATATGTGAAGCAGCCAAGTATTTGGCTACCCTTTATCATTTATTGATCATTCTCTTTGCTGTTCAGAAACTATTTGGAGTCAAGAATTCTCAGATTTTTTTAAGATCTTCTTGTCTGTCTCAGACACCGGACTTACAGATGAACGTACAAACATGAGTGTGTGAGTCAGGAAACGTGTCAGTGGAGGTGGCTGTGTGAGCAAGGCTGTAGGTAAACAGAAATAAAGTTAATTGGCAGTTTTCTTGTATGCACGGGCAGCTGAAGTCCTTTTTGCTGGAAGAAATTTTCTTTTCCCATTATCCTTCAACATTCTCTTGGAGGAATTGTCTCAAGGGAAGTGAGTGAGTCAGAAAATATGCCAAGTTCATGTCATGGCTGTTTCGGCATTTCTTTCTCTTGCTGGCCTCCAGGAGCTTTATTGGCAAGTGTTTTTAAAGGAAATATTGGCACAGGAAGGCCTTATTGTTTATGTCATGAAAGTCTCTTGGCTTCTTCTGCCTTGTTATTTTCTCCCTTAAATGGGGAAATTAGGAGTGGGGGGCACTGAGAAAGGAAAAGAGAGAAGCAGAAACGATTGACGGTTGCTACCAAAACTCTCCCCCCTACATCAGGATGTATCTTGGTGAGTCCTCTCTTTGCTTTTTCTCTGTTGCTGCTTTTCAGCCTCTGCTACAGCCAGTAAATGGGTTTCTAAATGCATAAGTTTCCTTTTTGTGCTTTTCAAGATGTGGCATTTAGAGACTTTTTTGAAGGAAGCCAGCAGTTTTCTGCTGGGCTCTCCTCTGCCAGAACAGGGCAGGGAGAGGCAAACGCAGAGCCCAGACAGGGTCAGATCACTGCCACCATCTCACATGTGAATCAGAGCTCTGTGATGGGCTGTGGAGGACATTTCATTAAATTCTTTTCAGTTCTGTGTAAGGTTTGCATACAAAATACAATGTGATTTACAGGAAAAAAATAAAATTGGGAAGTTCTGCAGAGCAGATGCAGTGAGTACAGATAGAAACAATAGTGAGATGGTGCATGGTCAGAAATGTTGCTTGTTAAAAACCGAAGCAGAAAGCAAAAGCATTCCTTCAAATGTGTACACGTTCTAAAAAAAAATACCAAACCAACAAACCAACCCCCTCCTTCTACCTAAACCTACTCATATGCACTCAGGCAATTTTGGCATAACATAAAAGCACATAAAAAAAGAATTATGTCCAGTGCAGCAATAAAAATTGCTGTAACCTATTACCCTCAAATTAGGTGAGAGTTGGAAAGTCTCTGAGGATGCTATTAAAGAATTAAATATTAACATTTCAAAGAATGTTTCGGTATTTAATTTTTTTTATTTGGAAAGTAAAAAGTTAACTCTCCTTGTGATCCATCATGGCAGAAATTCTGTTTCTAAACCAGGTTCATTTTTATCTATGATATTTGCCTCTCTGATACTTGTGTATGCAGCTCAAAGATCTAGGATAAAAAATTCTTTCAGGTTAATGTAACAAAGGTATGCATTGATGTACAAAAAAAGCATAACCCTATTTCTTCTGTATTTGTTACCACAGAAAAAGAAATTTAAAGCAAATTCTTATTTTTGTGAGTTAAACAGAGAAAATGACATCTAAACCACTTTTCTTTGTACCCATTTAAACTAAGGATTGTCTGTGGCATTAAATATCTATTTCAAGGCTGTGATGCAGTTTTTGTGATGTCTCTTCAAACACTAAGTATTTGTTGGTACATAATAATTCTTTTTATTGTGGCATCTTGCTTGCATTTTGGTGATGCCTTTTTGGAATGCTCTTTTTCAAAGGAAAGAGAGATGATTAATCTTGGCTCTTTAAATCTATATTGTTTCACTTTTCAACTCTTTCATGTTCTTTTGTTTTCTAACCTACCTATTTGCGGCGTCTGTGCAAAATTCTGTAGTGCATAACAGTTTAATTTGTGGAAGATTTTCCCTTCCCCCTCTACTTCCAATTTTGTACTTTGATTTGCTCAGACCTTGCTTTTACTTTCTTAAAACATGTATATACAATTGAAGGTTATTTGAAGTTCTTGTGGAACATGCATTTCTAGACCTGAATATTCTTAGAGCTTGTTATTTTTTCAGATTTGGGATCTTGCTAAGCCTGTTACAGGAAAAGCAGCTGCCTGCCAGCATTAGAATCCAGGGAACAGGAACCTGGATTTTGCTTGGAAAACATCTTTAGGAAAGGTGGCTGTGGCTTTTATATTCCTGCCTTTAAGTGTTTTTACCAAGACTGAGCCGTAACAATTATATTGTAAAATGATAGTTACAGAACCTGGAAAAGAAATACCCCTTCTAGCAGCACTAGCATATTTGTTTATAATTTATTTGCATGAATAGGAATCTGTAACAAAGTAATCACTTAAAATGGATATCACAGTTCCATATAAGATGTTGCAAGTGAGCCATTTTCACTATGTTGTAGTTGTTATCTAGAGTTGTTATCTAGAGTGAAACATAAGCTTTTTCTGTTTTTTTCTGTGTGTACATATACCTGTATCTATGAATATATTTTTATAGTTATATCAGAAGATAAGCACTGTAATACTTATGGTAATATCACCATGGATTTTTCTTCTGTGTTAGGAATCCCAGATTTGTCAGTTCAAGCAGACAGAAACCTTTGTGCCACGTTCTTTGTGTCTCGTGTCATAACATGAGAAAAAACAAACCATAAAACTGGGTGGGAATAACTGTACTTTGGCCTGTGTCTGCTCTCCACTTTACCAGACAGCCAAAATTCTTTAGACATGGCAGTAAAAGCTCAGTATTAAATCATTGGCCCATACCTACTGCTCCAGTGTCAGGTATGCTCCAACAATATTGCTTTATCACTATGATGGAGCACTAAGTGAAATCACCTGTTTCCTTAGGGACTTACATTGGAGATGTCTTTCTCCTCTGCCCCTGAAACTTTGAGGTCTCTTCTGAGCTAGGAAGCCCTGAATTTGGGCTACTCCATTGGTATTAGGCTTGTTGGTTTCCTTAGCAATGAACCCTAGGAAAGCTACCTTCTCCTTTTCAAGAGCTTTCTCTTCTCTCCCACAGCTCCATTCATTTTTGTTACATTGGAGAAATAAAAGAAAATGAAAACTGGATGAATGGTTAATAACAGATTTGTAAAAAAAAATTCCATAATTCAGAACTTTTAATTTTCTGACTGCCGGACTGTCACATGTGCATAGAGAGCTGATCAGGATGAGTGCTCTCAAACCACAGCTACAGTTTATTGCTTCAGCATGAAATGAATGGGAACAGGGAGTCAATTATAATTTAGGATTGTGCTGTTCATCATGCAGGCTAAACAGCCTGGCTTAACAGAAAGAGCTCAAAATTCACACGTCTACCCACTTCTTCAGGGGAGGCAATGATCTGGGTAAAAATTAAGATCCAGTTACAATCTACTGGAATTTCCAGAAGTTATTTATAGGATTCTTACCTGAAGGCTTATGAAGAATTAAAGCTGCTGTGCACTGAAAGGGAAACTTGTAGTGACTTAACAGGAGGTTAAAAGTTTGGAAGCAATAGGGAGTAAATCATGGAGTTTTACAATGGGGGAATCCTGTAAAGCATCAATCCCACATAAGGAAAAAGGGGTTATTGTCGAAGTAATAAAGCATGATAGTGGTGCTTGAGTCAGCTGGGAAGAATTGTACAGAGATTTGACAGTCATTGCATGACTGAGCAATTGGATGGCAGAGGAAATTCAGTCACAATAAATATTAATATTTTTAAAAGGAGAAGAATTGCAATCATAGTCGACTTATGGCCACTTAGGAAAAAAGTGCTGGTGTCTAATAGATTTTTTATAAAGGTTAGAGCTGACTGTCCATCATATGTCAAAAGGCAACAGTGGGAATTTTTAGGAAGGGGACAAAGAAAAATGTCATATTTTTCATGTTTCACTCTACATGGGACTGCATCCAGGTAACCTGGTCTTTGTTCTGACCTGTCAGATTTTCATGTCTGTAGTGTTAAAAGATGTATAACAGCACAGTATTTTTCATCCTCAGATGCATCTTTTTCTGACATGATCTAAAAACCTTATAATAGAAAGAACAAGTGAAGATAGACTAATGCCTACCAATGTTGTAACACTTTGATAGAAGCATCTAGCAGTTTCTTACTGGTAATTACAAAAGGAAAACACCAAGAGCATATCTGAAAAATAAAAGGAGTGAAGCCTGTATAAAATTTCAAGCTGGGAAAAATTATAAATGTAAACTGCTTCATGTTGACCAGAAGCCCTTCTTAATAAATATAGATAGTTCATCTAGGGACTTTGATGTAACAAGCCTGTCTTCCATAATATTTTATTCCAGAATAAAATTAGTCCCAAAGGACTTTTTGAATGTGTAGATTCAGATGTGTGTATACAGATATGACTGCTGTAGCTCTCAAATCCTCTCTTTATTCCAGAGTAATTTTACCCAGAAAAACTTATGCCTGTTAGGTACTAAGCTCCAGTATTGTGGCCATAAATATGCAAAATTAACCAGTTTGCCAGGTACTTTCCAGGTACAATAACTGCTACATATTATATATATATTTCAGTTGTTCTCTTAGTTACAAACTTGTACATGAAGTATGGGACACATACTGCACATAATGATTTCTACCTCTCCCTTCCCACTCATCTGAAGATCTCAGGTATTAAAGAGAAGAAAAATACTCTAATCATGCAGTCATGACAGTCATTTGTCTTTGGATCATTTTACTTATGGTTTTATATGATGTTAACATTTCATAATTTCTGACCAAAAAAAATTTGCAAAATTCTTTGTCACGTACAAAAGGCTTGAGATCACACTGACCAGACTGCTCTTCAGAATTATACAGGTGTATTCAAACAGCTTAAAAGATTGTTATTGTTGATTCCCTGATTAAAAAAAAAAGAAAAAAAATATGCTAATGTTGTTCTAAGGTTCATCTAATATATATACAGAAGTAATAAGTAATTTTACAATTTACACAAATTTAAATAGAAAAAGATTAAAATTAAAAGCAGAAAACCCAATGGATAATCAAATGTGTTTTTTCACAGAAAAAATAATGCAGAGTTCTACTGCATAAATAGATTCTGCATAATGACAGAAAATGTTATTTCTACATTGCTTAATTTCTCATTTTTCTCCCTGACATTTTGAATCCCGCATTAGTCTGTAGAACAGATTCAAAATATCAGAGGTAAAACAAAAAGCCAAACTTTGTCTTCAGGATGTAGTTTCACTAACTTGATTGGGCATTACTCAGAGCAGATCCATTTTTAGCATATTGCAATTTGCATATTGACCTTTTCTGCACTGTGGATGAAAATTGATGCTGTGATGTGTTGATTAGTCCCATAAAATAACATTTAAGATATCATTTAAATTTATTTTTTGGTGAACAATAATGACATCTAGCCTATTACAATAATAAAAATGCCCATTACAATAATAAAATAAATCTGGATGTCTTCCAAATAGCTGAAAAAGATGAACTTACAAAACTAAGTTTTATTTTCAGAAATGCTCACTGATGTTTTCTGTCTTTGGTAGCTCTCAGTAAAGCGCAGAACTGTTGACAGTTTAACAGTCCTGTGCAGGATGGATGTAGACATGAGGTCTGAAATGGGGGAATGTGTACATTTGCATGTGTGCATATGTGTGCTGATGATAATAGTTTGAAAAAATGTCACCTCAAAATTTGAGACAGGGCAGCTACTCTAGGTGAGCTACATAAATGGATGCTTTTATTTCTCTTCCAGTGTGATCGCTGCATAGTTTAATATAAACTGAAAGCAGACTTACTTCAGGAGGAAAAATCTGGAGTAGTTAATGTGTAGATTGCCTTAAGTAATGACTGCAAAAGATGTGCATAATTACTTTGACCTGCTGAGGTCGCAGGTGGAGCACCTGCTCCAGTTTAGTATTGTAGGAGACAGAGTGAGCAACAAGACAGTCTAGACAGGAGTATCAAGAAATAGCAAAGGCATGGGAGGCTTGAGTTCTAAGTAAGGTGTTTTAGCAAAGCACAGCTGCTTAGAGTAGTGAAAAGGTGATTGGGAAGACCATGATAACAGTTCTTATGAAATGGAAATAAGTTAGCTGTAAAGAAGAGCCAGCATTGCTTATGAATCTAGCAGGACACTGACAGTTGTGTCTACAGTAAGAGAGAGAACCCTGTACTGGGAAAAACACTCAAAAGAAAGGAAGAGATGAGCAGTATAAGATGTTGCCTAGGGTAGGGTGTGGTGTTTGAAGCTGGCATAAATGGGGCTGGGTTTGCAGGAGAGATGCACCAACTGGCAGATCTCCCTCAGTCACGACTGGTGAGGTGCTCACTTTGTCTCAGGTGAGATGCTACAGTAGTCTCAATAGGTAGCCTCTAGTATACCGGAGTTTATATAAACCCCTATAAGATGAAACCCCTTTCGATCATTGCTGTCCTTCCCTACCTCACCCTGCACTTATGCAAATCCTGCTCACAAATTACAGCAGTGAGTCTGTATGGACAGATGAAGTAAATCCACTGCTGGACTGGAGTTGATCCTGCATTGAAAGAGCAAACTTTCAACTTGTTGAAATGCTAAAAAGCCTGTTGAACGCTGCAGTCAATTTCTTAATGCATGGCTTAAGGATGTTTCATTACTATACAGAAATTGGAAAAATAGATGCAGATTGTACTGTTTCAAGGGAGGTCATTCAGTGTTCAACTTTCAGCTATGTGTCCTGAAAAAAGGAAGCAAGCTTTTTCCATCCTTCACACTTCAGTGTTCATTCTGAATGACGTTTAATATACAGCCTACTGTGGCACCTCCTTTAATTAGCACTTGCTGCTTTTCTTCTGAAGACAATTGTGATAGTGGTAGACTTCATGTCTTTATTACCAGCAAGATGGGAAAGGCTCCTGTAACTTCTGTAATGATGGGCTGAGACAGTCTGGGTGCCTGTAGCTCCTAATGAGCAGCGCATGACACGGTGCAGAGTATTGGCAAGATTAACGAGCCCAAATTTCCTTACCAGCACCCTGCCTTGTCACAGCAGCAGAGAGAAGGAGTGAGAGCATTAGCACACAGTCTGCAAGGTACCTTTGTACTGATAGGAAAATCCTGTGCAACCAGCCACAGGAGTAGATGTGAAAAAAATTTCAGGGTTCTGTTTGCAAACCAGGATTTGTGCAGATGGTTGGGGACTGATCAATCATTGTTATCAGACTGAAGCCCTAAAGGGGGAATCTGCCCCTGACTTTGTTTTGGGAAAATATTCCCATATATGAAAACAGATCAGAATATGCTCCCCTCCAAAACTGTTCCCAGTTCTCTTGACAACATCAAAGGCTATTTTTTCTTTGTTGAAGTCCCTGTCAGTAATTTCCTAACATCTTTAACAACCTACCTCATTTTAACAAGAAAACATTATCACATAAGCCCCCTGAACTAAATAATACAAATTCTGATCTTTTTTAATCAATAGATTCCTCCTAAGTTTTTCTCTGTACTGGTGAAATAGCTTTTTATATGCTTTAGTTTGGAAAGCTAGTGACACTAGCAATAGTTTCTGGTTAAGACTTTGCAAATACCTGATTTTCATCTGAAGTTTCTGATTTTGCGATACAGACAGCTCTAAGAAAGTGTAATCTGTTGGGTAATCTTGAGTGTGAGGACACAGGGAGACTCATTTGAATTGAATCACGTATTATAACCATTCAACTCATAATTTGGCATCTAAAGTGCTTAAAAACACCCACTGATTTCCTGTGTTTCCTGACTCTTAAGGAAGACCAGAAAGAGAAAATGTTAGGAGGTTGTATGACTTGGGATGAAAGAAGACTAACAAACAGAGTATGTGCTTTAACCTAACTTTCTTCAAGGAGATGAGCACCTGCATGCTGGAGAGACCAGAGACTTCATTTGAGATCAAAAAGCTAAGTGCAGCACAGAACCCCTGTGTAGGCAAATACATGAAGGTTTTGCTTTGTGACACCTATTTCTCACAGTCTGAAGGTTATTTCAGGCTTAATTCTTGGTGTTCCTTATTGCACTTACACAAGAACCCCTTCCAACTGCCCATAATGAGAGAGGCCTTGGAGAGGAATGGAAGCAAAGCCTTTCCCCTGAGCTGGCGAGTTGGGGTTGAAAGTGCTCGGTTCTGGAGCCAGGCAAGTTGTATCCCTGCCTGTCTCCCAAAACTAGGAGGAAATGCGTGATACACAATAGAGCAGGTTGGCAGCACTGAGACTTTCCTGTTTCTGTCTCTCATCTTGTCTGATTTGTTCTCTGACTATGAGCTTCCTTGGTAGGTAGGTAGAATTAGCCAGAGTGTGGGTCTCTCGCCATCCCTGCTGAAGCTGTTTCTCTTTTTATATAAAATATTTAAATATTCCCTGAAAACACAGAAAGGAAATTACCAGTCTTTTCTGGCAGAAATCTGTGCAGCATGGAACTGAAATCAGTCTGGAGTTGTTTTACATGGATTTAGGAAACAAAACAAGACAAGACAAAATATCCACCAGCTTTGAAAAAGTACTGAGAGAAGCAAGCATTGCCCAGCATCTAGTGAGGGTTCATTTGGTGAGTATGTAAAAATGTGGATTTCTTCAGGTGATTTACATGGTAGTACTAGTTTTGTAAGATAGAAGAATATTTTGGAAATTGGCTGTCCAGCTCCAGAGCATAAACAATGGGTGAAATTTCATCTGAAAGCCTTGATCTCAGGCAGTGCATCTGAGCTGTGAGACAGTGCACCAGTGAGGGCTGTGGAATTGCAAATGAGCACCGCACTCCTCCAGGGTGGTGTAGGCAGTTTTCTGCTCCAGGCTGCTGCCTACCTTGCCTGCTGCCTTGAGCTATCTCTTCTTTTCCATGAAAGAATATAAGCAGTGGGTAGAGAAAAATTCTCTCGAGTGAAATGGGAACAGGATCACGATCAGACTGCTTGTTTTTCTTGGGTTTGCGAAGTCAAAGTATTTCAGGTGAATGTCATCTTTATACATCCACCTGAAACAGGGAACTGACGACCATTGTTAAGAGGGTTTCACTTGAGATCATTCTTGTGTACAGCTGCCAAATGTTATATCTGGGCCTCAAATAAAATCTTGAGTGTTATATTGAAGACCAGGAGAACTGTGATTACCACTGCCTAAGAATTATGGAAAGTCATCCACCCATATATCCATCATGATTTTTTAAAATTAAAATTAGCGAAAGTTCTTTCCATCTGATTTCATTATTTTAAAATTTTTTGGGGATTTCAATAGCTTGTAATTAAAAAAAAAAAAAAAGTTTTACCTGCATGTCAGAAGTGTTCCCCACTGAAGTGTTCCCCACTGAGCAGTAACAACAAAAAAGGCATACAGGTTATTTTGTTACTTATGTTGTAAATGTGACTTTTGACACTGCATGTAGGTTGATCTATTTCCAACTCATGGCTATTTCAGTGATGAACAAATCCTAACAAATAGAACTTTTTGTTTAGCAGCTTAAAATCTTCTTCCTATTAACAAACACACTATGTATAAAATACCGGTCTTTCTGAGAGAACATTAATAAAGAATGTATGGTACTGTTAAATATTCTAGTAGCTAAACCAAGCAAGAAATATGCTGGCAATGACTAACATCCCAAATCTCAGATTCCTCCTAGGAATGCCTGGATTCTCCAGTATTATGCTGCTCTTTGTGCAATTGTTTGCATTCTGTAGCATTGAACAGTGCTTTTGCTCAGTTGTAAATGTGCTGTGAATGCAAGTGGACATTTTTCAGTGGTTATTCAGTAGACATTCAGTCACTGTCTCTGAAAAATGGAACAGATTTTAATAAAAAACCTTGTAATTAATAAGAGTCAATGTATTTAGTGACGTTTCTGGATTTATATCTGCTCTAGGTGTCTTGGCGTGGAGGCAATCAGATTTCTTTCTGCAGTCTGGTCTCTGAATTTTATTAAGTCTTCTTAACAAACAAGCCTCTTTTTCTTCTTTTTGTCTAGCTCTCTTTGAGAGTTGTAGAACTCCCTTTTGTTTTTGAGGATTATGACTCTCATATACGATTTCTTTTTGCCCTGTGGCATCTCAGTTCAGAATTTGAACTAAACTTCAGAAGCACAGCTGCCACCCAAAGACAGAACATCTGTCTGCTGGAAAACTAAGCCATAGTTATTTCAACATCAGTAGTTTACGCTCTGAGTGGGGGTACTTGGATTTGATATCTGTGAGGATAATACACTATATGCTCCTTTTAAGCATAATTTGTGCAGTATCTAAAGGCAGTAATACTTATAGGAAAATTTTGTCTGTATGAAACAAACTGCAAGAAGATCTAAGGGTTATTTTAGAAAAGCACCGGGGGAAAAAAAAAACCAACAATTTGGAAGGAAGAGAATTTTGCCTAGTTTTCTAGCTAAGTCCCTATTGTCTCCAAAATAATGCTTTCAATGTAAGAATGCAATAATTTCATGTAGCATTTTTGTGAAGAAATGGGCAATTCAGTTTCATTACCTGCTCTTCCACTTACTGAATTTGAAGGCGTTAACTCCTTCTTTGGGACTTAGGCAAGCAGTGAAATGACTTCAGATGATTTTTCCAGCATGCATATGTTGTGTAGAGACATCTAAAAATAATCATCCCCTCCTAGCTGGTGAAATTATCCTGGCAAAGCCTCTAATACATACAAAGCTATGCCAATGGAAAAGTGCTGCTGCCTTTATCAATTTAGCTGATGCCATTTCGGGGAGATGATGCAGCATTGGTGGGAGAGGGTTTCCTTCTGCTGGTGTGCATGTGAGGAGAAGGTCAGGAAGAGGCTGATGCAGTCAGGCTTGGTACAGGCACCACCACGACAACACCAAATACTGGATGCATCCTCCGTGGATGTTCCCCTGTGCCCATCCCACTCAGTCCTCCCAAGTGCGCCAGCAGGTCAGCACACAGGATGTGCTCAGAACAACAGGCTCAGTTGGTTGTTCCAGTTTGGGACCACAGGCTGCAGTACTCAAGTGCACCCCCACCTCGTCGTTACCCCCAAGCAGCCTTTGCATCTGCTGCTACTACTTCTGCCATTTCTTAATGCTCCTTTTTGCTGCCCTTGTATCTCTCTTCTCCACTTCAGTCTCCTCCCCAGTAAACAACCCACCCTTAATTGCTTTTTTCCCATCTTGATCCCATTTTTCCCCCATCCATCTCAACCTTGTAAACCTGGCCTCAGGTGACAGGATTGGTCTTGATGGCCCTGTGTGGCTGTGCACCCCAGCAGGTCCTCTGCCCTCCCCTTTCCCTGTCTGTGGCACTCGGCCATCTCTTGCCAAGCTCCTCTTCACCCATCAGAGAAATCATGGAAACCTGTATAAAGGGTACAGGAGTGACAGTCCCAGTAGACTTTATTGAGCTTGCTCAATGGAAATGAGTGCAAATGAAGAAGTAGATAATTTGGCATGAGAAACTCTTCTTTGTGTCCTAATCCCTTGCTAGAGGAACATGGTACAAAAGAGCTGATGTCAGTAGCTCCCTTGGCTTCATGGGCCTTCCAGCAAACCCTTGTATTTTCTCTTACTATCTTAATGCTGGCAGGATGACTAATACAGACAGATATCCTAAAGCTGACAATGACAAATCTGTCATAAAGGCTCAAACAGAATATTTATTTCTACAGCTGAGCAGATTTTTCATGAATTATAGCCCATTACTCTACAGAAAAGTATAAGGATGAATAAAATCAAAATAAAGAAATACTTGTAAAATGTACCAAAAGGATATATGATTGAATATAAGATAACTGGAAGAGAGACACATATTTTGGCTATAGCTGTTGACCACAGTACCTGAAAGATAAAGCCTAGTGTGGTTATGAAACTCCAGTAAATTGATGGATTGTAGTGGTATCAGTTTGTTCAGGAGAGATGTCTGTGTTACTGAGGCATTTCTAATGATCCAGTACTGTCAAATTGCAGCACTCAGGAACTGTGAATCAGGTCATTACTGCCAACTCTGCTATTTCATTCTGAATTTTTAAGACTTTTTTTCATTTTATTGTCTGTGTGTAATCAAGGACAGCATTTTATAGTCCACTTTTCCCTGCAGCTTCTGTGCCAGTTCAGAAAATGCTGATTGTATACCAGTCTCCTTTTTGAGAGACCTACAAAGATTTTTTTTTTAAAAAAAGCCTGGTTTGAAAACACATCTCATCCTGTTTCTTAAGTCTTTTTTTGCTATAATTTGGATAGGATACCTCAAAGAAAATTCTATTTTTAAGTCATTATAAATAACTTCTTATGTAAGATTCTCCAACAACTTCACAGATACTAAAAAATAAGCCCTCTGTATAAGCTAGTACATTTTGTGCTTCCCATATAAGCAAACTGCTTTGTCATTTAGACCAAAGTCTCTTAGTGGATAGCAGGGCATGAAAATAAATCTAAGGATCCTGTTCTGATAAAGTTTTCCCACAGCTGGTTGCAGATACCTTCCACAAAACAATACGAGGTGTCCTCTCATTCTGTCAGTATCTTTGGGTTTTTTTCTAATTATTCTGTTTTTCATAGTAGGGATACTCTGTTTGGAATTGCACAAAATAACTGAATTCTCCATGCTGTATTTTTTTTTCCACAGAAATTTCCCTATGAGCTTTTGCAATCTCCACATATTGTATCTTGGCACAAAACACTAGCTCTGCTTATGGTTTGCATCATTAACTATCAGATTGGCTGCTCACTGTGTTTATAGGATACAACAAGAAATAGCCTGTTAAATCTGGCTGGTTGGTAAAACTGATGTTAGTTGAATCATTCTGCTCCTGTGTTCTCACATCGTACAGAGGACAGAATCCCATAAAACTAATAAGCTGTAAAATAGAATTAAAGTCAATGGCAAAAAATATGCCCAAGTGTTGTAAATAAATTGAGAATAACTTTCCTGAAGTCTAAAAAAGTAAACACTGAGAGAAGACTAGAAATGCATCCTGTAAAACTGTTTTGAAGTAAAAAAATGCATGCCAAGCATATATGATATTAATAATAGCAGTTCTGATGGCTTATCTGTAGATCTTACTGGCATACCGTTGGAACTGAGACGAGTATTATCATCTCCACCTTGAAGATGAGGAAGCTGGGTAACTGTAAGAATAATTTTTCAACACGGAACATGAGGCAGTGCTGACTCCAATTCCCGTTGCAACTCCCCAACTTTAATTATTTTTCTGTGAGCTTCGTTTGTTTCTCTCCATTATACAGAACTTGTTCTTTCAGCACGAGGTAATTTGGATAACATGGAATGTAGATTAGATCCATCTATTAATACTTATGAAACTTATTAATTCTAAAGTTGCTGTGATAGATTAGTTCCTTCCCATCACTGGATGGGAAAATGCCCACATCTTTAATTTAGTCTGGTGTGTTGGTTTTCACACTTAATATTTTTCTGCTTGAGACACTATGAAAAGCAAGAGGAAAAGAATGTCTCTGATACTTATTCGAACATGTTTCTAGATAAGCCTGGTGGGAAGTATGTGGAATATCACTTCTAAGATCATGTATTTTCACTGTCTTTTTTAATATCCATGTGATGCTGCTGAGATAAATCATGGGAAGCCTCACTATCAGCAATACAAGGATGACTTCCCATTCTGCTTCTGATTGATGTGAGTGGCATAAAAACTGTCTTTGAGTGTCTGGCTAAAATCAAACTGCATATTAGTTAAATAGAAATGGTGCTAAATGGAGGACTTAAATCTACTGGAAAAGTAGCAATTTCCATCTTGTCTTGTGTTTGGGAATTGTTTTGCTTGTGGCTTCTCCCTTGATTCTCTTTGGCTTCCTTATTGTCTTTATTTTCAGGGCAGTCTTTCCTGAGATAGGCAGCGAAAATTAATCTGTTAACTTGACTTGGGTAATCCTCACATTTGTATCTTCCATCCCTTACCGCTGCAGTGTGTTTATGTAGAGCTTTAACCAGAAAACTCCTCTGTTCCTTGGAACTGTTTAGTGTGCTGCACCTCTGCGAGCATTCCCTGCTTTATCACTGTCTTGCCCCTGGCACTCCATACCAGGTGGGATTCAACATCTTCCTGCTAACCTTTGAAGTCATCTCTGCTGGGTATCTTCAAACAAAGTTTTCCTTGAATGGTGATTGCCCCTGCTTGAAGCTATGGTCTTCAAGGATCTGTTTGTTTGTCAGGCAGCAGATGCACAGGAGCAGCACACAGAGATGGAGTCCTCAGGGCCATGGCTTTGGCAGTTGGTAGTGGAGCCTGTCAGGAATGAAATGCAACATCCAGTTTTCCTGTTGCACAGTTACACAAACAAGATGTGAAATTAGAACAGAAGGAGAGATTAACTGGAAAATTGGAAAGGAGGAGAAAGGAGAGAATTGTGCATTCAGAGAAAAGCCTGGCTCATCCCACTGACTCAGGAGAGCAAAGAAACTCGGATTGATTCTTTGGTGTCACCTCAGTCACATAGCCATTATGAAACACCGTAGTATTGAGAGTTTAATGACCTTAATAAAAGAGGTGAATAAGATTTCTGCATGTAATTTTTGGTGTGCTTTCTGGGTGTATCTGCCCATATGAGGGTTCTGCTTCAGATAATGGGAGGATGCTGCTTCCATACTGACCTCCCTCGGCCCTTTCAAGACCCCTAATTTAACTGCTTTGATAAATACATGCTCCAAGTCATAAACAGGGTTGTATGCAGGCAGTAGTGAAACTGGAAAGATCTGAGCCAACTACTGACAAACCAGGCAAAGCAAATCAGCTTGAAATGTGCAACTCACAACTCAGGGGGAAGCACATGGTGCTGAACAGGGCCTTACAATTTAATTTCCCCTGCATTTCAGGACAGGTTAACATGGATCATTTTATGGTGGATCATATAATATTAAAGCATGTTCAGAATCAGATGTTATAAATATCTTTCTGAGTCTTACTGCACTTCTATTGTTGCATCTTTGATTCTTTACCTTTTATAAGCAAATGCGAACTTTCTGATTGTATCTTTGCTCTCTGTACAGCAGATACATCTATTTGTGGAGCTTTTCATGGCTTCTCTCTGACAGTCTTTGCTGTCCCTGAAGGCCGTCCAAAAGCTCCTTGTTGAAAAATTAAAAGTCTCCTGTTCTAGTTTACGTCATTCTGCAGCCCCTCGTGTTCCTCCTCTGCGCCTGTGAGCTGTCTCACAGTGGAAGTGCTATCACAGCAAATGCAGGGATGGGGTGTTCTGCCGAGGAGTGGCACAAAGACTGGGGGGTGGTGAAGTGAGCTTCCCAGGCAAGCTGCCTGTTGAGGTGTGGAGCTACTGAGCAAGGAGGGTGTCAGGGTGAATGCAGTAGTAGAAATCTGGCAGCAACAAAATGCTGCACCAGAATCTTCCAGCCATGTCTTGGTAGCTTGTAGCCAAAGGTAAAATACATAGATGACATAGCAAGCTGAAGAGGTCAATTGCAGCTTCCTCACTGCTCAGAAAGATTGTCTTTTGAATGGTTTACTGTAGGTCACCTTGTTCAGGTGCTCCATAACCTACTTTATTTATTCCATTTTTTTATTCATTTTACTCCTGATTTCATACACTTACGTTTTCTGGTAGAAACAGGGAAGAAAACATTTAACGGCTAGGTTGGTCTTGGATTTTAGTGTTGTTCACAGATTTGCAGAACAAAGTTTGTGTGGCAGGTTCAGCTAGCTAACTCTGTCAGCTAAGTCTTTCATGTGTGCAGTCTTTATTATTTATTTGACCCACTGTTACGTTTAGGTAACTTAGCAATGATGTGGACTTGGGTTCTTGCTGGAAATCTATTCTCGTGTCTCAGTAGTGCTAGATGCACAGCTTTACTTAGTGCTAAAGGGAAGACTGACTTTTTCATCCTGTCATTCTCCAGAACATACAACTAGCACTTTTTAGTGCCTTTCCTCAGTGTATAGGGATCTAAACACAAAAAAAGTTAAAATGAATTATGTTTCTTTAGAGTTGTTTTTTTTCACAGTGCAAGACTTACAGTCTTCAAAGATGCTTCAGAAATAATTTAACAATTAAAAAGTAATTTCAATGCACAGAGTCATAAATACCCTAGTTTATTACAAAAGGCATCAACCCATCCTATGTTCCTCTGGCGTGCCATTTTATGAGACAGGATGAACCTCATCTCCCTCCCCTTGCCTCCGAGCAGCTGTGGTCTCCTGCCACTTGGTGCCAGTTGTGGTGGTCACCAGCCACCTCACAGGGATAACTCAACTCACTAACCCAGCACAAAACCCAGCAAAAAGTGGGTATTTTCTGCAGGGTCAGCGAAGCGAGTCAGGTCATGCAAGGGGTAGAAGGGGGCTGTGCTACAGAGAACAAAATCTTTTATGTCTGTCCTCATTAGACATTATGTCTATCCCTAAAGCTATCACCAGTTTTTTTAGTGTTTTGCTTGAAGATTTTTAATGGGTTGACTGTTAGCCTCACACTTAAAACTCCCTGGGTCCCATGTGTTAGGCCTTCTTTATTCTCTTCATTTTAAAATTCAGCTATTAATATGTAGTTTTGTTGCATTTCAAAGAGTTGTGCTATACAGAAAAATAAGCATTGTGGTATTGGCATTTTCTAGAGCTATTAGCATAATTATTCCTTTATTAAAAATTATTTCAAGGAACAAAATAATGCCTGATGTGATCTACGTACTAGGAATAAAAAATGCCCTCCTGTATTTGCTGTAGACTTTCATCCATTAGAAATATGCCACTAGACATTAAAATCAAATCACCTAAGGAAAGCAGCTTAACTCCTCTTTATCTTCAGCAACTTCAGCAGTTTTGCAGAGCCACCTGTAACTCAGAGTGGTTCAACAGCTCCCCACTCATGACCCCGTACAGCCATACCAGGAACTAAATAAACCCTACTTACTAGCAATTAAAGTGATTTAATTTAAAACACACTGACAGATGCATAATGGGTTAATTAGAAAATAAGTAATTAGCAAATAGGATGGAAAAGGTTAAAAGGTTGTGGACTTTTGTTGTTTGCTTGGGAGAGATAGTGAAATCATCAGTGATTAAACTTTTTCTTTTAATTTCTGGGCTTAATTCTATTATTGTTAGCTGTAAATGAGGCAGCAAACAAGAAGAGAGGGCTAAAAAAATAAGAAGAAATCACTGTTTTATCAGACATACTGAAAGGCCATTGTTAACACTTAGGCTATGTGATTTATTTCCAGTCTGCACACAAAAGCAGGCACATATCTATGATGTTTGCACTTATTATCAGTGTATATACATCTTCTGAGAAGTAGTAGTTGTCCTCTCCTCTCTGCACTGGACCCCCAGTGAGGTCACGAAAAAGGATAGAAGATGTGACAGAGGTTAGGAACACATCTTAGGAAACTATGCCTGCCTTAAAGATTAAATCAGTGAATTATTTAGTTGGGAATATGTCATATTGTGTTTGCTCTTAAAAAAAAAAAAGTTAAAAAGGAGTAGGATTTTGAATATGGTGACTTCTGAGCTGTGAAAATCCTCAGCTGAAATCCAGTTAACTATATGCAGTGCTGGTTATACAGACAAAGCCATTACAGAGAATACAAGCAGTCTTCTGTTAAAAAAAAAAAAAAAAA
>VZDJ01000782.1:13544017-13597156 GCA_008694505.1 Cyanoderma ruficeps
AAAAAAAAAAAAAAAGCGAAATAAGAGCTTCTACTTCATTTTCACAAGTATTATTCCTTCCCCCCGTGATTTTTGTCTACCCAAAACCAGAAGCAAATGGGCATTTAGATAGTTCTAATAGTCATATTTTATGACGGCTAGCTTATTGCCAGGTAACTTGAAACTCATTATTTATTTATAATAATCATAAATGTATTTATGTATCTACGAAACATGTGGTTTATATTTTGAAATTTCAGAGAGAATGTTTGCAGAAAGCTTTCTCCAATCTGAGCCTAATTTTTACTGAAGTCACTGAATTTTTTCTTTTGAAAAAGAAGCTTTTGGGTGAACCTCAAAAATAGCAATATGAGGTTTTCCATTTCAAAATATCAATATGAGGTTTTCCATTTCAAAATATCAATTAAAACCAGGCATGATTTTTTTTTCTTTTTAAATATAGCTGCCTGGTAACCTAATTACATGTCCACCAGTAACCATTATCATAATTTGACCAAATTTCCCATAGCAGTCACATTCTTCCCTCATTCCTTGCTCTCTTTTGAGCATGGCTATCCTGTGTTCACTTCCTTGTCACTTCACCAAGCCATAGTTAACTCTCAACAGATATCTGTCAGTCCAGCCCCATAATAATTTAACTTTACATATTTGTCCCTCCCTTTATATTAGTCATACTTTTTTGTGTCTCTGGTGTGCTTTCAATGTGCCTTCAGGAATGTTTTCTGCTTTACTGCTAGATACAAAGCCTGAACCTACACATCCAGAGATGCACTGTCCTCTTCTGGTGTGTGTCACACTGTCATCAACCCTCTGATGCCCTTTTCCCTTGAGCCACTTCTGCAGTAGCAGGCAAAGGCTCCAGGTCTGCCAGTTTGACTTGGGGAAAGGATCTTGCACAGATTCTAGCTAGACTTTATTCACCTACCACAGTTCTTGCTGGCTAGGAATATAAGTTTCAGAAAACAACTAACTTCTTGTTCTGGTCTGTTGCTTTGATTTTGTTGAAAATCAACTCCTTCACAAATGTTTTCCCAATTATAATTAAGTTTATACCATATATGTCAGGTCTGGAATCTGTGTTGAACATGTCAGAATTCAGTGGTTTGGCAATGCAGCTATCAGTTTTTAAGAAAAATAGAATCAAATTTGGAAACTCATCAAGTCACACAATAGACAAAACCCATGAGGCTAAATCCATAGCAGTAAAAGCATCGCTTGTTTTGTTTTCCAAGGTTTTCTGCAAAGTTCTATATATTTGCACACTGTAACTCAAAGCCTGCAATACAGACAACAATTTTTCGTTTAGAATTTTTTTTTATTTTAGAATTTTTTTTTCAACTAAGTGGTGACTTTCTGAAGCTCTGGTTAAGAAAAGCAGAAAGCCTAAAGCTGAGTTAACTCTGCTGGTCATATCTGAATCCCTGAAAATAGCTCAAACAAATGCCAGTACCAATCTTTAGGGTAATACTTATCCCTATTCAGAGTGACATTTGTAGATTAGAGCATGCTCATTTCTGCTTCGCTGATTTTTTTAGGCACAGCATATATAAGAAGCATTGACAAAATGCATTCGTGTTAACAAGATTTCTCCAGGTACCTCCCCTCTTGACATTTAGAAAATACTCTTTTTCCTTATCTATTCCATCATAAGGGGGTTAATTCACCAGTTTCAAGGAAAGTCTTAGAAATTTATCATCTTTGGGATTAATTAACATCAGTGAGTTGCAGAGTAGGTAGGTAATTCAAGACAGCCTTCATCTAATACACGCTTCTAAGTGAGTAATAGGAGAAATTAGCATGG
This sequence comes from Cyanoderma ruficeps, assembly GCA_008694505.1. Lineage (NCBI taxonomy): Eukaryota > Metazoa > Chordata > Aves > Passeriformes > Timaliidae > Cyanoderma > Cyanoderma ruficeps. The sequence continues at coordinate 13,545,819 of VZDJ01000782.1, forward strand.
AAGATAAACTGTCCCTTGTTGAAATTTCAGGGAAAGCTAATATTTTCTGAGTCGACAGAACAAAACAAACAAACAAGGAAAGTTTTATGTCAAAACTGATGTCTGAATGGAACACTCGTGTGCTGGAGAAAGAACACAAAAGCCATGAAGTATCTCATAAAACCACCAAATTATCATTCAATTTGAGATCTTTTGTATACCCCCCCTCCCCTTTGCTTTTCTATCGTTCTCAGCCCTCCAGGATCCTTGCTCAACTGCATATTTATTCAAGTTGGTAGAAGTTTTTGTGGATAAAGGATTAAATCTTTAATGATATAAACATCACTTAATTCACATTTACAGATCAGCTACTGTTTGGCAAAGCTGGCTAGCTCACGCAGTAACACTTCACGTTAAGAAAATCCCTCCCAGGCAATAGAACCCTGGTGTATCGGAATAGTGGCTAAACAGGGCTGTCTCCAGTTCTGTGCTCCTCTCATGCCCTCCTGTGTACACATGTAGTAGGTCAAAGCAAAGTGCTGGAGAGCTGACATTTCTGCCAGGGGATGAAGTATAAGCGAAGAGAAGGCTGCAGCCCATTATGCTGATCTAGTGTTAAGCTGAATGTAAGTAGATTTCTTAGAGCCTTTACATCTTAAGGGCAGTCAGCAGCTCCAGATCGTGATAATAAGTGATTTGAGATACTCTGGAAATGACATAACTTTACTCATTCGTGTAAGTACAGGGTAAGAGGAGAATTACATATTCCATTTTCTGCTTGATGCCCAGGTGGTTTAAAGGTAATATTACAGTCTCCCTCTGTGTTCTTTCAATGATACTTACAGAACTGCCTTTATAATCTGTTCAGGCTACTGGGAGACCAACAGACACACTAAAATTCTCTTTCTTTTTGCCTGTGAAGAAATGCATTGTTATATTTTCCACCTATAAAAAGATATATTTACCCCACTACAGTAAGCCATTAAGTTTGGATGAAATCATAAAAACAACTTCTATCTTGCTTCTGTCTTGCATTACTTTTTTTGGTAGCTATGTTCAGATCAACAGCTTTATCATTCAGGCTGTCCTGCAAACCATATGCCAGGTCCAATGCCTTACTACAATGAGCCTATAGGAAGAATTAGTTTTTCTGTCTAATTCAGTAGTGTTTACCCTGCAGATCTGGTTATTGAAACACAAGAACTTTCAAAACCTGTTAAACAGTGAAGTTACCATTGTCTTTTATGAGACTGATTGTCTGCATGTAATAATTTTCTGGCTTTTGGGCTGTAAAAAAATCTGCTGATGCCTGCACAGAGCTGAGCATGAGTTGAGTCTGTGTGAGGGGGATATTACACAGAATTACTGGACATTCCTATTAAAAAGCTCAAAAGCTCTTTGCCTTTTTGTTCTTATGTTTTGGGATAGACTGCAAATGTTTATACAGATAAACTGTGCACTGTGGGTTTTGATTTTATGCTTTATTGCATGTTTTTGGGTCCTCATGAGCTGAGCTATACTAGCAATAAAAAGCATGAGTCAAAGCCCACTTCTGAGCTTGTGCCTACAAGCTAGTTCTTATGGGTGCTTTTCCAAATATAAACATATTTGGAAAACTAGATAGATTTTTATTTCTCATGCAATGCACAGTTGTTCATTATGTTTTGCAAGGGAGGGAATACTGCTGGCTCATGATAAATGTAACATGTACTATAAGCCATGGTCTAGTATATTTTATACTGAATATGTATAACTTGCAAAATCCTCTGTATAACTTGCTCCAAAATATTAACTATGCTTCACTGCTAAATATTGAAATATTTAATATTGAAACAAATTTTAAAACTCAGTTAGGCATCAATACAGCCTATGGGCTACCTTGTAATTTTTCCCAGTGCAGAGTTGCTACTCTGGATTTTTCACTAAAGACAAACATAAAAGTGAGAGCAACTTCCATAGAGGGAGTTTATGCAACAAAATATTCAGATGATACATCCCATAATTCATTACCCCCAAGCCAAGATAGCCCCCAAGAAAAAAAAAAGAAGTGCCATAACTTGTGGAATGGCAGGGCCTGAGGGGCTGGTGTCCTGGAGCTCTTGCTGTGACTGTGATGGAGCTTTCCCCCTGTGCCTGGTTCCAAAATCCACATGCCCTGCTATCCTGCTCAGTGCCCTCATCAGCTCCCAGGACCTGGGCAGGTGTCCACCCCCGTCCCCAGGTCTGCCAGCAGCCCTCTTCTCAGCCTCCCCGGAGGCAGCCCAGCTCCTGATGAATATTGCGTAAGAGTGTTGTGTAAGAGTACCAGGCATAAGCCAGAGACATTGGGAATTGCAGGTAGGGTTACAGGAGGGACTTGTGCAAATGAGCCAGGTTGCTCCATGGCCCTTCCTCTGCCTTTTAAAAGGGGGTGTCAAAGAGCAGTCCAGCAAGGAGCTGGGCAGCCTGTCTGCTTCTGAAAGGTGCAAAATCGCTTTTCCCACCTGCCTTGAAAAGAGACAGGAGGCAGCAGTGCTTGTCCACCCAGTGCAGCTGCTTGATGAATGGGAAGGGAAGCCTGAGGCCTTCTGGAAGGTGTGCAGTTCATGGTATGGACAGGAACCAGGATTCAAACCACAAAATTACCCTGGCCCTGGCCTAGAGGAGACCGGCAACCACCATGTCAATCTGAAGCATCAGAATACTGTCAACAACACCTTCATCCTCTGGGCAGCAAACTCCTGTTAGATAGTCATTGGTTAATCTGATGCATTCATGTGAAGGAGGGGGCACTTGGTGAAAGTGGGAAAACACCTACCTATGCTGATTAATGCTAATTAGTTAATCGCCTTTCATTATGGAAAAAGTAAGGATGTGCAGTAACTGGCAGTATGGCTAGACAGTGCTTCTGTATTGGAGACCAGAACCTGAGAATTAATTCCAAATATCACCTATTCAGGCCAGAGGAGCTGAAGATTCCAAGGATGTCTCTTATTTTAAAATGTCTTTAGGGGCAGTATAAGAATGTTATTTTCCTGGTGCAGGGGTGTAGATCTGAAACAATACTCTGTATCAGGATGTAGTGTGCGTTTTGGCTGCTTTCATTTGAGGAATCCAGCATGGTCATGAGGAGTACCTTGTTTAAAAAAAAAAGAAGAAGAAAAAAGTAGAGTATAATGCCAGTGATGGAGAAGGAGCACAGTGCCCAGTCTGCTGCTGCAACTCTCTAGCATGGAGGTCATGCGGGATGTGAGATACCAGCCTCTGAATTGATGCTGCTTGCTCAGGGACTGTGACTCAGAGCCATGAGACCTTGGGTAACTCTTTTGTGGGCAAGTAAGTGCTCAACACACAAAAGATAATCTAACAAAGCCTGCTCCCTGTTCCCTGTGACGTTAGCAAAGCTTAGCCATAAAAATTGTGTCACTTCTGGCAAGAAAGAAACTTACTCTGCAGTGTCCGTAATGACCCCCAGACATTACTGGCCTGATGTAGTGGAGGCTCATCTGTGACTCATCTGCATCCCTTCCATTTGTGCCTGCTCATGTACTTTCTAGCTGTAGACTCTTAAAAAGAACCTGATTTCCTCCAACATCTTACACAACTATGCCTTCAAGAGGAACTGGCTACAATTAATATAGACACCACTTAATACTCTTGCTCGTGTGAAGTAGAAGCTGTGTTGTGCCTTCAGAAGACTGTGCTATGTATGTGCCAGAATGGATAAATAGTTCTGTATTTCCCCCGTGTTTCCATCTGTAGGCCACATTCCTTGGAAAGAAAAATAGGAAATTATTTCTGGCATGTAAAATGTGGTATAAAAGCACTCTTTAGAAAAGATCCCAAGACATTTAGGAACATTATTAAAGTCATAAAATATTTTAATTAACAGTTATTTTTTTTATTATTATTATTTTAATTAATGATTTAAATAGTCATCATAATGATGATTAAAATCATCATCACAAAGCAGGTATTACAAATGGGCCTAGTTACTGTGTATGTTTTGGCAGTTGCTAAATTGACCTAGTGGAGATGCCAGATGGGCAAGATGCTGTACATTTTCAGCAGCATTAAGACCTGCACCAAGAAACTTTATCTCTAGGTAGGTGTGAGGAGAAAAAGAGGATGCACACTTCGATTTTAAACTGTGGCACACAAAAAGACTGTCAAAGCCAGAGATGTTAGTGTAATGCTTCAAAACAAAAGATCAGCTTTTCTTACAGTTATTTCATAATTTTTTTTTACACAAGTGACAGCTGCTTTTATGCCAAGTTCTAGTCTCATCAGGGAAAATGGCAAAACTCCCAGGATAACTAGAATTTTTCTCTTTATACAGAATTCATTGCAGAACATTGTATTTATCCTTTTTATTGTCCTTTTTAATAGATTGGTACAAACCCATTAATTTTATGTTTAGTAAGTAATTATTTACAGGACGGGCAGAATTTTTGTTTAAAACACTCAAGTGTGTGCTTCAAGTGTGCTTGTGTGTCACTGAGTCACCAAACCACGATTAAATTCTGGGAAATGGCTTATTGTTGAGGTTCATGACATCCCATGATGTGGTGGGATAGGACAGTGTCTGGTTTTAGTTGGAGGCCTAATCTAAATTTGTATTCTCTCAAATGTGAATTGACAAACTGTGAAGGATTTTGAAGTTCAACAAGATGTCAGCAGCAAAAAGAAATACCTTGCATTGTTGCCTCTGGTTGTGCGGTTTGTACATGGCAAATAATCAAGCAGAGTATTTGCCCTTCCTTTATAAGATTGAAGAGGTTCCATCTTTTCTAAGAGCCCAGATGAAGTCTCGGGTGCCTTGCTTGGGAGAAAAGATGAGGTAAAAACACATTGTCACACGTATGCTGGAGGGTATTTTACCAGTTCACGGGCTTGTTAGGGTTGGAAGAGACTTCTGGAGATCATTCAGTCCAACCCCCCTGCCAAGGCAGGGTCACCTAGAGCAGGTTACAGTTGACACAGGAACGTGTCCAGGTGTGTTTTAAATGTCTCCAGAGAGGGGGACTCCCTGACTTTCCAGGGTAGCATGTTCCAGGGCTCTGCATCCCTCATGTGAAGAAGTTTCTTCTGTAAAACTTCAGTAAGTTTTGCTTGCTTTGCAAATAGGATGAACATTATATCCTGCAATCAGTACTCTCCATTCAGTATAACATACTACAGGGAGAAATAATTTCAGATTACTAGAAAATTAAAAAGGACAAAATAAATTGTTTCCCCAGGGAAGTGGTCACGGTCCCAAACCTGTCAGAGCTCCAGGAGCCAGAGGCAATGCTCTCAGGCACATGGTGCCATCCGCAGAATCACAGAATCATAAAATCTGTTGAGTTGGAAGGCACCCATCAGGATCACATTCCTGGAGTTGTCCTGTGCAAGGCCAGGAGCTGGACTTCGACGATCCTTGTGGGTCCCTTCCAGCTCCGGATATTCTGTGATGATGGGTTTGCTTGGGGTTTTTTCCTACTTTTTTTATTTGGGAGACTGGTGTATGTGTGTTTGTGTCTTGTGGGGGTGTTTTGTGCGTTTTTGTTTGCTGGGGTTTCTTTGGTTCTTTATTGTTTGGGTTCTTCTTTTTTTTTTTTTTAATCATGAACAATTCCGACCTCTTGGAGTAGCAATTAATTTAATTTGAACCTGTAGGCAGACATGCGCGGTCAAGGCAAGGAAGGCACGGAGAGACGGGGAAACCCGGGAATGGCGCTCCGGGCTGCGCCGCGGGCCGCCCCAGCGCGACCGCCAGGGGGCGCTGCCGCGCCGCGCCTCGGGCGGGCTCTGCCTGCGGGCGGGCGGGGAGGCCGTGGCTCCTCTCGCCGCCCATTCCTTGTGGCTCTTCCCGGTGCCCCTTCCCTGCCCCGCTTCCCGGTGTTGTTTCCCTGCGGCGCTGCCCTGCGCCTCCCGGTCCGGCAGCCGGCGCTGGGTGGGCGCGGGGCATGGCCCTACCTCACACCCCGTCTCGAGTAGCGGCTCCCCGGGCTCGGGGCGTGCCGCCCACGCCGCGTGTACCCGAGCAGAGCCTGCGGCGTGGGAGCGCCCCGGGCGCCGATGGGCTGAGGGGAAAGGGCTGGGCCGCGTCGCAGGTGCATGGGTTCCTCGGTACTGCGGCTCACCTGCTCTCTCCTTCTGACCCCCGCCTGAACACAGCCGATGCGCTCCATGTTCAGTCCGCTGCTAGGGGAGGATGTTTAATTCAGGGGAAAGGCTCCGTGTGTGAGGAAACGCTGGCCAAGAGGAAACAGGGACGGCTGTGGCACTCAATGGATAGAGAGAAATAAAATCCACAAGTTTGTTAACAAAGGCCAGTTTCTTACCATAAAATGATCAGGAGAATTTAAGAGAGGTTCTACTTCCTCTCCAAAATGTCACTTCTACACTAATATTAAAAGAGAAGTATTTTCTGTTAACAGAATCACAGAATCAGCAAGGCTGGAGGAGACTTTTTAGATCATCCGGTCCAAACATCAGCCCAGAACTACCACAGTATCCCCTAAACCACATCATGCAGAACCAGATCCAGATGCCTCTTGAACCCCTCCGGGGTGGTGACTCCACAACCTCTCTGGGCAACCTATTCCAGTGTCTGACCACCCTAACAGTGAAAAATTTTATGTAATATCTAATGTGCAGTCATACCTTACTACATTCTCCTTTCGGGGAGTTGTAAAGAAGGATGAGGTTCCCTCTGACCCTCCTCCAGGGTAAACAACCCCAGCTCCCTCAGCCCTTCCGCACAGGACATGTTTTCTTCACGAGCCTTGTTGCCCTTCTCTGGACATGCTGCAGCACCTCAATGTTCTTTTAAAGTGAAGTAAAACTCACCCAGAGCAGTGTTTGAGCTGTGGCCTCAGCAGTGCTGAGTACAGGGGGATGCTCAAGAGAGCATGACTCTGTTGTCAGGCTAGTTTTTCACAGGCATTATTGGGGTCACTTGTAGGTCCAGGATTTCTTACTTAAAAATTCTAATGAGATCTTGTCGCTATTCTGGAGTAATGCCTTTAGGATTGCCTCTGCTTGGGTTGGATTGTTGGCACTTAAACTAGGAAGCAAGCTGGGATCATCCAGCTGGGCGCTGTGTTTTGGGCAGGGATGGCTGAACAAGGGCATGCTACCTCCCTGTGAAAAACGTGAGGGCTGGTATGAATACTGACATGGCTTAAAGATGTTGTCTTAACTTGTATCCATGACTTTCTGTCCTGGCCCTAAATTAGCTTGCAGGACTTCAATCTTTGCTACCAAACAGAAAAAAAATATAGTTAGTAGGTCAGAGTGTGTGTGTGTGTGTGTGTGNGTGTGTGTGTGTGTGTGGACGTATGAAAGGGGGACACAATCTAAATATCAAAAACAAGGCTTTAAAATGCCAGATTCAGTTCTTCACAGTTGCAGATGTCTTGTTAATAGGATAGAAGATGTCGTTGTTCAAAAGTTAAGTGTTAAGTACATGCAAATTAGTTTTCTACCATATGAGTAAAGTTATTATTTACGTCTCAGAACTTTGTAAAAATCAGTAGACTTTTGGGTTTCAAATGACCGAGTAAGAATCAGTGTAAATGTGACAGAGAATTTGTAATTCCTTTGAATCCTCTGTTTTTACTGAATCTGAGAGTAATGGGCATATATCATTAGAAACTGTAAAGCAGAAACCAGTTAGCTCCTAAAGTCACATACAAGGCTTAGAGGAACTTCTGTAAAAAAAATAATGGAAAGTATTCCATGAAGTGGGCAGAAGCTTTTTTTTTTTCAGCATCAGTAGGCATAAGCCTTTAAACATTGCTTCCAAATCCCTGTTAACCACAGCTCCTCCAATCCATCATGTTTTGGACCCTATTTACATTTGTTTCCTCATGCAGCTAAGCAAAGTGCTTTGAATTTAATGTGTTAAGCCATGAGTGATGGACCATGCTATTCAAGATTCAGAAGGTTCCATCTTGGTTAAATGTTAGTGATATTCTGCAGATGAGCAATTATGAACATATTACATGGGGTTTTTTCCTTTTTTTTGGCAGGTGACATTGGTGACAGAAGAAGGACAAGAATGATTACATATCCATAACTCCCAGCAGTATGTCAGGTAATCGTATTTAATAACAACATCTGTGCAATATTTCATGCCTTTCTGGAGTGATTATTGCTAAATATTTATTGAAAAATGCTTCTTTAACAATTTCTGAATTCATTGGTGCTGGGGATGGAAACCTTTCCTCCATCCAGAGCATAGAGATGTGGGACACATAGTAATCTTCTCCAACATTTTCATCGTCCTTTGTTTGCCTTCCCAAACCTAGCTTTTTTCCAAATACACATTCCAACTTCAGCATTCGTGCTGAAGCTGCCAGCACAGGAACAGTTTCTGTTGAGTATCCTGGCCTGAGTTATTTTGTAACATGGACATATCCCCTGCGCTTCAAAATGAGACAGCCAAACTTATTTTACATAGGTTGCCAAGTACACTTAAGAGAATCATTGACTAGGTCTGCGAGTGGGCTGAAGATCCAGAACTGACATGACCATTAACCATTTTAAGCCTGCTTAGCCATCTTATCCTGACCAGTTGCAAAGCATCTGAAGGTAACACATAAATTACCTGTGTCAGAACCCCCATGTACCTGATCCCAGAACAGGGTGTCTAGAAAAATGTGCTTATTATGTGGAGATCATGTAGAAGGCTAGATAATTTCAGACTTCCAGAATTTACCTAAGAAAATGCTCTACTGATACTGTTTGTTAATGTGTATTTCAAGACCATCGTCAATGTGTATATCAAGAGCCAAGTGCATAAATGGGACCTTTTAAAAACCTGCAAAATACAGCATGTGCTACATAGGAAAAATCATCACTAGCAAGACTTTATTCCTGGTGTTCTGCCCAAGGGACAGTTTATTTTTACTTGACTGTGCAGATCAATTTTTTTTTCCTTTTCCCTAGAAGGCACCCATCCATTTGTACTGGCCAGCAAGGGATAACAGCTTCATTCACCAACAAAGATGGTCTTCTGACTTTAGGTTTCTAGATAAGAGGTAGAGGATAAAATTCATTGGAAGAAACTGAGTATTATGTAAATACATGCATTCATAGTAAAACATATTATTTGAGAATATGGAAAGGTGTGTCTTTTTATGGTTTCTTTGCTGCCCATTGAAGCAGAGACAAATACAAGAAGGAAGCAGAGAGCGTTGAGGCATTTTGTGGAATGAAGTGGAATACTGTGACCCTTGTTTGGTGTGTCAGGCCCTGACATAGCATCACTGCCACATGAAGATTGGGAAGGAGTTTGTGTCCTTAGGCTGCATTGACAGGCCCTGCTAGAGTGATTTTGCATTGTCCTGCAGGCATTCTGGGCATGGTCATCTCATTTGGCAAATGCCTGTTTTGGAAGATATTAAGGTATTGGCATGTAATTTGGTCTCTTCCAACTCTCTGTTGTGCACTTCCTTGTCTTATGCTGAACTGTGTTTTATGGCATTTTACTACAGGGCTTGACGTCTCTGTGGTTTTGGAGGGAGCAGTTAATAGCTTCTGCTGTGTGATGGCAAAGAGATGAGGAAGGAAACGCAGTGTACCCACTTTATCCTCACCTTATCTGTTGGGTCTGTGGCTTCCTGTGGAGGGTGGGTTTGTGGAGATTTTCCACTAGCGCTCTAATTGGCCCTGTCTCTCTGGACTTGCCCCTGGCAGAGCGGCTCTGCAATGCTCAGAGAAACACAAAGCCTAATTGGAAGGATCTATAATTCTTTTGACAGAAGTCAGCAGAACAAATACGTGCAAAGAAAATTTTTGTCAATTAAAAAAAATTAAAGAAGGTTGAGATGGAGATGGCTGTTTGTACAGCTGCAGATATCCAACACTTTTCTTTATGAGCATGTTTTCTGTTTCTGGTTATAGGAATGACATTTTCTACATAAGTGTAAATGTGAAGAGACGCATGGATTAACTGAAAGTCGTTCAAATTGTATAAAAACTTCAGAAATACCATGATCCAGAGCCAGACAAGAGTCCTTTTCTAATGAATGATAATGGAAGTTCAGATTCTGTTACTGAGTCACTGGAATATGGGAGCAGACTCTAATATGAAACCAAACCAGCTGGCTAAAATAACAAGCTGTATTATTCTGTGTTTTTGATAGATAATTTTTCTCCCCATATGTTATGTTTCTACTGTGGTATATATTTTCCACTTGTAGGCACTGCCTGAAAGCCATCAGGTTCTAGTGCAATTTAGAGGCGTTTTTTTTTCTGACAGGAGATTGTAGAATTTGACCTCAACAGTAAAAGCAGGCTTTAGCACATTTGCAGTTTCCATAAGAAAAATATTTTGAATATTTTGACATCTCATCTTTAAAAATACATATTGATGTGATTATTTTATGTGCTTATAGCTTTTAATAGAGAGAGTTTTAGTAGAGAGGGTTCTAGTTTGCCAAAATTATTTTGGGAATTTCCGAGTTATGGGTATCATGGAAAGATTTCAGAAATATAGAAGCTCTTACTTAAAAGTTAATAAAATTAAAAATAAAAAGCAGAGTGAATGTATGAAGTAAAATATTTGCACACAAAAAGCTAAATTGAAACACAAATATTGAATTAATGAAGTTGAAGCTATTCTTTTTTTTCCTTAGAATGCAGTCAGAGTTCACCCAGCAATGCAGATGGAGTTAATGAACAACCTAATGTTGAGTTCTTGATGTCATAAGAAGTAGACAAGTGAAAAGCTGGACCTACAGGTTTTGTAGACACAGTGTTTGTCAGTTTGTTTTTGCAACTTTGCCAGTTGTAGGTGTCAAGACTTGCCTAATCAGGTTTTTTAACACCTAACACAGATGATGAGCAAACATTGAGATAAAGGGATGCTTCAGGAGAAGTGGACATAGTATGTCTTTGAGTATTAGGAACCTTTGAGACAGGTGCATTCTGTTTTCATTAACTGAAGCTTGGTGAAGAAAATAGTTTTCAGATGAGCCATCACACACTTAATTGCAACAAACCAAATCTGAAATCTTTTCTGTTTTGAAATATTGTTTTTATTAAATGTGGGTTGTCTTTTATAGAATCACAGAATGTCTTGGGTTGGAAAGGACCTTTAAAAGTGGTCTTGTCTGGCCCCTCTGCAATCAGCAGTGACATCTTCAACTGGATCAGGTTTCTCAGATGCCTATCCAACCTGATTGTTACCAGGGCTGGGGTGCCCCTTCTCTGGACAACTTGTTGCAATGTTTTAACACCTTCATTGTAAAAACTTTCTGCTTTATATCTAATCTAAATTGATCCTCTTCCAGCTTAAAACAATTACGCCTTGTCCTGTTGCAACAGGCTAAAAAAATTGTCTCTATCTTTCTTATAAGCCTCCTTCAGCTACTAAAAAGTCACAATAAAGGCCCCAGAGCTTTCCCTCTTCAAGGCTGAACAGTTTCAAACTTTTTCAAGCTTTTGTTATAGGAGAGGTGTTTGATTCCTGTGATCATCTTGGTGGCCCTCCTCTGGAGTCACAGGTCCATATCCTTTCTGTTCTGAGGACCCCAGAGCCGGATGCAGTGCTCCAGGTGGGGTCTCATGAGAGGGGAATAGAGGGACAGAATCTCCTTCCTTGCTCTGGTGGCCACACTGCTTTGGATGCAGCCCATGGTATGATTGGTTTTCTGGGCTGCAACAACAGTGTTCATTGGCAGTTTTACAGCTGACACCAACAATTGCTGCCCACAGAGTAATGTCTGAGATAAAAAAAAAAATCAGCATTATAAAATTGTACTATCTTAGCAATAAGAGCAAGTTCTTTCATGTGCATACATTGGCACAATAGAATACTAAAAAAGTTGGAAAGTATTATTTTTTCATTGAGAGAAATGAGAAATGAGAGTACTTTCAAATAAATAAGTATGTAAAATAATTTTAAAAGTTTCTTTCTATTTTAACGCTGTAATGAAGTTTCTGGTTTAGCATCACTATTCACTGGCCACAGCTATCACTGAAGGCTCCCTTCTGTACATTTTGTCCCAAAATGCAGGACAAACCTTAAGACATATTTTCATCTTACTTTATTTATTAGAGTGAAAACTGAAGAAGAAATTCAATAACCTAGAAAATAATTTGTGTATAATACAGTAAATCTCATAATTTTTACCTTCATGGCAGAAGAAGAGAGATGGTAAAGAGTGCAATAGTGGTTCCAGTAAAAACTGCAGCAATTTTTACTGATTTCAGTAAGGCCAAGGTTTTACTCTGCATTTACTTGGGAGCTTCAAAATCAACTCAGTTATTGTGCCTCTACTCAAATATCCACACTGTTCTATTTGGTAATGACTGTGAAGTTAGATCAAGATAGGAATTATAATAAAATTAAGTGCTTACGTTGGGGAATATAATTTAAATGTCATAAATGCATATTTTCAGTAAGTAGAATTTAATATGCAATGTTTCTTGAAACAGGCCCCTCATTTGGAGAAGAAAATTAATTAGCTTTTGTGCAACAAATCCATTTGAAAACTAGTGTCTCCAAGGGTGTTGCACGTAGTTTCCAAGAACTGGGAAAAGTAATAGAATAGGAAAGGTACCACATTTTCTTCATGAGTCTTTTCACTGTAATGCTCATTACCCTGTAAACTTGACATTAATTCAGGCGGAGAAGAGTGTATTGTTTAACATCAGCTGAGAAATTATTTCTCCGAAATTTCTATAATGATTTTCCTAGGATAATTTAATTTGACATGCATCACTGTCTGACACTTCTCTGCCTGCCAGACCATGATAAAATCCGACTAACTCAAGTGTATTATTTCTTTTAAGTAATAGACTTTCTAGGAGGACAGTAAATACTTTAATATAAGGTTTTGTTACACCAGGATTCAGCAGCTTTGTAATGAGCTTTTGGGGATTTTCAAAAGGTTAACAAGATTTATATTGTGGGATGTTTTTGCATGAAGCTATGAATCACTCCATGATGGCTCTTATTACTTAGAAGCGTATTTCTGAATATGCAGTTAAAAATATCACACTCGCAAAGTTCTAGGTTACAGACGCTCTGGGTTAATTTTACCTCTTCTTTTGGTTCAAAATTTAATATTTTTAAAAGTGCTATATAAAAGCCAGGTAGTCTGGGAAACATTTTGTAATGTTTTCAAATTTCATACAATTCTTTAATATGTTGTGTTTTCTCTCCAACTTACGAATACCTGCTGTTTTTCCACAAAAGATCACACATTTTCAAAAAAAAAAAAAAGGGTGGGGGATCTGATTAAATTTCACAAAGAACAGAGAGAACAAACTTTTTTTTTGTATTTGCAGTATTTTTTTTTAGTTTCGTAGCATTTGCTAGCCCTTTTAAGTATGTTTCATTATGTTAATGTTGATATTTTTTCTATTTTTGTTTTTAATGATCTGTCAGTATATTTAATCCCTTTCTGTAGTAGTTTTATTTAAAGCCAGAGCTGTTTTTTCTTCTGTTAACTCATTTTTCTGAAAGTTGTTTCTGATGGAAGCAGACTGTTGTGTTTGAAATTCTGGGTGTAATTCTTAGACTGTGTAGCTGTGTTTCACTTCTGGCTTCAGGTTAGAAGGACTGTAAAGTGTCGTCAGTATAAAATGTACTTGTTCATTTTGCAGGCAAAAAAATTTTAGAGTAGTTATTTAAAAGGAGTAAAATGTCCTCTTGTTTTTTTCTAAGTCTTCTCCAATAGCCTATAAAGTAAAGCACTTTGCTCTGCTTGCCACAGAGTTGCAGCCTGCATTTTATAATCTTCAAAAACCTGACCACAGCTGCTTAGTTCTTCTGATAACTGTATGTCAGTGCAATGAACTTACAACACTCATCCTTGGTATTGATCCCTTTAGGTAGAGAAGACTGTATTTTTTTTTTTGTGCCGATTGTAAAGCTGTTGGTAAACTGTAGGATCAATCCAATTGAGCGTTTTCCAGTTATTTCCATATAAAAATACCTTTTACATTCATTAAATCCACTTCTCATTATGTTCTTTAAAAGCGTTAGATTTGCTACAGCGTTTATCATAAAAGAAAACAAATGCTTAAGGAAATGTGTAAATGTTGCCATACACAAAGGCCTTTCACTATTGCTTTGTTGTGTTTCTAAAAATGGTTTAGACCTGTACCAAGCAAGTTAAAAGAATTCTCTCCTCACATCCATGTTTGTCTTTCTTACTGCAGAAGCTTTGACTGCATTGTTTGGGCAAATTTTATTTGTTTATTTAACTTTTTTTGTCTTTAACAAATTATATATTTGTCAAGACTGGTAGTTTTAGTATCTTTCTTTGTTTTACTTGGCCATTCCTCAAACCTCAGTCCTTCAATGGGAGGTGTTATTTCAAGATACTGACTATCTCTTAAAGCAGTTTTAGAACCAAAATAACATGAACTATTTCACCTTGAAAAAAAGAAAGAGCTGCAATGATGTGCATATATCCCCAGGATTTTGTTAACAAGCAGCAGCCAAATATACTGTCCACTCCCCAGTGCAAAGAAGTGGAGGGTCTAATGAGAGATTACAGAAAGACCATGTGAATTAATTTGAAAGCTCATGAGGAAAGTAAAATTCAGAATCAGGATTTTAGAAAAAGGTGACAGTGATCTGAAGTGATTTGTGGAAGTAATTTGAGTGATTTCCTAAATGGCTTCGCTGTAACTTACTTGTTTTTTAAGAGCTGGTTTATGTATTTTGAGCCATATTCTGAAAATGGTGTTTTGTCTTCTCACTTTTATTTTAATAGATTCCCAGGCACTACAAGAATTAACACAACATGAAGAGAGTAAACATCCATTAACATTCCTGTATTCACACAAACAGTAGTCTGCAGAATGAGTCCTGGAGAGGCTGATTGTTGTCTGTGGGGAATTAAATCAATGTTGTTTTAAAACAAACAGGGGGAGGTGGTTCTGCACATGAAGAGACAGACACTGGGATTCCTTACCGGAGATGTGCACAAGGGTAGACTGGGCTGTAGTTCAAAGAGAGATCCATTGGATATTGCTGCATTATAGAAAGGCCACAAGGGCTCAGGCAGTCCCTTGGGCTGGGGAGTAGCTGGGGATTGAGAGACTCTTGGTGTAACTCTCATATGTGCTTGCTTTGTTCTTACTCTTGCCTGGATATCCACTCATGACTCCTGTTGGAAAACAGTAGCCCAGTGAGCCCTGTGGTTCAGGTATAGCTTCATCTCAGAAAAACTCCCTCCCATGTGTCATGCAGAACTATGAGAGCAAAGAATGCATTTAGAATTTATGTGGCTGTGTTGGTTAGCACCGCTGTTCTAAGTCCAGTGTGTCCTGGTCTTTTACTGCTTTTCCCCATATAGCTAGCTTTGGTCATTCATTTCTTTGGGTGAGTTTATCTATAGCTGCTGTAAGAGTCCATATTGGTCTATACAATTCCTGTTGATTTCTCGAAGGACAGGTTTTCAAAGAGCTCTTTACATACCAAAACCCTGAACCGTGAACTGCTTGCTTCTCTGTGCTCAGAACCTGCCTCTGGTCTGCTTACAGATGAACTGTCATGTTCTTCTGGGTATTCTTTTTCTCTGATTAATTTTTTTCTCATGTTTAGAAATTTGAGCATAATGTCAACCCCAGCTCTTGATGAGATAAGTATATGTGTAATATTGCTTTAAAAGTTAATGGAAATTTAGCATGTTTTTAAAAAGTGGTTGCACTGATTCACAGAGGAGCTCATTAAGATATATCCAGAACAAGGGTAAAGATATTACACTGTTTATTACAAGTTTCGTAATATTGCCTTTTCTTACATATTAGAAACTGTTTACAAAGTTTATTGTAATTACCTGTGTGCTGTTCTGTCATGGTGATTTAATACTTGTCCAAAAGATTAAAAATCTTGAAATTTAATCTTGAAATCCATATTCTAAAATGTAATATTTAAATATTTTATAACATTGCCACTGCTAAAGCAAGTAGCAGGACAACAGTCCTGGATTAAATAACCCTGGCTGTTTACTTCCACAAGCATACACATATGCACTTGTTTCTGAAATAGGGAAAACCACCTAAAGGTTTCAGTAGACGTTGCTGGTTCTACCTGCTACAGTCCCTTTCACTCTGCAGTTTTTTTTCATATAGGCACTGTAATTTTTATATTTTTAAAATTTAGGAAAGAAATCACATGTTCTCAAAGGTTTTATTTAGCACATTTACAGAGGCAGAATTTGCATATTTAAGAAGAAGAGTCTGGCTAGTCTGTGTGAGCTCGGCTCCATCCTTCTGCTTATTCAATGATCATATGAGCCTAGTTTAAAAGTTGTGAAACTCAATTGTAAAGTGTTTCCCTCTTTTATAAGGAAATATAAAGAGAAAATGCTATCATTTTTGGGGGGAGAAAATGGAAGAATGGGAGAGAAAACAGGAAGAGGAGAGAAGAAGCAAAATAAATGAGAGAAAATAATATGCTCAGAACTGACAGCAAGATTAATGAGAAGAAATGAAACCTTAGCCGTGTCTGACACAGATGGTTTTGTCTTTCCCAGCACAAACACACACGAAAACTTTACATGCTTTTACTTATAGTTGTTTTGTGTGGTTTAAAATGCTGGAACAAAGTATGAATCAGGTGTTAACTTTACTGGGCACATGTCCTTTTGTTGTAGCTTGGTTGCTTTTTTCTTTTTTTCTCTCAAGTCATCAAGTAAAAATCCTCTAGTGTTATTTGACTGGGTCCATACAAAGCTAGGCTGCTTCATCCACCTACTGTGCATCCCTCAGTCCTAATCCTGATTACATTTGCTTTGGTTGAGCTCTCTGAAGCCAGCCCACTTCAGTGTCCTTACATGCTTGCATACTTCAATGGCAAAACAAAAAACCAAACCTGTGTAGTGCTTGTTGTCTTTGCTGCTTTTTTTTTCAGTAAACCTCAAACATTCAAAAAGGCAAAACTTTATTATGTATGTTTTACAATCAAGTAAGTTAATGACAATTCAGAGATCTCTAAGTTGCTTTCGAACTTGGCAGTATTTTGATCAGCTGCAAATTGAAATGCTATATAGAGAGAATTTTCAGTGGAAATTCTGCTGCAAGCAGTTTTGAAATATAAAATAACTTTTTGTTGTTAGAGGAAGTGTCTTTGTAACTGGGAAAGCAGCAATCCTCTGACATCTGAGAACTGTTAATTTACCTTTTGCCTAAGTGACAGCCTGTTGCTGAGGGTGAAAAATAAATGTTTGCACTCCCCCAAAAAGTGTGAGCAATGTAGTCAGTCTCTAAGAAGCAGGGCCTGATTGCCTGTGTGGTCATAGCAGCTTTCATCACCAATGGATCTAGCTGTTAACAGGAGCTACTCTGGTATAAAACAGTAATAGTAATAATGGTAATGCAAATCCAGCCTTGATTGCAACAGGGCAGATCCCAAGCAAGAAAATTAGTGTAGCTCTCAGGGCACAGCAGGGGGAATTTAATGCAGTGCCTTGAAGGTTGTTGCGAGCATGGGGAACAGGCACTCTTTCAGTGTGGTTTTTGGTCCTATTTTGTGCACTCTGAGTTTTTGTCAGGATCAAAGTTCAGGGTTGGTATACAGCTTATTCCAGCAGGAAACACTGTCCTCCTGGCTGGCTGCCTACCACCTTCCATCTTTATGGAGAAACAACTTAACGCCTCTCTTCACTTGAGTTGTACTAAAAATAGGAGAGTTTTTTGTGCATTGCTTCCTTGTCTGCTGTCAGCGATACTAATAGAGAACTGGGGGAAAACCCCACATCACTGAGACGAAAACAAATGAATTGTTCCTTTTTTTTTTTTTTTTTTTGTAATCCTTTATATATTGACATTCAGATAATGCTACATGTCGGAGGGCAGGCCAACTTTTACAATTTTCTGTTAAGGAGTATTTGCTTTGGCCCATATTAAAAGAACTCTGAGGGATTCCCCTTGCCTGTCCTTTTAGTTAAGCTTAATGGGCAGTTTGTCTGCTAGAACCTTTCTTCTATAAAAACAAACTTCCCTTTGAAAAAACCTTCTAATGGGAGTTTGAGGGTCTTTTGACCTGTTGACTGCTGAGATGTCTGGTATTGCTCCAATGTGCATTTTGGTTGCTTGATGATTCCTTGATGAGAAGTGCTCTGGCCCTGCTTGTTAGTCCCTCTTAACTCTGAAACAGGGCCTGTGGTTTTAGTCCTGGTTCATCCCAATAGGCTGCTCTGCTTCCTGCCTTGATTATAGCCATTTCAACAGTAGCTAGAGGGAGAGAGATGCTTCTCTTACAAGTAAGGGCTTGAGACAAAATTACATTATCATCCTTTTGCAAAGGTTTTGAAGATGCAGGAGCATCTTCAAAAGATGCAGGAGATTTCATATGTGTTTTTTGTTAAAAAAAAAAAGGCCCTTGGAAAATTCAGGCAGTACGTTAGAACCAATGGAGCAGAATAAATAATGTAGTCCCCTCATTAAACTAATTTAACGTTATAATAAGTTGAATGGTAATTTAAGACATAAATATCTGCTGTGCCACAGTACATGAAGTACAAGAAAAGGAGACAAAATAGAAGAGCCCTCAGTGGCAGTTCTTTGCAATTTAATCTTTGACTAGAAAAACTTGAATGTGAAATGTCCCTAGTGACTGAGGAGAATTTGAGAAACAAAATGGAAATTTGTAAAATTAAATGAACTGTAGCTAACATGGCAGACAAAATAGAGAGACAAATTTCACAGGGAATTAAAAGGAAAAGAGGGGATATAGCTTCTTGATGTTTGGCTAGGCTTGGCTAACTCTGCCTGGGTACATTCCAAATGATGGAAACTGTAATAGAATCAATTTCTCCTCATAGTTTAAATGTGTCTATAATCATATTTCAAAGTCCCACAGATGCTTTGCAAACAAAGAAATTGGAAAATATCTTTTGATTTTAGTTTCTAACTTATGAAGGGCTTTGGAGTACCTGTTAAAGGTAAAAATCTAAAAGGTAAAAAAAGCCTTGTGTGACACCCTCTCTGAATACTTGGGGAAGAGAATTTTTTACCATAGTTATGAATGTATGAGTTTTAATTAAAATCAAAGTTAACACAAGTCCTCATAGGCTAAAAGACAGCAAAGATAAATATGGGGAAAAAATACAGAAATTTTTGTCTGATGAGAATGAACAACTTGGATTATGAGTCACTGATCTTGAGGACTAATAGCAAGACCTGAGTAACTGAGCATATAAGTGACTTTTCTAAACAAAGTGAAGAATTGTGTTGCATCACGGGCCTGCTCAAGGACCTGACAAAGCATGGATCTATTTATGAGTGTATTATAGAAATGCCTATATTTTTTTATATATATATTGCATATGCCTGACTCTCACGTTTTGTGAAGATGCGATATCATCCATGCAGGGAGATAATTAGGGTGTGAAGGAACTCAAGGGAGAGTAGACTTGTACCCAAGCAGGTACACTGTTTGAAGTGATGCAAAGTCTAGAGGACGGGTGGGTTGTAGTGCACAGTTCCTCTTTGTGACACAGAAAACGAAGTGTCTAAGTTCAGACCTTAGAGGGAAGTTCTTGGCTCCCAGAGGGTCTTATTAGAGAAATCCTCTCTCTCCCTCTGAGCTTAAATTTATGAAGACAAAAGAATATCAAAGTGTTCAAATTATGAAAAAAAGTTTTATATTCTGTTCTTTTATATTTTTTTAAAATTGCCTAGTATTTCTGTGTTACTTTCACTATTCTATTTTAAACTGATTATCCTCCTACAAGTGATATTCTCTTGCCATATTACCTGCATTTAGAATTAGTTTTTAATTTTACTTAGAAAATCAAGTCTGAACTAAGAGCAGATCTGTAAAGCTAGAAGTAGGTAAGGGCAAATTATTTAGCTAACTTACCTGCCCTTTGCATTGAAGTCCATGATGCCAGGTACTTTCTCAAATCTGTGCTAGTGATGTCCAGCTGAGATACAGTAAGTAGAAGAAATGGACTTGTAGCTGCAAATGTCAGGTGGACTTGTATTCCAAGCAGAAAAAAGGTGTTTATGTCTAAAATTAAGTAACATATTGAGGAAAGCTGTATGTACATACAGAAATTAACACAGGATAACAGTATTTAAAACCAACCATGATTAAGTTTTCTGAATTTGTCCTGTACTAGCAATATTCCACTTAAGAGAAGTCCTAAGACAAAGGATTCAGAAACAGCATTATGATAGATCAGGTAACCGAAATCCCAATTTACTTTGAATTGTTTTTTCTGGAAATTAATGACTTGGCATGTGCTTACTTACTAATATGTTACTTTACTGAGTGAAATGGATGTAAAATTAACTCTTAGCTTGATTAGAACAGCAGAATCTTACCATGATTAAAACCACTATGGGTATCAATCATCAAATGTCTGGAATTTGCTGTTTTCTTTATGCAAGTTTAACAGCTATTTTGTATTTGAATTTTGTTACATATAATATAAAATAAAATAATTTCTTTAAATACAGAATATGATATTTGATGGGTCATTTCACCAAATTTAGTTTTGCTGCCCAGAAATAGAAATTGGGCTATATTTAGTTTTGCAAATTTGTCAGCTAGTGGTATCTCAGTTTCTTCTATACCAAAGAATAAGCAATGACCAATTAGATAAAATCATGCGACTTTGGTATTGTTCATTATCCACACTGGAGCCAAGTGTCCGTGCTCCTGTGATAAAATTAGCATCTCTGATACTCCACTGTGACCGCAGGCGGAGAAAGGCAGTAGGTAGCAAAAGCGGAACTGCTAAGCATGCCCACATAAGAATGTCACACTTAGGTAACAGAGTGTCCCTCAGGTCAGCCTACGATAAGAGCAAAGTCAAACAAGGCTGAATCCTTGATGTTTTGTGTTTTAAGTATCTGAAAATTGTTCACGACCAGCCTCGACCTACAAGACCTCAAATGATCATATGAGCAAGGCAATAAATCGGTGGTAACTTGCCCTGGGGCCCATGTTGTAGTTGTGATGTTGTGAAAGTTACATCTAGTGTTAGCCTGTCCACATAGATCTGCCTGCTTTCTCAGGATTCTCAGACAGGAAAATTTTATATTCACTTTTACCGAAGGGGAACTATGGTGGCTGAATGGGCATGGCTGAAAGGTTCTGCATCGTATCAGTGCAGTCCAGTGGAGATGCATGGGAATACCACAGCATCAGGAGAACTGGGGGACCACTTGCTTTCCAAAACTCCACACCTGAGCAAGATTTTGGCAAAGCCAACAGTTTGTAGCCCTGCAGCATTTTCCAAACATCCAGGACGTGGCCTCCTGTTGTGGGACAGACTGATTCACCTTCCTGACAGAAATCAGAAATGGAATGTAGTGGGCATAACAGAAAATCGTTTCTGTAGGAAAAGACACTTCAAAAATTATGATATCCAGAGGAATGGACACCAGCTTCCGCAATGCCTACATGCTTCAACTTGGACTAGTACAATTTTACAGCCAGACCATACAAAAGCAAACTTTCAAATCATGTCAAGTGCCCAGGAATACCAAAAAGAAGAAAAAAAGTGTAAAGGTAACTAACTGGCGTCTTGAAGAGCACAGCAAATGCTGTATTTAGGGAAAAAACAAAACAAAGCAAAACCAGGTTATGTCTTTGTTTACTGTCAGGAGTTTGGCCATTGGTAAAAGCATTATTATGTGGGGATGTTCTCTTGCTACCAGACTTTTTTAAATTTTTTTTTATCATTTGTAATTGTGGTTTTTAATTTTCTCTTCTATAAATTCAGTAGCTTTGTGAAGAGCCCTTGTGACAATGTGATGAGTACTTACTGGGCTTTTCTGTGTGATACCTAATACAAAATAATATCTCTTACTTTAGAGCTTTTAAAAAGTATTTGTCTCTCTCTTTATGATCTTTATAAGCTGATCAAAAATTATTTCTGAACCTGGCCTTTTAAAATAAAGCATATCTTTGTACATTAAAAAGGAAAAGACAAAAGAAAGCCTTCTTTTCTAACTTCAGGGTGTTCAGCTCTCACCTGTGGCTGTGTTATTTGCCTTCTTTCTTGTTATTAACCATACCAAAAGCCTCAGTAAGTGCATGTACAGAGCTCAAGTGGGACTTCTTGTCAGGAATATTCTCTGCCTCACTAGTCAGGAGAATAAACCATTTTCTCTGAGGTAGGTTGTTTTGTTCACATCAGCACAGCATTGAAGGAATTCCTTTTTGGAATCACAGTTGCTAAGGTATTAGCACAAATGTAGTGCTTAAGTTATTCTTATTCCTCTTTAAACTTGGATAAATAGTTCTTCATTGCTCTTTGCCTAAAAAATAATTACTGTATATTGGGAAGAGGGGGATTACAAGTTGTTTTCTTTTACTTAAGTCTTGCGTCACTCCAGGAAGAAAGATTACAGTGTCAGGCAGGATATCACCTCATGAAAAAGTTAAACTGGTCTAAGTACCTGATTTCTTTAGATTTAGTTGTGCTTTACCTCAGAATGCCTCTTTGCTAACAGATGTCAGGTGTTGATCGCTTTAACGTCTTACTAAGGGCTGTCAGGAGGCTACCAAACCCAGACAGTCCCATCCAGGAGCCTGTTAATTATGTTATGTCAAGCTAAATTAGCCTATTTTCTGCTTGGTTTTGTTTTTGAACAAATGAAACTTCCTACCTTGATGTTTTCATGTGAAGTTGAGGCAGGGAATGACTCAAAAAAGGTACATGTTTTAAGTATTGGCCATTACTTTCTCAAGAGATAAGCTCTGTAATTAACTGATGTCTGCTAACAGGGTCTTCCAATTATGATATTTGGGGGGGCTTAACCAACTGGGTTGTCTGGGTCACAGGTCTATAATTAATCTTAGTAATATTTGTTCAGGGGCCATCTTAAAAGTTGTCAAAACTATTCAAGAAATTTTTTTGCCCGTTTGTTGGCCAACATCTCAAGGAGCGAACAGTCTTGTTCTGACAAGACTGTGTGCTACATATCCGTGTCGTGAATAGTGCAGGAAAAAGCAAGCACAAACCCTGGAGGAGTCCTGATCAGAAAAGAGCAAAATGCATTCTCTTTTTACCAAATTTATTCAAGGTGTCAAAAATATTTTGAGGGATAACTGGAATTGTAGTGAATCGAACGTTTAAATATAAACTATGACATTCTTTGTTATTCAAGCAGACTAATGAGTCTGAAGTATTTCAATAAAAGGCACATCACACTGGCATTTTATGAGTCACAGACAAATTTAGTGTCATGTCATAACCAATGAGGGTTTTGTGAAAGGAGCAGTTTTAGAGAAATAACTAACTTAGTACACATGGAGAAAAGAGGTATGCTGTTGTCTAAGTAAGATTTTCCTCTGGTTTGTACCACAGGGCAGTTAGATTGAATCTCCCTGCATCTGTTGCAAACCCAAGGAAATCATTTTATGTCAGAAAGATTTAGCTTTTTTTCCTTCAATGGCTATTATAAATGTAGCATAGACAAAATGTTTTTTTTCTTTTGATGTCTTATATTCCACTGAGACATACTTCAGGAACTGTCAAATGCTGTTGTGACTTTTCAGCACTGGAATTCCATAATCCTACCTACCCTATGACTTAGTCACGTAAGTCACAAAATAAGATAAACACCATGAAGAGTTAATTTTCTGGGCTTGTAAATGCTTGTTGTTATTTTGGATTCTGATGTTTGAGGTTTTCTTAGCTTAATCTCTAACAGTAAGTTTGCATAGTCATACTTCTGAAGGACCATTTTGAGTCTTCGGTCATAGTGCGTAAAGTGAATCAATAAGGTGATGCAAATACATACATTAAAGAGAGATGGTAACTCGTTGTGTGGGCACTGAGATAGTTGTATTTGACAACTTATGTGTGTTGTAAAGCCACATTAGTAGTTTTGCTCAAAAGCTGTTGCAGTTTTCAGTATATTTTCCTTACGATATGAGACGATCTGTCTGGGACGTAGCCCAAGTTATGAAAGTGCAGATTTGTGTTTGCTCAGGAAAGCAGTGATCTAATTTTATTTTTTTTTCCCCAAAACCATCAGAGGTGCCGGAGGCAATTCAGGCAACAATGAAACCTATAAATAGAAAGTATAACAGTTATTTTGTAATGTGTAAAAATTTGTTTTACAGAACTGGGAACTGATAATACAGCCGTACAAAACTGTGAGGAGTTCAGAACAGTATGTTTAATCTTTGCAATCACATGTTTAAATGTGCAAAATTTTTTTTACTAAATCCTGGATTTTTATTCGGCTTTATGTATGAAGTCTCTGAACAGGAACCAACATGAGACCCTTTCATTTGGTCCTTCAGAAGTGGCACTTTGCCCTGACTGACTCTGCAATACCTCACACATACGGATACTGCTGAATCTTTTAGAAGGGCATGCAGGGGCCCTATCTGCAGCACTGCAATACTCAGGGCTCTAGACCAGGGGCGCACATTTTGGAAAAAGTCAGGAGAATAGGACTCTTGCAGGTAATGTGCCACAGCAGGTTAAATTGCACTCCATGATACTTCTTTTTTCTGTGTCAGGGACCTTTGTTGGTTGGGCTGTAGCATCCAGAGGGTCATCCACCAGATTTTTGTCTTTCCTTAACATTTCTGTGGGTTCATTTTGGTGGGTTTTGTAACCAAGCTAAGTCACAAGAGAATTAAGTGCATCTTAATGGGGGTATTTCATTGTTAGTAATTAAAAGTCTTAGTCATAATTTGGAAAACGGGAGCTAATGAGGAGCTGAATGGTGTAGTGTAAGGCAGTCTCTTCTGCAGACTCTCCCTTTCAGGCATTCTCAGCCTGATTTCTGCCTACCCAGTTAATATCACTGACTGCACTAGACTTACTTCTGATTTACACCAGGGTAAGTATATAAAAATCTTTGGGGCATTCCAGACACATGTTTAACAAGTAATTCCTGCCTTTTTTAGGACAATGGACTAACACCTTAGGCTATGAGAGGTTGGAGCTTTGGATCCTCTGCCATTATAGTATCAAAATTTCTGTTTTATCCCTGGCCCGTTTGCTTGAATTGAAGGGCTTATTCTGATGGTGATTAACTTCCCTGTGTTCACATAATCAGACATGTGTGAACTAATAAAATTCCAAGTGTGATATTACACTGCTGGAGGCAACAAAAGCTCAACATGACATGATGTAAAGACATGAATAGTCAAATCGGAATACAAAACAAAGGAAAACTGCTAATATTATTCTACTCCACTTTCAGACTTTTGATAAAGACACTGTCTGACTGTCTTGTATCAGATAATTTAATTCAAAGGCATACATGAAACGAACCTACAGGGTTGGACCCTAAAAGATTAAAATGAAAATATTTTAGGAATATTTCAGTTTCTAAAATCTTTGCAGTGTTCTTTGAACTGATTTGTTTCCAAGGGAACAACAATCTGCAAAGCTTTAAATCTCTTTAATATTAGCATATCACAGGTAAGGAACCCACATTCCCAGGCAGTGTTCATCTTTTTGTTTGTTTGTTAGTTTGTTATAAAAGTCTTACATTAATTTTTCATTTTTTCCTCATCCTTCACAGTTTCATGTAATTTAATTTCCTTGCTGTATTAAAGGAACTCTTGACAAAAATAGTACAGGTCACACATTTCTAAGCATTATTGATATAGCAATAGAAAATAAGGAATGTTTGAGAGTTTTATTTTGGAACAGAAGGTAAGTCACAGGCTGTGCCATGTTGAAATACTGTTTCCTCAGGTGCCATCCTGGCTGGAACAAGTTTGTTACTGAAAAAACTAAACAGAATTGAATTAAAATTAAAATTAAAAATTGAAGCAGAATTTAAAATCTAAACATGAATTAAAAAATTAAACAGAATTCCCCCAGTCAGAGAGGGAAAAAACAAGAGAAGAAAAGATTCGTGGGAATTTTGACTTTGCTGGCAAAGCAAATCCACATGGGAAGAAATCTCACTAAGAATTTAAAGCCCAGCTCTCCAAAGCTTTTTTCGGCGGTGTAAAAGTATGTAGGTATTGTGCTCCACTAACATGTAAAACACAGCCTGACCTCTGTGGGAGCTCTACATAAATTCCTGGTGGCGGTACAGGAGATCTTTTTGTGGTAAACAAACAACCCAGGTACTGTACTTGGGCATGATTTATTGGGAGTGTGGAGAAGTGAACTCAGCAAGCTGTATGTGTAACATACACTGCAGTATTATCATCCTATCACCTCAGTAGGAATGTTTTGGGGATTTCAGTATAAGCAACTACTGCAGAATTTCTTGAATCAAACACAGGCCTTTTTTATGAAGTGCTGAACACCCATTATTGAAAAATCAGATTTTTCATGAGACATGCTTTCTATCACAGACAAACTCACTGTTTGTAAAGTCTAGATGATGGGTCTGCATTAAAATGAAAATTAACTTTTATTGTGTGCTTTTTCACGCTGTATTTTACAGTGGTATTTGTTGAGTTGGACAATGGTAAATGAATGAGGGTTCATTAGGGTTTTACTTGTTGGATTTCAGTAACTGTTTGTGGTCTTACAGAAATAAAACATTTAAATTATTAGAGTTTTAGCAGAACAAGTTCATTTTGCATGTAACTTCATTGGGATCAGTAGCGCTGATCTCAATAGAGTTCAGTTTGATTTACCAAACTTATTATTATTTTTTGAGCAAGTTAATAAGAAATGCATGTTGAAGATGCTTCTTTTATAGTTAGACAGAGCAGAAGAACTCAAAATATGAATTTTAACTTGTCTGATCATTGGAAGGACTTGTCCTGGATTTGGTAGTTAATTAGACATTAGCTGGAGATGCTGCTTATTTAGATAGGGTAGTTGCGGTTGTGTGTTGGAAGGGAAAATGTTTCTCTGTTGGCTGTTTTTATTAGTCTGAAATGTTTAGCAATATCGGATAGGGAAAAATACGGATGTGTCATGCCCAGTTCTTAGCTATTGCCCTGAACTCTTGAGGACTATTTAAGAGTATGTTCATCAAGATTGTTAGATGTATGCTTAAGATCCTAGAAGAAAAAGGGCCAAGTTAGGTGGTAATTTTGGCAATCCTTTAGTTTAAAATGAGTGAAATAAGAAAGCTGTCATTATCAAATCAGTAATAACTCAGCTCCCTAATAGTAATAACAGATATTAGAAAGGGATACCAATTTGTTACAGACTTCACACATTTTACTGTATCTTAGCTGTGCTGTAAAGAAAAAAACACATTTTCCTAGTAAAAAAAAAAAAAGCAGCTAATATAAGTTAAAAATAAAATATTTTTTTTAGATCAAAAAAGAATGGCTGATTAAAGAAAGTGTATTAACCATACTGCCATACTGAAGTTTGTGGTGCATTAAGCAATTAAAATATCGTACAGTTTTTGTCGTAGTGGCATTGTCATGTTCATAGTTCATAGGTGAGCCAAAATGAGCCAAAAATGTTCCTTTCTTTCCTCGCTCTGTTATCAAAAAAAAAAGCTCTTCTAAAAGTACTTCATTACCGAAACAGAAAAGATAACAAGGCAGAATAACAAAGCAATTAGCTTATTGATAATATTTAAGCTGTATTCTTTTTGCTGATTGTATTATTTTGAAGTTTCCCACCTGTTGAACTCAATAGAAATTACCTCTTGAAATCACTGAAGTTTAGAAAAGCCGCTTTCCCGTAAATTCATTACCAGGCAGAGGGGAGGATTGTATGTGTGTGGAGGGCTGGGGAGATTCATGCATGTAATTCTGTAAAACAAAATCAATAAAGCTGATGACAGATTAAGTTGCTAAATTTTGTAAAACTAGACTACTGTTTGGGTCATCAGCACGGCACTATTGGATTTTCTATGGTTTAATGCTGAAAAACAGGATTATTGATTTTAGGATTTTCAGCGTATCCCCTCTGGGAGTTCTTAAGCAGTCTTTATAATTCTTCACACTTAAGTTGACAACTACAGTGACATAACTGTGTCCTCGCCTTAGTAATCGTTTTCTAATCATATTGGAAAAGGCTGGAAATGGTTTATAAAATGATTATTCCAGACAAGCGGGGGAACAGGAGGGTTGTCAGGATGTCGCTTCTTTGTCTGGTGGTCATTGCTACCTGACTGCCATCTTCCCTTGGAATTAACTTACAGTCACAGATTAAGACCTTTGACTGTCATAAATCTGCTTCCCAATATGTTTGACTGGCAGGGGAGTTCACAAGCCGTCCCAATATAAATAGGATTTTAGCACATCAGGTGCTGCTCCGAAGTAAAACGGGCTGTTTTGCAGTCGACTTTGTTGGTGTATATTCATTGCTCCTCTCCCGATCCATGTGTATGCATGCCTGCGTGTGTATGCATGTGTGTGTGTACGTAAAGTAGAAGCTGAGATAGGCTAACAAAATGAACTACTGTATGCAAGAGATATATGAAGTGCACCCAGCTGCTGGTAGCAATTGCTACATGCAGTCCACTGATTATTGCACATATATCGAAGATAATCAGGGTTACAGCAGTTGTGATGCTCAGGTCCTGCACAGTAACAACATATATATGGAACAGGCCTGGGCGGTGAATCAGCCTTATACCTGTAGTTACCCTGGAAACGTGTTTAAAAGCGAGTACTCTGACATGGACATGGCCCTGAATCAGTACAACCAACCTGAATTTTTCACAGAAGAAAAACCTACTTTTTCTCAAGTGCAGTCGCCATCGTACTCTCAGAAGAAAGGTAGGGGCATTTTATTTAAATAACAAAAAAAAAATAATAATCTCTGCTTTTGTTTTTGTTTTGCTTTAAACTTACAGTCGCATCAGTTGGCTCAGATGCATCTTTGAATGTGAAGGCTGCCTGTTCAAAATTGAAAGCAGCAGTAACATAGGTTGCTAGGTGATTGTAAGGTTTTCAGTGAGCGATGAGGATTTCCAAGCACTTTTTCTTAATCTATAAGAGACATTTGCAAGTATATTGCATTTTTTTCTGCTTTCCCGGGCTATTAAGTTCCTTTGCTATTCACCAGTGAGCCCGATAAGAAAGTTTCTCTCCTGAAATGTCGTCATTATATATGCATCTTAAAGCTATGTTTCTGGTTACATACAAACTGTGTAAGTCGGTGTTTTCAGTAAATGTGAACTCTATTTCCTCAGCAACTAGGGCAAAAGAATTTGAAAATAGGACTGTAAATACGTATGGGAAACTGATTGTGTTTGCGTTACTGTCTTCTAAGTAAAAACCACGAGTTTCTGATTATGCAGAGCAAAAAAGACTGAAAATTCAAGAATATATCTATGCAAGAAAGATGACTTTGCATCCAAAAGATTGATGTAATCAATATGTTTGCGAGACAAGTGCAGTGTCTGCTCCCTAGGGGTTAAAACATTGCCGGTTTTTAGAATTTATTCTTTTGCTTTCAAGTAAGCAAAGAGATCTAAAAAGAGACCAAAACACTAACAAACACTTGGAAATGTTTTCAGTGTTGTTTCTTTTGAACTCGGTAACCAGACTGACGCATACAAAGTACACATTCTCTGTGTTTCTTTAAAATCACATTATTAAAGAAGAAAAATAAACTGTATGTTGTACCAAAATAATGTCCTTTTCTGATCAGACCAGATTTTCTGTATGCAGTTTCCCAAAATCCAGATGAATCCGATGTAACTAGTGAAATAAAGAAAACACCATTTACTACTTTTGAAGTATATTTGTAGTGAAAAGTAGACTGTTTTTTTTTTATTAACTACATGGAAAACTGAAATATTTTCCTTTGGGTAGAAAATATTCATTAACCCTTGATGCAATTGATGTATTTGATTGATAGAAAAAATTATTTTATACATTGAACAGCATTCTACTTAATAAAGAAAATTATTTTTTAAATCATTCTTGGAAGCTGTAACAATATGATCAAATTGTAGGGTAAATGTATTTGTGGATAATGTATGTTTTTGTGTTGTCCAACATTTTAAATGTCTTTTAAGGCTGTCTATCTGGTTTTGGGCTTTAATTAATGAATTCGTAGTCTTTGCAGACTTTTCCCATAACTTATTTTTGGTTAAAGAAAAGCTTATCTCAGGATTAACTTGGAAAAAAATAAAGACTTGCTGTTGCAAAGTCACTGAAGGAATACATTTTTTATAATGTTAAAGGTTATAAATAATACTTGGTACACCTAGGTCAGAGCTTTAAGTTATTTCAGTACTCAGACACCCAACATCTGCCCTGTGTATTTGAACTTGTTTGTTTGAAAGAATACAGAGTTGTTTTTAAAAACGGCTTGTATGCCCTTATTTTCTACTACCTCAGTCTCACTAAGAAATGGCGGTGAATTTCCATGGAAGCCGACTCTCAAGCAGGCTTTTAATTGATCATTCACAGAGACTAAGCAATGTGTTTTGGGATTCTTTAGAGCCTTATTACTGTGATAATCAATAAAAAGTGGCCTCCCTTCTGTCAAACCTTTGCAAATGTTGAGTTTGTTAAGCAGAAGAGATCTAAACTGCGTGGAACATGTGCATCTTCTCTTTTTTTTTTTATTTCCATCTTTTAAGCAAGCTATCGTAAAACTAACGAATCTTTTAATCCTGTCCTAAGAACAGAAGGCTTTTCACAGGGCATGTGTGTCTGTATTGATCCAGAATTGATTGGGGGAGTGAGTGAGTTTGTTAGAGAAGCTTTGGTAATAGCCCATTAAAGCAAAATTAAGTCCCTAAACAGGTGTTCATGAGGAGTCTTGATTGTTGCAGTTGGTATTTTTGTTAGTCCCCTGAAATTTGTCATAATCTCAAAATTATGCTGTTCAAATCAGATGGACTTTACAGTAGCACATGGACATGTTTCCTATCAGAACTTTTGCTAGTTACTAAATGGTTGAAGTCTTGTTTTCCCTCTGGGAAGAAAAAAAAAATCAACATTTTATATGTTGAAAAGCTTATAATTTGTGAAAGAGTATTTAATTACTTCTCTGTTTTTATGTCACTTTGAAAGAATTCAGACAATAACTTGAAAAACAACAACCAAAGACCCCAGCAATGTGTCACTAAGGGAAAAAAATAAGCATTTATAAAGCATAGCCAGTTATTCTAAATATCAGAAAGCTGCTTCAGTTATTACAGTACATTAAAAACTATTATTTCCTGACTGTCTGTCAGAAATGCTGATGAAAGAATTAACTTTTAAAGAAAAGAATTGTAGTCCAGAAAATCAAGAGGTGGAGATGTGGGTTTAGCTTTGCATCTACTTGTTGCTCCATTACCTTTTGTGCTCTGGTGTACGCTGTTAAAAGGTGACAGCACAACATTTGTGCAAGAGCTTACTGTTCTATTAAGGAAGCCTTTTTGGACCTGATCCTGCCCTAGGAAACAGGCAGCCAGATACACTTTGTTTCCTGCATAATGCTGTGAAATCTGATAAGCAGAACAGGGCTCCTCGTCGTGAGAACGAGGTGCTATTCTCAGTTTTGTCCCAGAGAGCTTAAACTGGAATATTTTTGCCCTCATACAGTGCTGCCAGCCGTGGTGCAGCAGTGCCTGTTGGATGGGTGATGCTCAGGGGGAGCCTGTGTCCCCCTCCCCTTGTGCAGAGGCTGAGCAGACAGGCAGAAATGTCCCTGGATCTCCTCACACTGCCTATGCTGTGAGGAGTACCCAGTGACAGGGAGGTGATAATGCAGTTGGGAAAGCACAAAAGAAATATGTACAGGAGTCCAGAAACTTCAGTCTCCCCACACTTGGTGTCTGCACAGTGTTTTGGACATTTGGACAACACGGGAGAAATGTCTGCAGAGTTAAAACTGGGATGAAAGTTGGCTTTCACTTTCCTTTGCATGGTAATTTCTTGGACAATGTTAGTGAAAGATTACCACAGGTGTCTGTAAGGTTAGACTTTAACTTCAGATTCTGTAGGACAGGGATCAGTAAGCAGAGCCTGCCCCCCAAAACAAGGGTTTGTAGGGGGAAATTCTTGAGTTTAGGCTGTAGCAGAGCCAGCTTCTCATCTTGCTTCCCAGATACCAGTGAGAAACCGGTGAGGTTAAGAGTGATTTTGAAGGGCTCTTGGTATGGTGGGAGAATGGGGCTTTGAAAGTTGTTATTATTGTTGTTATTTTTATAATTGTATTTGCCATAATTATTTTTCTTTATATTTTCTCAGGCAATTAGCGTGCAGCTGAGAATACATAGTGTGTGAGTGCTAGAGTATGCAACTGAATTAGCCCAAACTTGAGTTCTCAGCAGTGTGAGAACATTAGGTTACTTTCTAAATAGCTGA
The DNA here is from genome assembly GCA_008694505.1 of Cyanoderma ruficeps. Lineage (NCBI taxonomy): Eukaryota > Metazoa > Chordata > Aves > Passeriformes > Timaliidae > Cyanoderma > Cyanoderma ruficeps. The sequence continues at coordinate 13,577,908 of VZDJ01000782.1, forward strand.
AAAAAAGTAACATGAAGCTTGTGCCAAAATATCATCTCATCAAGGAGGGGAGTGTGTGTGGATATAACCAATTTACAGAAACACTGAGAATTTGTCATCCTGGCCTTTGCAACAGAGCAACTCCCAGTATGTTAACGATTATTCAAGGCTTAAAAATATTAATTTTGCTCTTGACCACCCATGTAAGGAAATGGCACTAAGAAAAATTGCATAATCCATTGCATAAATCATTATGCATTTGGAGTTCTGTTTCTTTCATAACAAAAGTCAATGGAAATAATGTGTTTTCATCTCCTGCACTGTAGCCTTTCCACAACTAGATGAAGGATGAGAAAGTGAAGTAAGTTATACTTTGCTTTGTCCAGTGAGGCTTAGATTTCTAAACAAATAACTTTCTTGCAGTACTAGGATAGTGTCTCTAAAAACATTTAAATCATTTGAGGAGTAGGGAAATTGCATGATCTGACCCTTAAAGTGATGTAGTTTGTACCTGTATTTAGTAATGGCTGCAGGAACAGTACTGATCATAGAAGTTTAAGTGACAACACAGTTCGGCTAAAATGTTTTCAGCACATTCTCTGCAAAAGCACTGTTGTTGATAAGGTTTCTGGTTCAGCCTAAGGAACAGAGCTAATGCACTGAAAAGTCATTGAGAGAAAAGGGACTATAAAATATTTCAGATTTGATCTTTGCAGAATCTTTTGCCAAATTTTAGTAATTTCATAAATCAAAGAATGTCAACAAAGATCAAAATTGAGGACATGCAAGCCAGTTAGCTGACAAGAAAAGTATGAATCTGCTCAGCAACATTCTCGGTGCTTCCATGCTCAAAGGAGAAATAAGCCATTTTTCTCAGTGGGAGTAATTTAAAGAAAGTGGGAAAGAAGGATCGGTGTATCTGCCCAGCTTTTCAGATCAGTGTTGATAATAGCACAAATAAGAACTGAGGGTGCTTTTTCTCTGTTGGCTCTATGCTTTCACCAACACTCCATTTAAGCTTTTTCTGCACAAGTAAGTCAAGGATGATGTATGGCTGGTCCTTGTAATTTTTTGTAATTTGTAAAAAGTTCAAGGTGACTATGAAAGCAGTAGAACAGCAGTACAAATTTACATTTCAGTTTTAATACAGTTGAGGATTCTCAAGGTAGTAATTAATTTCATCTTTTTCATTTTCATACTGCAGTGTCTAGTAAGTGAATACCTGCTTACTGGTAAGTCCTAGCTCCTCATTTTAGTGAGTGGTCTCTAAGTCATGCAAGCCATACCATATGGGGGAAAGAAAGATTTCAGGGAATATATTTAATACATGACTCTGCCAGTGTACAGTGAAAATTAAAATAGTGAATAATGGTCTTGAAGTGTAACTGTCCTTCTGCAATAGCAAAAAATGGCATTTTCTGCCTGCAAGCTGTAAGTCTATGGTGGATTAGGAACAAGATAATAACGAACATCTGGAAGACAGGCATAATTTGTTTGCATCGGTGTTACTCATATCCCTGTGTGGTAGTCAAATACCATTTGGTTCTACAATTTTTTTAAGGTGTGGATTAATTCCCTAGGCGAATATCACATTATCTGTACAGACCTGGAGATATAAAGTATGTGCAGTGATACTTTAACAAAACTGAAATGGGTCTTTACTTTTCTCAAAACATGCTTTTTGTTGTTGTTGTTGTTAATGTGTACTGGGTACAGAGGAAAATGAAACACTATGATTTTTCAGAGTTTGTTATAATTGAAATAGAGGAATAGCCACTGAATATCTCATTGTGTCTCTCCAGCCTGTTACACTTTGCAAGGTCATATATGGTGCTTTAAGGCATCATTCCTGCAAATGGTAATTCAAGAGTGCGTGCGTACGGTATTAATGGAGGAGTACCTCAGATGACTGCATAGGTTAGCAGATCTCCTTCTGTCCTTATGGCTGCTTGGGGCAGACGCATTGTGCATCTTCCTGTTGAAGGGAATTGTTTCCTGCTGTGCCTCTACAAAGCTACAGTTGTGATTTAAATTGCCCTCAAGATTGGCTATAATGGATTATATGACATATTCTTCTAGAGGGGGGCAACTGCTCCTGCCGTATGCTTAGCCTTGCCAAGACAGTAAGATTAGGCAAGAGTGGCAGGTGGGAGTCTGGGGACCATAGGTGTTACTTTAGGCTACAGGGGAAACACCAGACATGACAGATCAAGGTCATTCACTATTATTCTCCACTCAAAACAAAGATCCAAGGTGGGTATTGAGATAAACAATGTCAGGTCATACTTGACAGATAATTAACTTGGAGGATCATATAGAATGCAACAAATGACAGTCCATGAGGATTCTGAATACAGCAGACAGAGACTTGAAACAACAAGGAACAATATTGGTTGGTTTTGTACGATTCAGTGAGGTTGGTGTTGTTCTTGAACACTTCCTCTTAGCTATTTACTTCAAAGGTTTTGACCAAAAAATAAAAGATAAATTATGACCACCTGAAATAGGAACCTACCTGATGTTCCCATGAGATTTATCAGACATTCTTCTTTAGTAAGAGAGCACCAGGATTACTCTGTCCAGGCAGCATCTGCTTTTCCACATAGGCATTTTTATCTTTGCTTCAGTGTTATTGCGCACACATGACGCAGATGTACTTGTTGATATGACAGACAAGTTGCTAATAGTGGTGCAAAGAATGAGACAAGTCTGTTGTTCTTCCCCTTCCTCAAAACATCTAACAGACAACTCTGCTGCCATCCATGGCTTCCCCAAGAATCTCCACTGCACTATTCATTTCTTCCATGCTGGTGCCATGTTTGTAAAAACTGTTGAATATATTCCTGCTAATGCTGTTTCTAACTCTAAGAAGCAGGAAAAATGTACTGAGTCTGTTTATCTGCACGTCTTTCAAATGAAATTGTATTGAATTTATACAGAGGTCATACAGGATATTTGCAACCACTAGAAATTACTTAGAATGTACATTAAAGTTTGTAAGAACTGAATGTAAATCCACTTACTCTTTTTGCAGTCTGTCTGAATTATATCTTTTAAAAATACTACTGAAGGTCCAATCTTCCCAGTCTAGCTGTTTCTGACCCCATTAGCTGTTGGAAGAAGTGTTAAAAATATAGGCAACTGCAGTAGAAAGAAAAGATATGTGTGTTGCACACTTTTGTTGGCAGTGATTTTTTGGAATAAGATTTTTCTATTCATGTTTCCTGTCGAATCACTGGAAGAGTTCTAGGTATGTACTTGGATGTGGCATGGATTCAATCTGCAGAAGTACTGAACATAATATTTAGGTAGCTTAAGTAGGTGGCATTTAATGCTTCTGATGCAAGAAAATTGGCAATGTGGTTGCATGTAAGGATGCCATTTTTAATTTCTGACTGGGAGTGCCCCTAGGAGGTTGTATGTTGTGCCAGATTGGAAACTTTTTTTTATATTGGATAAAGTCACAAAACTCCAGGAAAGAGATGGACAGCAGTAGTCACATGCATGACCTACTGTATATATTTAAGGAAGTGGTTTGGACAAGTAGTCTCCTGCTCTTTCAGTAGAACAAGTTGCCATTACATGAGCAGCACTAACCAGCTTGTATAATTAATGAAATATCAAGGCATTTAATTCAGAAGCAATTTTTGAGGAAGTTAACCAGGGATACTGAATTTTCGAGTATGTAGTTTAGGCTATGCAAAGAGTGTATTTCATGAACAGCAGTAACCAGCAATAACAAGAAGCCATTGATCTTCATGATAAATTTAGGGGACAGTTCTGCAGCCCTTTCCTGCATCTTCTGCCCACTTTGTCAGCTCTATGTTGTGTGTATGTTGCATGTGCAGAGGCAGGTGTGAGCAGAGTGGGGGCAGGATGGAGATAATAGCCCCTGCTAATCCCCCACTGGCATAGTGTCTATTAGGAGTCAGTGATGTAATTAGAGTTGAAACCCTGCTGTCTCTCATCTCTCAATGTCACATGGCCACCAGTCTATCCAAGCATAACTTGTTCATCATGGAGAAATGTAGCCTGAATATAAATCTGGTCTTTTGCTGTCTTGTAGACTGGCTTGATACAACATTAAGATTTCAGCTCATTCCCCCACTCCCCTTTCATATGTCAGTAGGAATATTGGCAGACCTGAGATGCCTGTATCCAGGAATGGCTTCCAAGTATTACTGCTTCCTTGTTTTAGAGAAGAGGGATATGTGTTCCTCTATAATTTGCGGATCTCATAATTATACTCAAACTAGGCTGTACAAATACTTTTTGCCTTCTTTACTTCCTCCTGATTTACTCACCAGCCTCCATAAAGTTTAAGCATTCTATGCTCAGTTAACTTTGTTTTGTCTGATTTGGGCTTTCCTTTCTGGAGAACCTCTGGAAGCATAGCCTTAGGAAGGCACTTGAATCTAAACTGTCTGTTACTGAGCTGACCCTCTGGCATGTTAGCTGCAGGAAGATGATGGCACCTCTCTTGCAACATCGTGCAACAGCCTTCTGCTGCCCTGAGTTTTGCTGCTGGTTGCCCTACAAGTGACTGGTGTCCCGGATCCCCATGCTGTACCAACCCATACTGCTGTGAGGGCCGCATAAAGACAGCACACTTCATGTCTGCCCTTATGTGTGGTGCTACAGATGGATTCAGCAAGCCAGTGATGAGGGATAGTGTTGCAGGCAGCTGCATCCAAAGGGCTCTCCTTCATTGCACTCAGAATTCCACTCAGACAGCTGGCAGTTGATACAAAACTGGGAAGAGCGGCTGGAACACCAGATGGGTGTGCTGCCATTTAGAGCAACCTAGGCAGGCTAGAAAAGTGGGGTGAGAGGAATCTCTTGAAGTTCATCAAAGGGAAAGGTCAAATTCTGCCCAAGGGGAGGAATAATAAACACAATAGTGCAGGCCCAACTGGCAGGAAGCTGCTTGACACTGAGGTTCCTGGTGGGCAGCAAGTTGCATATGAGCAAGCAGTGTCCTTGAAGCAAGGGAGGGTAAATGGTATCTAGTCTGTTTTAGGAAAATCATCACCAGCAGCTTGAGGGATGTGATCCTTCTGTTCTCTTCAGCTCTAATGAAACACGTTTGCAGTGTTGGGTCCAGTTCTAGGCTTCTCCAGTAGAAGAAAGACAGACATCCTCAAGTAAGCCCAGCAAAGGGCCACAGAGATGATGAACTGGAGCATCTCTTCTGTGAGGAGTAACTGAGAAAGCTGGGACTTTTCAGCAGAGAAGGCTCAAGGGATCATATCAGTGTGCATGAATACCTGATTCCCCATACTGTAGAAGATAGGGCCAGACTCCTCTCAGTTCTCAGTGACAGAACAAGAGGCAGTGAGCACAAACAGAGGTATAGGGCATTCCTTCTAAGAATAATAAAATAGTATTTTCTTTTCACTGTGAAGGTGACAGAGCAGAGCACTTGCACAGATTGCCCAGAAAGGTTGTGAAGTCTCCATCCCTGGGGATACTCAAAAGCTGTCTAGGCAGGGGCCTGGACAGCTGGCTCTAGGTGGCCCTGTGTTGAGCAGGGGTGTTGGAGCAGTTAACTCCAAAAGTGACTTCCAACTTCAGCCATTGTGGGATTCTGTGAAATGTTTACTACATTCCACCAATCTTACACAGTTACACATATAGGTCCACTTTCTCTCTCCCCTCAAAGGGAATCTGAGATCTCTGTGTTACATCTTCACAGTGAGATTTTTCAAAAGGTAAAGTTACAAACTGTAACTCCATTAGTTTTGAGTCATGGAAACACTGATTTTGAAAGCTTTGTATTTTACCCTGTTTAAAAGTTGTCTGCGGTTACGATTACTTTTTGCTTGCCCATCAGAATTGTTTTGGTTTTTTGTTCAAATTGAAAATATGTTCGTGTTTTCAAAATAAATGTCATTGTGGGAAAAGACCAAGCATTGACTATTTTTTTTCACAGCAGGAGTATTTTCAGTGGCTAAATCTGGTAAACCACTTCAGAAGAGAAAATTTCATTCTAACACATATATGTACACACACATATTTGAATGTTCACATATTTTCCTTTAAATTCAGGCTATGTTAAGTATTCCTGTGGAACACGTCCATGTCAGGCATGATCAATACAGCTTGGGCTATATGTTGCTAGTACCTCTCTTTTGAAACAAACCATCTGTCAGTAAATATTTCTTACTACCAAGTCTCCCAGTCACACTGAAACCTGGGGTCTCATCTGCAGTGTACAAGTATATTGAGATTTTTTTCTGATATATAGAACAGAAATATATTGTATGCTGTCATTGCTGTTTTACTGTTTCACATCAAATCTTTTAAAGTAGTGAATATTTTCTGGTGTAGTATTCTACTCAGGAGAGAGAAATCATGCTCCGACTTTTCCCTCTTGGCCAGTAGACACTGAATCAGTCTGAAGAATAGAAAATCTTATAGACTGTGTTTAATTAAGCCTGTAACATATTTTATTCAGGAAATTAAGTGAGTTCAGAAGTATGGCACTGGTAGACAAGATCGGCGGTGGAGTTTAATGCAGTCTTTTTCTATCAAATGTATAATATAATTTTGTCTGCAGTTTACATGCCACATCCTCTTTTTCTTTGCAGGGTATATACCCAGCTACTTAGACAAGGATGAGCTATGTGTAGTATGCGGGGACAAAGCCACCGGATATCATTATCGCTGCATCACCTGCGAAGGTTGCAAGGTAAATGGCACGGTGGGAAAGTGGGAGTCAGAAATAGCTCTCCAGCTCCTCCATTATACAGACTTCCTGAACTGTGCTGTCAAATCAAATAAAGACAGATTAGAAGCTAATAAGAACATCCAGTACCGATGATAAGCTGTATCTGGCCATTCTGCTGCTCTTCATATGCATGAGGAATGTAGTTGGTTTTTGCCGTGTTTGCTTCTGAAAAGAAAACAAGAAATTTAGATTGTTGTTGTTGCTGTTCAACAGTTAGCTTTTAAATTTCCATTTTTTAATGTTTCTTTAGCCATGTTCTCAGCCAGAGTACATCAGCATGTTCCCAGCTACTCCACTGAAGCTGTTTATGCAATAGCTGAGGTTCTGCTTATGGCTATGAAGTCTGTAGTGATTAGCAGTGTTTCAGTGCCTCTCACCATCCATGTGAAGAAGCAGAAATCAAAATCCTTTCCACATGCTCATACTACAGTAACATCCATCAATTTGGGAAGCATTGGCACCCAATTAAAATAGTTTCCAAATGATTTTGACTTCTTTAACTTAAGCATATTGAAATGTGCTTTCAGCCCTAAAATGCATCTCCAAGACTACATACAAAATTAAATTTAAAAAGAGATTGCTTTGGGCAAGTAAATAAAAAAATTGAGTAACAGAATCAGGCACATCTTCCATGATTTCACTGCCATGAATTTGCCTGAATAGCTTGAGATGCCGTAAGAAAGCTATTCTTTCCCGCAGAAAATAAAAAAAAAAATATATTGTTTTTCTAAACAAACGGGACCACACATGTCTTGGACTAGTGTCATGAGACTAAGCCACGAAAGTCTCATTCCGTTCATCCACAAAGTCTGGAACGTTTGGATCTGAGATTTTGGGTTTGGATTGGCTTTAGAGCTCCTCATCACAATAACTCTTGTTTTGAAGTAGTTCCTTTGGTTGTACATCATTGCCCTAAGTTACATTTATGAAATGCAGAGAGATCTAAATATCTTATGTATAGCAGATTTATGGTAATATTCATAATGGTTTTATACATATACTTACATACAGTGTATGGAAAAAGTACTTATATCTTTAAAAAGAGCTGTGGAGCTGCACAAGGGATTCTTACACATTTGTATCCTGAATACCAGATGATAACAATACATATCATGTATGGATGTAACTTAATTCAGATATAATGGGAAGTAAGCAGCACTGTGGTGTTATGAAGTACACTTAGCTCCCAGCTGAACAGCTGTATCTCTTGCCAGCTTTCCTGCTAAGGTTTTTGTTATTTCAACTCAAGTAGTTCTTTTTATGCCTACCAGCTATTTTAGAGACATAACATACAAATCTGCTTTTATCTTCACATACGGTTCTTCTGTCTGATGTACAATTTAAAATAAAGCTTATGTGCATGAGGAAATGACATAAGAATTTGCAAAAAGTAATTAATTTCTTGGAGGAGGTGCATACACATTTCAAATTGTATGATATATCAGCAAAGTTATATGTTTTATCAATACACAATATATATAATCAATTTTCAATTAATTTGATATTTACTAGTTGCTTCCACTCAAAGTCACTTTAATTTTGTAGCAGGCATAATCAGGGCTGACAGCCAAAGATTTGCTTTGGCAAGTGTTTTCATGAGCAAAGCATCTTTACACCTGATTTCTGAAGAGTGAACTGTGAGGAACTTAAACACAAATAAATGAATAGTGAGTTCTGACATCAGTGAATTGTTTTTCCAGACTTTACCCATTGCATCTACTGCTATATAGGTGTATAGTAAAGAAATTTAGAAAGAGTTACTGCCTACAATGCAATGTGCTTTCTTTTATTGATGAGAATAACACTTCTGTGATGAAGTGTTTGGACAGATATAGAGAGCAGCTTCCTTAACATGTTCATCTAGAGATGAACAAAGAGGGTACTTTGCAAAATTTTTCTGAGAAATGCAAAGAAATGAAAAGGTGAAATGGGCTGTCCCAACAGAGATGATGGATACCCTTGGAATCACAAAGCTACAGCTACATTAAATCCTGTGCAAGATTTGGGAAACAGAAGCTCCCTCGCTGGGGTTCATTAGAGATTTTTCCATCTCTTGCCGTAACTACTGATAACCCTATGACCCTGGTTGTCCACAGCCATCTTGGGTCTTCAGGAAGGGGCGGAGCACATCCTGTCTCTAGGAATTCATCACAGGGTTGAGAACAGAACCAAAACCAGGTGTTCAGTAGATGCGAGTTTGAGACTTGTTCCAAACCCCACATAAGGATATCTTGCCTGTGATTTCCTGGATTTTATCTCAACACAACTGGTCCCAGTCTTGCAAAGGCTCACACACAAGTTTTATGCCACTCAGTTTAATTAACATTTCAGGTCTTAACGTAATTAAGGAAGAAAGAGTTCTACTCTTAGCTCAAGCTGAACCTCGTAAGATAAAACTCTAATGAGGACAAGGCTCTTCATTGTCTTCACAGGAGTTAGGAGTACAAGCTGAAATACAGACTTATCTGTACATGTTAATTCAACATTCTGTGTTAAAAGAAATTGCGCACTGCTGTAAGATTTTACTGGGTGTTATTTAACATGATTTAAAAACAGACCTTTCGCCTACTGAAGTGAAGAGACTATTCATTAGACAAAATCCCAGCTGAAGAGACTATTCATAAGGTAAAAACTCACTTGAATTTTGCCATTGTTTTGACTGAAACCAAAGCCATTCTGAGCAGCCTCAGTCAAACAGGACCAGGGTGTCAGTGTGTTCTTTGTGTCAAGGTAATCCCAAGCTGCATTGCTGAATGTAGATGGTCTCAAATAATGGTGAAACTTGAAATTAAAGTGAAGTCTAAATTTGCTGCTTTTCAACCTACCTTGTTCATATCTTGCAGTCTTGGAGAGTTTATCCAACCCTTGCAAAAGTCATGTTGAAATTAATACCAGAATTTTGTCCATGATGTTCAGAGATAAATTTTATCTGATTTCGTTACCTACAGCAAGGTTTTATGGGGTTTTTAAATGAGTGAATTGAGTGGGATTGCATTAGTTCATATGGTCTTAGGATCTGTTTAAATTTGCAATATGGATCTGTGTTATGGTAAGATACATTAGATAGAGAGANGATAGATAGATAGATAGATAGATAGATAGATAGATAGATAGATAGATAGATAGATAGATAGATGAATCTTTGCTGGTGATGGGGCTTTTGAAATCCTATGGTAAATACAAATTAAATCTACTTCTCAGAAATACTAATAATTTATAAATGAGGGATCTTTTGAGTTTAGAACCAAACTCAAAGATTGTGTAGACTGTATTTGCAAAATCTTTGTCTTGCCCAGATTTGCTTGGTTCATTGGTTGGTTATTTGGCTTTTATGGAAAGAAAAGGGTGGAACTGTTTGTCCTCAATCCTTTAATAGCACAAACACACCACCATTCTTACTATTTGCAGAAGCTGCAGTTTTAATTAAAACTATGTGTATGCCTTTTAATGTCCTTCAAAATGATTACAGAGTTTGAAAAGGGGCTCAAAATAAAATATTTCCTATACAAAAAAAATTTAACACAGTAAAACATAAGACTACAAGAAGACGTACACAGTATTTGTGCCTCAAGGCAGCATTACTTGCACCTTTACTTATCTAAGATGTCTATATGTTTTTAGTTATTAAGGAAAATCAAGAGAAATGCCATACACTATAAAACTGGTTTGAGAGCTTTGAGAATTTCAGGAAATGAAGTGTGTTATCTTGCATACTTAGGTACATGCCTAACAAACCAACCAGCTCCCAATTTTTAAAAATTGCTCAGTGCTAATACTTTCCAATGTGTTTATTTCTTGCACCTAGGGTTTTTTTAGAAGAACCATTCAGAAGAACCTCCATCCAACCTATTCCTGTAAATATGAAGGAAAATGTGTGATAGACAAAGTAACAAGAAATCAGTGCCAGGAATGTCGCTTCAAAAAATGTATCTTTGTTGGCATGGCAACAGATTGTAAGTATATTCTCCTGGTTTTCTTTATTATGTTTTCTTTTTCAGTGTCTGTGTTTACTTAAAGTATGTTGATTGATGAAGCTTGTTAAAGTAAAGTAGAACTGCCAGCCCTTTTCTGGTTTTAATAACTTGTACCAGGGAATTGCACTCATTGCATTAAGCCACTTTCACAGGGCTGTAATTTTTTGTTTATCCTTCATCAGGCTGCACCTTCTCCTGGCCTTACCAAGCTGAGTAACAGTAGGAATGTTCACTCTTTAGAGGAGAGGAGGGAGAAATGCATCTGGATGGACACTTTGCTTGAGATAAAAACATCTTGTTTAGAAAATTCTGGAGGATGTGAAATTGAATGTCATTGCATGAGTCATCCTGCAGTTGTTTGTTTTATTTTTAGCCCTGAAGAAGTTATCTGCTGCAAAGATTTCGACTCTCATTCTAAAGAACTAGAAAATATGGCTGTAAGATTAACCCTTAGGGGTCTTCTTTTCCTGCTGTTGCACAGGGACTTACACCAATAACTTCAATTACTACAAATGGGAGAAAGTCACATAAAACCCTTAGAAGTCATACAAATCCCCTTGTGCCTTCATGGTTGTTGCCAGTATAATCCTTTGCAGAAGAACTGATAGGAAAACAGGCCCAGTAAACAACAAAAAATAGTCTAACAGTATTTTCATTGTTAATGTAATGTATAACAGTGTCCCCTCTCTTGAGGGAAATAGAATAAAGGAGACAATTTCATTGTGGCCAGGTAGACCTTCAGGAGAGGGGCTGGATACCAGTGAAGTGGTGAGCAGAGCAGCCCTGGGGTCTGCGTATCTGGAGTCACTGGAAGTAATGGGACTCTACAGGAACACTGCCTCTGGGGATTAGGGGAAGAGCCAAAGGCATGTTGATCTGATTGTGTTGTGCTTCAGGCAGATGAGCCTTCTGTGATGAAGTGCTCCCACTTTTTTCAGTCCATGTTACCTTCTGCTGGCATCCAAGAACATGTTCTGCACTTCAGAGCACTGAGTGTGAGCATGCTGATATGACTTTAAAGAAAACTGAAGTGCATCTTTCCCAATATGGATTACTCCAAGTCTGTTAGAGGAGCACTTGGACACTCACAAAGCTTTTGCATATTAGTTTTATTGGTGGAATAACCCCTTAAGGGCAATGGCAGTATACAAAGCATTACCAAGAGGGTAAGTCACTCTTTGCTATCCAGGTTTCTGAGAAAATGAAGTTAGAAGGGAGAAGTAAGAGAACTGTCTCAGCTGTGGGTCTTGCCCCGAGTACTTCCTTACTGATTAGTTAAGGTGTTTGTAAGCAACTGGTACCTCTGGCACAGAAAAGACCAAAGTTCTGACAGTCTTAAGTGCTTCCTGCCATTTTTGCATGGGTTTTTTTTCCTGCTAGTGGTGTTGGATGACAGCAAGAGGTTGGCAAAGAGGAAGCTGATAGAAGAAAATCGAGAGAAGAGACGTCGGGAAGAGCTGCAGAAAACCATTGGGCACAAACCAGAGCCAACAGATGAGGAATGGGAGCTCATCAAAATTGTTACTGAAGCACATGTGGCCACCAATGCACAAGGAAGCCACTGGAAGCAGAAAAGGAAATTTCTGGTAAGGGCTTGTAGCCTTCTTAGAGCCAGGTTCTGTTCTTTCTTCTGCAGTGCCTTTCCAGCATTGCAACCCCAAGAGATTTTCTTGCCAGTGTACTGATGTTTGTGGAAAAGGGATGATTTTGCGTAGTTATTACTTCATTTTTCGTGCCTGAACTTCAGTGTTTGATCAGACCATATATTTCAAAAGATAAACAGCATGTTGCTATGTTAAGGCTTACTCAGCTGGATACTTCTATTGTGCTATGATAAGAAAAAGTAAAAAAAATTGTTTTGCTCTTGATTGAGAACAGAAGCAGTCTATAATGCATACTGTATTTTTAAAATATATTCTGTCTAGGGATAGTTGTCTTTATTAGGGACTATCATAGAACATATTGAAAGTGTTAAAACAATATAAAGTTTTAGATTAAATCTGGTATTTTTTGTTAATAATTCAGGAGTTTTGCCTCTTTTGGTTAATGGTGGATGCATTAATGAAAATACATTAGGCAAAGAAAATTAATTTCAGTGAGAACAAGATGATACATTCACTATACCATTGGGATTGCAGCCTACAAAACAACTTAGATTTTCATCTTATAACTAAGGGTCAGAAAATAAATGGTGATTTGTGATGCTCAACCTTAAAAAAGGGTGTATTTGATTTTTCTAAATCAATTTTAAGGGAAATAAGTGCAGAATGCAAAATGCTTGTTCAGCACAAAAGAGGGATTAGAGTCCGCATTTCAGACTGTTCAGGGGTCTTTAACAGTCAGTGTATACCAAATCAGATAGACCACACACATCTTTTTGCAAGCCTGGGTTCCTACTGTGTAATTCACCATGGAAATTTCAACCAACTGTTTAATTGCTAGGAGAAATTATGTATTCAAAGCAGCTGATCTCTTTTATAATTTGTTTTTATAATTTTTTTTTTTAATTCCAGTTACACCATCTAAATTTCTATATGAATGGCTTGTGTTCGTAGTACTCTCCAGACAGGAAGCAAGAGAGCACTTTCCAGGGGTATTGCAGAGCAAGGTGTGAGCAGATCAAGAAGCACCTGCAGTAGTCTTTTGGTTGCTTAGACAAGAGTGCTGTTGTTTGGGTATCAGCTGGTTTGGGATAAAACCTCGGGAGCTAGAGGCTGGGGCAGGGAATGAGCTGTTGAAGAGCAGGAGAAGCTGGCAGTCTGCCCCAGGAGCTATGGATTTGTCCTTATGTGGCTGAGGCTGGTTCTTTGACGACAGGGACTTCATTGAGGTCCACACCTCTTCTCCTGTTGAGTTAGGTGGAAAGGGCTCCCCTCCAGTGTGTTAGCTTTAGCTGGCTCTCCTGAGAGCCAGATCTCCTGACTTGCTTTGCCTTTCCCAAGAAAACGCTGTGCTGTTTCTTTTTCTCCATAACAATGGTTCACATGGATTTAAGCATTTGGTCTTTTTGCTTGGAAGTGATGAAGGTTGTTTATCATGAGCACACGGACAATGTGGTTTAGTTACCCAAGATTCAGGCAGAGAGAGAGTCTAGAAATGAGTCTATTTCAATTTTTAGTAGAAACCATCAGATAATTGAGCCCAGTCTTCTTCATTGTTCCTTTAAAATTGGTGCTTGCTTTATTAGCACATTGCTGAGTTTTTTCTTGTAAGAAGTTGATTTTGGATTCAGATTGGTTACTGAGCTCTGGAAGGATCTTTTATGATGTGTGTCTTTAAAAAAGTGGTTGAACACAAGTTTTTATTGCAGACAGTACTTTAAGCACCTTCCCTGTTTAAGTGTCTTATATAAATGTCATGGGGCCCATCAGTCTTACAGGTCTACTTCTCTGGATTTTATCTAGTTTTTGACCTTAATGTGAACAGAATGAAACCTCTGCATGTTGTTTGGTAGGTGTTTTGTAACTGCAAAGCCACACTTAACAAACAACAGCTTTGATGTGCCTGTTTTTAAAATACATTATAACATTCACCAGCTGCATAAAAACAAGTGAACAAGTTCAAGTGCAGTTGGAATAAAAAACCACTCATTACAGATTCTTCTTGAAACTATTTCATTATATATCCCTGTTGAAATCCTCAAAATATGATTTGTTTCTCATTTGGAGAAGCCTTGAGTTGAAATCATGCAACAGGCAATTTTCAACCAAAATTTTGCCCAGATGAGTTCAAATTCTATTTACATTATCCAGGGCACCTTTAGGTTAGCCAGTTCTTTCTCATAAGTTGTTTTAGCTTTGCAAATAAGTTGTTTTAGCCTTTTGGAAACCAGCCTTGGCAATTTCCGGGGGGCGGGGGCAGGCGCTGTGATACCTGGCAATCTGTTCTGGGGAGACTTTCTGAGCTTTGAGTAGGTGAAAAAGCCCAATTCTGCAAAGCTTGGAGCATCTTTTAGGGATAACATGTCTCTTCAACTCTCTTTGCTTTTAGAGAAACTTTAGAGCTTTCCGCTTCTGTAAGGAAAAACATACCTATATTTTTAAGCCAAAGATGCATGTGCTGCACCCATAAAATATGTAGATACAGACACATGGAAGAAACTGTGCACAACAGTCCAGCTGTCCACAAAGAATGGGTGGGAGCATACCAGTCACCCATTTCTCTGTGCAGTCACCTCCGTCACACATGCCTTACAAATAAATTCACATTTTGGGATGTAAATGGACTTTACTTGTAAAGCAAATAGTGTTGCTTTTTATTTTAGTGTATCTTCCATCACCAAGCAGGACTTTTTAGAGTATAAAATAGTTGCTCTAAGACAGACTGCTCCTTTAAATATCTTTGTTTATATCCTTAGCCAGAAGATATTGGGCAGGCACCAATAGTTAATGCCCCAGAAGGTGGGAAAGTGGATTTAGAAGCCTTCAGCCAGTTTACAAAAATTATCACACCAGCGATTACAAGAGTGGTGGATTTTGCCAAAAAGTTGCCTATGTTTTGTGAGGTAAGAGGACTTTCTTGCACTCCTCGTTTATATGCCTGTTGTTAAAAACTACTGAAAGTACTCTGGCAAGGAACTTAAAAATTCAATGTGTCTAAAATTAAAAAATTAAAGGCACTCAAAATTGATGGGACTAGAATCATCTGGATTTTCATGACTTTTCTTTTTCCTGTGATTACTGAAATCCTGAGTTTGTTAATCTGAAAGTCATTGTGTTTCAGTACTGACTCAGATATGTCTTTAGAGGTGGCCTTGAACAAAGCAAATGAACAAAAAGATACTGTCTAGAAGCATCGCTGATATGTTTAATAAAATCTTCCAGCACATGGTTCCCTATGCAACTTCTGGTTCCTTGGCAGGTACAGTACTGTTGAGCTGGGTCTGCACAGTAAAAAATTCTTCAAATTCAGGAAAGCAACCCTGTCCAGGAGTGGCACTTGCCTCATTGGGTTCCCTAGGCTCAGTTTTTCTGAATGGGGAGGTTATACATAAAAGAGTCTGTGAAAGTAATGGATTGTCATTCCAAGTAGATACTCACATGCAAATGTACAGTAAATAGACTCAAAGGCTTGGTTGCTCATTACGAATACAGAGGCCTTACACTGATCTCATTTGTACTGAGTTATTTTTTTAATTAAAGGACCAGGTGCAATGGCTGATTTTATTTTTTTCCTCCAATTTAATAAATGGTATCAGAACTGCAGCCTGAAATAATGTTTCAGTCTTAATATTCTAAATAATTTTCATGGAATCATAGAATGGTTTGGGTTGGAAGGGAGCTTAAAGACCATCTGCTTCCAACTCCCCTGCCATTGGCAGGGACACCTTCCATCACTCCCTTTGAGGTCAACACCCTACCAGGAAGGAAGGATAAGGCAGCTATAACATTTTACTCTACTATGGCTGGCAGCTTTTCTTTAAACTCGGTCAGGGAGAGCTATATATGTCCTCTGGCAAGTACAGAGCAAGAAGACGTAAATATCAGTAGTTGTCATAGTGTAAATATCTCACCGTGGCCAGCCTCTGCATTGGTGCCATCAGTCAAGGAAGCATGAAATAGTAGCCAGGCATGAAGATTTTAAAATATGAGGAATGTGTCCATAGATCATGAGGGCCCTGCAGCATTTAGCATCTGAGGGAATCTGTCTCCTCTGATCTGGTGTTTGTTGGTGGGAAATGGCAGTGACGCACCAAGGTAATCTTTTTAATTTAGAAAGCTCTGCCAGTCACACACAGACTTCAGTGCCCATCTGACATCTTTTACCCCTCCTGGCTACCATGGGCCCACTTGTGTCAGAGCTAGGCAGGAATCATGGATGAAGAAGTCAAGGCATCATTGAGCATGACCTCTGTATGTTATGTGGCTCAGCTGGACAGGCTTTGTTTACAGCTGAGCTACTGTGCAAACCTGATACCTGCCCATATACAGCATGATCTGATGGCAGGGTGAGGGGCGACTCCTCATGAACACAAGGGGGTAGGACAGCTATCTCTCTGAGTTGTCAATAGCACTTGCTGTTGCATGAAGAAAATGACAAATGTTTGCTCCTTTTTGAAGGGGCACCTTCCTGTTCTCCTTTTTTTTCAGTGGGATTTTTTAACCCGTATATTTTTCCTAGAAGCAACACTATGTAGGCTGCAGATTTTTTACAAGAGAAAACACTCATTATTTCCATAGGACCTACAGAGCATTTAAACATTAAATCAGTTTATAATTCCAGAAGCTGTCTGAGAATGTAGTAAATGTCCATGAAAGAGGGACGTGACAGGGAACATCCATGGCCACTTATATTTTTATGGCTGCTTTTCCTTCTTTTTTGCATCTTTGAACACATATAGAAGTCAGCAAAGCACTGTGAGTGCCCAGCTTAGTTTGTGTGCACCCATTGGCCGCTGCCTCAAAACAAGTGTCCAATCCCAGAGTAACCAAAGTATAAGGAAAATTGCTTTTCAGCATTTCTCCTGTTATTTTCTTCCTGGTTTTCTTTCTGCTTAGAAGATGAAGATTGAGGAGAATGTAATTAGTTTGATGTGAGTTTTAAATGTCAAGGCATCCGTGGTTCCACAGTGGGTAAAGCTGTGCAAATACTCTTTGAGGTTGCTCAGTTCAGCTCAACTCCATGCACATGTGTCCTGCAGAGGTGAGCACCTCAGGTTCCTGCCTTATGCTTTTTCTCCCTGCACAGAGAGAGGAAAGGCCAACACATGGCAGAGTTTCAGTCACATTTGTTGATCCAGCTACTTGAAGATGCTCTGGTAGCAACACTCAAGTGATGAGTGTAGGTAGCATTAAAATCTGCGTAGTTGGGAGTAGAACTGATGTTCAAGCCTCCTGTCTCTGGTAATTCCTGCTACTGGCAGATAAGACCTGAGGTCTGGCATCTGTGAAACAGATGTCCCATGTATGCTTCAGAATTAGGAAAACTGGTGAAGGACAGGCATAGTCAGATCACCACTACCATAAAGAAGTTTTAAGAGGGATCAAATAGAAAGAGAAATCCTCATTAGTTTCATGGCTCACTAAAAAAAACCAGCTGAAGCATCACAAAATATCTTCTCTGCTGTTATTTGTTCCTTTTCTACTATTCTTCCTTCTATTTAGAGGCTTGGTGGTTTTTTTAATTCCCTTCTCTCTTCCTTTCTTTCATGTTCTTTTTTTCACTGCCATTGCTTATTCCAGTATCTCTTCATGGTTCTTCTCACATATCTATTCTTGTTTTAATTTTTTTTAACTCTATTTCTTTCCCTACTTCAGTTTCTGCTGCCAAACAGTAGAACTGTCATTGGGTAACTAAGACTGCTGCTGTGTCTATGCAGTCTTCCCCACACTACTGCTGAGCTGAGGCTCATCTGTAGGGAAACTGATTCGCCCTGAACAGGATGAGTCAATTTTCTTGTGTATTAAACACTTCACACCCGAAGCTGGCGTTGCTGAAAAATAGCTGCATGACTCAACTCATTGTCCTGACCATGGCTAGATTTGTGCTTAAAACTCTTCTCTAACAGGGAGCTGCTTTCCACTTGTATTAGGTAGCTCTGTATCATTTCCCACCAAATCAACGCACTCACTTTGCAAGTACATTGTTGCCATGTAAACCTATAGTTCATGGGGGTTTCATTTTGAATTGCAAGACTGCTAAATATAATAATTTTATATAAATCAAAAATAAATGGCTCTTTGCCTCCTTTCAAGCCAAGTAGAAGCGTGTTGCTCTTTCATATGTGGGACCTTTGCTGTTCACGTATGTGAACAGTCTCAAAATTGTCTTGGTGGGTTTTGTTATCATTGAATAACCTGTGAAAATATAAAGACATACTGTATAGAACATGTTCTGCTCATGTGTCATCATCCTGGTTATACTCTGTAAATACAAAACCTAAAAATTTGGACAGCTTGCCTTTGTTAATGGCATGGAAAAGACACGTGCCCTGAAGATCACAGCTTATCCACCAACATAAAAGCTGTAGCTGTACCATAGATTTTCTGTCTGTCCAGCAATAATGTAGGGAGCTCAGGGAGAGTAGCCTTAGATTAATAAATTCTCTGTTGTTAAAATGGGCAGTGAGAATTACTGCTCCACTGATTGAGGTATATCCTCTAGATATAAACACTTACTTCATTCCTCTTATTTAAAACACAGTCCACTCTGACAGACCCTCCCAAATGTCTTTCTTTTCCTCTGGCAGGTAAGAAATAAGTATGGCTGGTAGTGAATTTAACTGGGATGTCTGAGGTCTGCACCAGACCCAATTACAGTTTATTCTGCTGTGGTAAGCTGTGAGCTGAGGGAACCAACAGCTGTGTTATTGCTGGATTCTCTAAGGGTGTGTGGGGATGCTAAGCAGGGAATGTTAACCGGCTGGCAGTTCCTGAAGGCAGGAATGCAGATCCTGCGGGTTTGTGCAGAGCAGCGTGTTTGGAGAGGAGCTGCACGACATGCGGCAGTGCCTGGGCTGTGAACTGCAACTTGGTGCTTGTGCATTTATTGTAGTTGTAAAAGCCACCTAATTTGACAAACACGAATTTTTCTTTGCCATTTATAATTTCTGCAGCTGCCATGTGAA
>VZDJ01000782.1:13606259-13827495 GCA_008694505.1 Cyanoderma ruficeps
AAGGAAGGAAGGAAGGAAGGAAGGAAGGAAGGAAGGAAGGAAGGAAGGAAGGAAGGAAGGAAGGAAGGAAGGAAGTCTGTCCCCAGTCAGAGTGGTAGATAATGACAAAAGGTGAGATCCAGGCTATGGTTTGGTGAAGCTGCTCCTTGCTCCAATGAAGTGTAGGAGAGGCCACAGAGATTGTCAGTTGCTTTCACAAAAGGCACAAGAAAGTGTTTGGCAACTGAGACACAAAAACATGACCCACACTTTAAAACCAGTACATCTTGGTGAAGTGGGTCAGAATCCATGACTGGGAGGAACATAAGATGCATAACCCAGAACATCCCAGAGGACTGAGCCAGAGAGGGGTTGGAAACATCTAACTCAATGTGGTTGTGCACCAGGAGTTTCTTTATTCTTCTGTGCAGGAAATCCAGAAGAAAGCCTCTTCAGAGACTCAGAGGGATCTGACAGACATTAGCTGTCAGTGCCTTTAAGCCTCCATGGTCATGTGGGAAAACCTGGATCTCCTCTTGCCCTCCCACTGCTGTGCTCTGCCCCCACCTCAGGAACAAGTGTGGTAGCTTTGCCTGGCTGCTCTGGGACTGTAGTGGGAAAATTTTCAGAGACTTCCAAAAAAATGGTGGGGCAAGCAGGGTAGGTTTCTCTCCTGAATGCCAGAGCACACACCAAAGCTGCTGACCTCTCTCTTGTGCCAAAGAGAGCTCCTTGCCCTCTGTGCCCACAGTCCTGGCTCTAGCCCTGAGATTCCCGTGTGGAAATGAAACAGCTGAGCACGCTCTGTGCTGGCTCAGCTGGGTCCCTTGGAGGTGAAGCCCATCTCTGTGGCTGCCTGGGCAGTGAACAAGGCACTTTTCCATTCAGTCAGTGCCTGCTTTGTCTGTCATGTGTTAATCACCTCCATCTAGATGTTGTTCTCTTCCAGAGAGATCAGAGAGCTCTTCCAGAGCTCCCACTAATGGCCTGTGAAGGCAAGTCCTGACATCCATCTAGCATTCCAGAGCAGCATGTGTGGAGAAGGAATGTACCCCAGGGGCATGAGCCTCCTGGAGGTCCTGCTACACCAGAGATGGGATGGAGGGCACCAGAACAGACTTCTACTCACCAGGTCAGGAACTATGGAGATGGAGTGATGGTCACAAAGGTCTGCCTGGAGGACACGGGTGGTGACAACAGGGACAGGTCTGTGGCCTCCAAAGCCTGTTGCAAAGTTCAGGAACAGAGTATTCTTTGTCAGAACACTGTAGTGATAAAACAGGCATCTGTTGGTTCTAAAATCCCAACATTCACTTGTTTGTTTTCTCAGAAGTATCCTGTCCACAGGAGTTTTTAAGTTTGTATTGCTGCCAAGGCCCAAGGGAGAACTGAGAGATTATGGGGGAAGGGAAGGAAGCTGTTCCATCCAGAAAGAGAGGGGGTTGAGCTCTCTGCAGGCTCTGTGCATATGCACAACTTTTTACTCAACACATGGCTAAAAAACAAAACTGAGCCCCCGAGCCATTTCCAGGCTATATCCCTAAAGCCCTGTGTTGAAAAGGAGGTGCTGATTGCCCTTTAAATCAAAGGTCCTCTGGGGCAGTTCATTTTGGGAGACAAGGATGGCTTCAAGTCCCAGACTGCCCTGTACTGAGAGCAAGGGAACACCTGGGGCTGGGAATATCTGTGCTGAAATCACCACATGCCTTGAGCAGCTGACAGGCACACAGCCCTGTGAGCCTGGAGCTGCTGGAGCTGCACTCCAGCTCCAGCACCTGGGCTTGGTTGCTGGTCTGAGCTCAGGGCAGAAAGGACACAGAGAGTCTGCTTTTAAAAAAAGCATTTTTATTGCAAGTTCTGTTAAAGAAATCAGTAGTAAAACTAGGCAATCCCCTAATGTTAATGCTAGCTTGTCACATTTCTAGCTGTGCTGATCTGATCAGATTTGCCTCTAGCCTTGGCTTCAGACAGTTGAAGGCACCTACGCTCCACTATTACCACACATGTTTTTTTCCTGGACTGGGCATGATGACAGTATTTCAACTTCAAAATAAACCTCACAATATCCATTCCTTTTTTTATGGTGGAAAATAAGGTGTTCATAAGGATTTTGACCAGGAGATGTCAAGACAAGATAGGTGTCTAGTCCAGGAGAAGAGGCTGGACTAATAACACAGTTTCAAAATAATTTTTTAAATCTGCGATACTGCAAGGTTTATCCATCCACAGCTCCAGGAGATTGACCCCAGTAATATTTTCATTTTCATCAAGGAAGTAAGACTTTTTTCCCTTATTCTGGGCTTCCTAAGAGACTTGGGGGATGTTTGCCTTCCTCAGAGCCAAGATGATTGATTTCTTCAAAGTCAAGGGAGCCCCTCTCAGCTGCTGATGTTTGCTGATGCTTCAGATGAAGTTCTCTTGCTATTCAAAGTATATTTGAAGCAGAGAGGTTGATCAAGAAGAGAGAATACTTGTCTGCACTGGCCATTTGACCTTTGTTCCTACATGTCACCCATATGCATACGCTGGGCATGACTCCTGGGCATTTTCCTTTCCAGCATGCTGCAGTAGCTGCTGCCCTTGGATCAGAGGTCAGGTGCCAAGGGCTTATAAGAAGGAGAGTTGTTCTGGGTGGTTACCAGTGCTCTCCATCGACTGGAAATGCCACCAGTCTAAAAGTACTGCAAAGCTTATATTCTTTGTGAGAGGGCGCAAATTTTTCCTATTGCATGAGTTAAGGGTCAGTTATGAAAACCTTGGTGTTCTTTCATTTTACAAGCTGTGAGATAGCTCAGAGCTGCATTATTCTTGGACCAGATTTGGAGTAGTCTAGTGCTGGCCATAATAACACATTCTGAGCTTCAATTCACTTGGCACTTATTTTAGAAGTTGACCTAATATTATTGTATTAAGAAACCTATTGCCTTCCCTCTAAGCATCCATTGTGTTCCTGAAGTGGGTGCTGTCTAGTCTCTACCGAGCTTTCCCTTTTTTTTTTTACTCTGTCACTTCAGGCCCACTGGAATAATTTTTTGCACACTCCAAACAAACTGATGACTTAAACTAAGACCCAAGACTTGAAGCTGCTTTTGAAATTCCACTTCTTGAAAACAGACATTGAAAGAAACCCCTCCATTTCTCTTCTCTGTATTAATCTCTGTGTGAAATGCCTTATCTAATGCAGAAATATTTCCTACTGCTTCTGCATTGGAGCATCAGTATTTTAAGTATTTTTAAGTGCTAAAGGGGAAACCAACAGATGACAACTATAACCTACTACAAGTAAGCAGAGAGAGAAGGCATAGCTTAAGGTTTGTTTTATTTAAGCAGCTGATCTAACTGATGATGGTGTGTTTGGGTTCAGGCCTAAAAGCTGGTAAAGCTGTTCAGAAATCAATTAGATATAGAAAAAAAATCTTATTTGCGTGTAAGTCTTGCAAAATATATTTTAGTAGAAATCTTTCTGAATAAAACACCTTTTTTTTCCTATATAACAAGTAGTGGAAATAACAGCCTTGAGAAGAAAAATACTTGTCTAACGAAAGTGAGAGAACTCTGGCATTTTTCACAAGTTTTACTCTGCAGTTTTGCAAAGCCCAGTTCCTTTGGGGCTTTTCCCCCTTACACAGGGGAAAAGCTCCAGAAGAACTGGGCTTTGCAAATATCTCATTTTGTTGGAAAGCCAACATTCTAGCTATCCCAGTTTGAAACACTATGTTCCAACCGTAGGTTCAATCCACATACACAAATAAAGCTACAAAATAAAGTGGGTTTTACTGAGCCCTGATTTTGTGACAGCAGCGTAGCACACTGAGTGCCTGGTCAACCCTGCCAGCTGTAAAGCAGGGCAGAGTGTTGGCACCTCTGTTGTTTAAAATGTCAGGACTCTTCCCACATGGAGAAGGTGGTGCGTTATGCTGTCAGTGTTGATTTTGCAGTTAGACAATAAGTGGTAGCTTGTGTGACAGACACGCTGATGGAGATATTCAGGGAGCTGTTTATCATCTAAAATGTCTCTGATGAGAAATATCCCCTGGCTGACAGTCTGGAGGCACCAGGATTGCTGTCAGAGCCTTTGTAAGCACCAGGGTGCTTTTGGTCTGATTCTGCACAATCTTCTTTGAACTGCTCCATGGTGCTTATAGCACACAGCTGGTGAGGACATGCGGGAGGAAATTTTGCTGCCTGAAAATCATATCCTATTCACATCACCACCATCAGTTACACTCTTTGTAACTGGGCCATGAAGACAGGCTGAGCTTGTCCCTTTGAGGAGTCAGGGCAGACAAGTGCTATGAAAGCACAGGTAGTGGTTTCCTTTGGATCTTCGCTTGTGAATGCACACTGGGCTGTTTGGAAGACTGCATTTCAAACTGCCTTAGAGACAAAGCTGGTTTTCCAACTAAATTAGATGTTCTGTAAAAGCATTCTTCGTTCCATCAGCTTCCTTGATTCTGCAGTTCAGGTATTCTTTTTCAGATACAGCATTACAGTTTATCCTGGGACTGCAGCATGGGTGTGAAACCCCAGAAACCAACACCTTCAGCTGGAACAAAGTGAGACTGGCTTTGGAAATATAGCCATAGGATCCTCCAAAGCTTGTCTCCCTAGCTGGGCTGCCTCTCTCGTTCCTTGTCACCTGGCCTCTGTGCACAATGCCAGAAACTGTGTAATGAACTCCAAACTCGGAAGACCCCTCCCCTGCAGCAGAATGGGGGCACACAGAATCCACACCATGTGCCATTAGAAAGCATCTCTGTCCTTCCTGATTAACTTCGGGATAGCAAATGAAAGCTTCTCTTTCAACTATTTTCTTTCCCAAAGTAATTTGACAAACCTGCAAAAGTCAGAGAAAGAAGAAAAATCCAGCTAATCTAAACTCCAGCAAACCTGTGGTCAAGGACCGAACAAGTTACAGAAATCACTGACTTATATTTACCCTTCTGCCTCCTCCCCTCAGTCATTTGATTTCACAAGTTTTGCTAGGGAGATTGTAGATTAAATAGATGAGCTTTGCCCAAACCAGTAGCAAAACATACTGGAGAGCCTAAAGTGAAAAACAGGAAGCTTCTTCACCACAGGAATCCTGAATGTTCAGTTTAAAGAGGATTCACTGATTGGAAAATGCTAAATATTGACTTGAGGGCAAGAAGAACGATAAATGTTCAGAAAGGAGCATGTGAGATCCATTTAAATAAAGAAAAAAAAAAAAGAGGAGAAGTAGTCCAACTAAGAATCTTATTTTGCACTTCAGGAGGGGAAATCTAAAATTATATAACTATGCCAAAAGCCTAGAAAAAGTATTAAAGGCTTCACAAGCTAAGGATCTCCACTGAATACTGAGTTTAATATGACTTCTAAAGCTCAAAAAGGAATGGCAAAGTCGCACCCAAAAGGCCAGGAAATGCCCATTTACTTTCTTCTGAATATTAAACAGACCCTCCAGACATGGGAATAGACTTCAAGTACCTGTCACAGCCTCGGTCTTCGGGTCTTCGCTGTCTCCTCCCTGGTCATCCCTCCTGCCAAGCTGAGGGCTGGAGTTTGTGGTGGGCAGCCCTGAGCTCTTCCCCCAACCCCATATGGTGCCCACCTGGCTGCTCAGCAGGAGCTTTCTATGGCTCAGGATGTGGGCTCTGGATTCCGGGAACAAAGGCCCCTACTAAATTCTTGCACAGCCTGGAGGCAAGGATCTGGCATTGCACTGGCTAGGAGCAACACCTTCATCCCCTTCCTGTGCCCAAGAACGTTTGCACTTGGCTGGCCAAGACGAAAGAAATGGGCAGGAGAAGCAGGAACAGCAGAAGAGCTGGGAAAAGAGTGAGTTATTTCCTGGGTTTTAGAAACCTTCCAAAGCCAGGCTGAAGGCTGGGACACACAACCATTTCTAGGTGTCCAGCTCTTTGATCTTAGAATCATTAAGGTTGCAAAAGACCTGTGAGACCATCAAGGCCAGCTGCAAGATCATCATTAAACCATATTCCAAAATTCCATAGCTACACATCTTTTGGTCACAAGAATGGTGATTCTACTGCTTTCCTGGGCAGCTTGTTCCAGTGCCTGATCACCCCTTCAGTGAAAAAATTTTACCTAATGTCCAATCCAAAGCTCCCCTGGTGCAACTCAAAGCCATCTCCTGCTGTCCTGTTGTTTGTTAGCTGGGAGAAGAGAGTGACATGGAATCACAGAATCCTGAGGCTGGAAAAGGCCTCCAAGATCATCAAGTCCAACAGAGGAGACCACCTGAAGCCCAAACTCAATATGCTTCATGACCTGACACCACCCCATTCCATCACTATACCTAGGAGACAGGGACAGTCAGCAGTTCCTGCACCAGCTCCTGGCCTGTTCAGCTCCATGGGACCACACAGGAATACTGTTCATCAATTCCCCCTTCAACAAACTTAATTCTGAAACGGCCACCAAGACATTCCCCAAACTGTGGGGGAAGCCAAACAAGCCTAGCAAAAACAGGAGACCTCTCCAGCCTGAACAGCAACTCTGTGAGTCTCCCTGGCCTCCATGGCCAACTGTGGGACTGTTCCTCCTATCCAGGCCACAAATCCCAACCCTGTTTTCAGCTCCAGCCACACGTGATGGGAGAGTGAAACCATCAACTTGCTAGTTGAAAACACTAATTCCTACCTAGCTTGTGCCATCACAGGGTACCTCTCCACCTATTCCAAGTATACAGAACCAATAATCAGTTTTTATCTTGCCTCTACTCTGACTTCCAGCATCAAGAGAGACAATGCTGTCATTCTGTACGTGGAAACGTCACTCCTTTATTTCACACATTTTCTGTTCGATCTTTGCTGATTTTCATCTCTAAATTCTGCTTTTCTATAAAATGTGGTGTTCTGTTTAACTTTCACTTGTTCTATTTGCTTTCCTTGACAAAGATAACACAGTCATTTTTAATTCTTTGGAAAAGTCCTGTTACTGCCCATAGTAGTAAGTTAAATTGTTCATCACATATAATTCCCTTTTATGATCATGTGCTCATCCACCTTGAAAGAGTGGGACTTCTGCAGAAATAGTTGAGTAAATTAACTACCTAGGGAAGCAAAAGTAAGACTTAATAATCTCCAATATGTTTGTGCACTTGAACTTTTTATCTAAAATCTGTAACACAAACAGTTCTTGTTCTTTTCAGTTTTCTGTAGGATAGAATAGCACCTGTTACAACCAGACTGTGTGCCAGGCTTGCCAATGTCTTGAGAATCTGAAAATCATGACCATCATCTCCTCCAGTGTGTCATGGAAGCAGATGGCTTCCCAAGTGAGCACGAAACTGCAGCCCTTGGTGCTCTGATGGGGGAATTTCTCTTCTCTGTCTGACGTGCAAGATACACCCATAGACAGAGAGCAGAACTGAGCCAGCCTTTTCTGGCAGGTAAAGTCACTTACCACGAGCTCTCTTATTCTTTCAATATATTTTGAAAAAAAACAGCAGGCTGGAGCCAATTGATAGCCTGTTCCCAGCGTGTGGGATCTGACAGGCCTGAAAAAGGTATGGAAAAACAGGTAAGATTTTGTTGATAGGCCAGTCAGGACAAGTCTACAAAAGTAGACCTGTCATCTATCCTTATCTCAATGGTTCAGAGAAATTCAGTGCAGAGAAAAAATTATGCAATGAGAAGATATGAACATGCTGGAGAGGACATTTACTCTGGAACTGTTTGCCCAAAAAAATTGTGGCCACCCCACTCTTGGAAGTGTTCAGATCCAGGCTGGATGGAGCTCTGAGTTCGAGTCTGGTCTAGTGAAAGGTGTCCCTGCCCACAACAAGGGGGTTGGATCTTTGAGGACCCATCCAAACCAGGTCATCCTGTGATTTCATGATCTTGCTAATAACTCATGATCATTGAAAAGAAAGATGGCAGAGGGTGATGCAAGTTCCCTGAGCTCTGTTACAGAAATTATAATAAATATAACATGAAATCAGAAATCAGGGAAGCTTTTACTTAATCACACTTCTTTAATTAAAATGTCCCATTCATGTGGCCAGGAAAATAAACATGTTTATATGACTACAGTGGTGTTTATAGTTTAGTATCCTCTCATTTTTTTCCTCTTAGGATGTTCTGTCTGTTATACTACAAGTACCTTCTGTCCTTTTTTATTTGTTTTAAGAGAAATTAAGAGAGAAATAGGAAAAAATGCCAGATATATTTTTAAAAACTATCATTGGTAGCAGGATTTCATCAGTTTAGCATCAGCTTAGCAACAGTTTAGCATCAACATTCTGAACTTGTTTAAACTGTGCAAAACCAAAAAGTGACAGCTTTTGGTTGCATCTTACATGTTTGCACATAAATTCCCAAATGTATCTCAGCTTCATTTCTGTCCTATTTCAGTGTGTGGTAGTGACTGTTTCCTCAGCTGGCAAAGCTATGACAGAGTAACTAAGAGCAAAATTGTAAAAATTTTGACTTCTCAAAACATTTAAGTCCTCTGATTCCCATCTTTCTTTCTCCAATCTGTTGTTTAAAAATCCTGACTTGAAGAGCTTTTCCACTCCTAAGGCGTTTCCATTTGCAGAGAAATCTGGCTCCACCAAGTGACAATTGTTGTGATTGCTGGTCTGCACCTGCAGCTAAACTAACACAAATCTGGCACTAGGTCCCACAACCACCCAGTGCATCAAATTGTCATTGGAGAACTTTCAGCTCCAGCAATTTTAGACTGTAGCATTTCCCTTAACTCATATGATGCCAGTGTGGACACAGAGCCTTGTCACTGATATTCTTGGTCTTTGTTGCACTGCACTGTGCCACCAGCATCCAGGTTTCAGTGTGAAACCATAATGGGTAATTTAAAAATATACATTCCGTGGTGGAGTTCAAAAAAAGTGAAGTGCAAATATACATTTCATTGTCTATATTTCTCTCTTCACTACATATATATATATCTATCTAAATCTAAAAAATAACATTATACATGTTACTGCTGTATTACTGACTGCATCAGTGTTGTTAATTGGTGTTTGTGTATATATATATACATATACATACATATATATTAACAGTGCCATTTGATGAGGATATATCTGCGGCATTCTAGCTTTTTTCTGAACTTAGACCAGCATATGCTAAAATATAATATTAATAATAAATTTTGCCTGTAGTAGAAGAAACAACAGTTTCTGATCTATGTGATAAACCCTTCATGTATTTTCTTTTTTTGGATTTCCCCCATAAATACATGAGAAGATTTATTCATCTTTTACTTACCTATTTACACTAAACTGGTGAATAACTGAAAATAGTAGAAATGTTTACATCTTTTTTTACAAAGGACTGTATTACCAATTTCTGTTACAAAGATCCAACAGAAACTATATAATTCCAGTTATAATCTGAAGAATTTGATCATGGGAGCAACAAAACCAACTAATTAACATGGGACAGGACATTTCAGATCCAGCTTGTTGCTCAGCTGGGAAAAGAAACTTTCTGGCTTAAAAGCACTGCATACAGTCCACAGAGGAGCCATATGTTGACCTCTACACCACGTGTCACACAACAGTGTGCAGCTTGAGTTCCAAACTCTGATGGGAGGTGTCTGGAATGCTGCCAGAACCACAGCTCTGATTCCTTGGATTTAATGTAATTGTATGATGTAAGTCTACCCATATGACTTAGTACAGTGAGATCAAACCTGACTTAAAGTTTTATCTTCAAATCCTCCACCGACACCCAGTCACTGTAACAACTGTTTT
This sequence comes from Cyanoderma ruficeps, assembly GCA_008694505.1. Taxonomy (NCBI): domain Eukaryota; kingdom Metazoa; phylum Chordata; class Aves; order Passeriformes; family Timaliidae; genus Cyanoderma; species Cyanoderma ruficeps. Next base: position 13,615,963 of record VZDJ01000782.1, read on the forward strand.
GCCATACGAATACACTTACCTGCAATAAACTAATATTATTAACAGATACAACATAGCGTCATCTTCATAGAGAAAAACATCAGCTTACAGTAGAGAGTTGCTTGAGCTAGAAGTATTTGACTATTTGGGAGGATATGCCCAACTGCTGGGGTAGAAAACAGTGGAAAGTTTGGGAGGTGTTAGGATGAAGGCAATTGTACAGTATCATGAAACCATTACTGTGTTGGGCACTTGTCCTGTAACATCCAGTGGAACCCCTCTCTTCCCCAAGCTTGTGGGGCTTTTTGTGTTTAGGAGAAAGCTGGTAGATGTTTGGAGGAGTTAGGAAAAATTAACAGGAGGACAGAAAGGAGAGCAGGGGGAAAAAGAAGAGAAACTGAAATGCTGGTTTGGCTTTCTTTGACTTTAGGAACTAAAGCAGAGGCTTTAACTAACTAATTTGCTCATCATTTTTCATATTGAAGACTAAGACATTGTCACTCCTTATGGTATCATCATGTATTTCAAAGGAGGATCTTTACACTGGATTAATGGAATATGTTCCCACCGAAACTTACTTGACAGAGGGAAAATGAATCCCAACTTTTTTGATGTAAATCAAGAATAAGTTAAACAAAGTATATTACTTTACACCATTGTAAAAGCTATGCAGACAAAGCCAGTGATTTTGAGCTGAAGAAACAAAAAATATAGAATCTTCCAAGGACCGGGTACACAGGAATGACTGCTGTTTCCATTCTCACTGAATGAGAGGCTTTTCTAGTTTGAAGTATGTCCCTGCCCATGGCAGAGAGTAGGACTACGTGATCTTTAAAGGTCCCTTGCAACCAAAACCATTCTGTGGTTCTGTGTTTCTATGTTCTGTGCAAGTACTTTTTATTAACCTGTATTTATGTTTGAAAATTCTACATAGTACACTTATCCTTCTGATTGCAATACAATTTGTTTGCTGCCCTAAATATGTTGTTATTTATTGAATTCTGCCTTTTTTCCTTGGAGAATTTCCATGATGTGCTGCTGAAGATGGTGAAACATTTAGATGTGAAATCCAAGGTTGATACTTATGGAAATGAACCTTCTCATTTCATTTCAGAGGTCTGCCAGGAGTCTGACAATGCTGTTTCCATAACGAAAATGGCTCCAGACAAAAGTAAACAAATCTAAGTAGAAATTAGGCATTGTTTCTACAACATAATTACTACTTTTGAAGTAATTGTGAGGCAATTTTCACTTATTATCATAAAAAGGGGGCATTAATGTCAGTAGAGGATAGACCTTTTAGATGGAGATGCCTAGCAGAACACAAGAATTTGAAGATGGGCTTTTTTTATATCTACAGTCTATTTTCATTATCTGCTGAGCAGTTCAATAGCGACAACTATTGTTCAGTGGTGCAATTAGTATTTATGTAATCAACAGCTGTTACAAAGTAAAAGATTTAGAAAACCTATTTAGAAAAACAGATGTGGCCTGCAGCTAAAATTCCCAAACTGCAGTAGTTTAGAGGAATTTTCAATCAGTAGTACATTCGTGAGTTCCTTTCTGGAGGATGGCTTAAACAGAAATTTGGTAACTATATGTTGACCCATTCAAGTCTTTCTAGAAAGCTCCTAACACTCTAGTTGTTTACAGGTTCCAAATATGATCAAAAATCCTATTTTTTTTTTTTCTGGCTTGTTTTCATTTATAAGGGTGTGCAGCAGGTTCTCGTCTGGACAAAATAGTCTCAGAGCTGGGAGATACTATTTTTGAGTGAAAAGAGGCCTTTTTACAGTATGTTACCAAAGAGCTTGTCCACTGAGCATTACAGTTCAAAGCATCACTGAAATCAGGATGCATTTGGTGTGTGTGGCTTGGACCATTAAGAGACAGCAGATCCGATGGGAGAGTTGTGGAAATGGGGGACAAAGGGACTTGAAAAGCTAAAGAAGTGCACTGTAGGAAATACAATTCCACTATTTTCCCAAGGTATATCCAGGATGAAGCAACTGGAAGGACAGATGAATAGATCTTTAGAGTGTCAGTGTAAATGTTTATTTAATCTTAATTTTAAGTTGCCTCTGTGACATACAGCTGTGGGTTCCTGACTGGCACCTTCACAGACAGAGTCTTTTAAGATCGGTGTCAGCCTGAATCATCCTAAGTGCATAATGATCCATCATACCTTATGTTTTTAAATAGGAGAAACTTCTGAGCCACGTTCTGGTGTTGTCAAAAGTACTTCATCATCACAGCATGATGAATGCACGTAATTGTATGTGAAGACCCAGCAGCTCCAAAAGGCATGCGAATTGTGCATTTGCCATCTCTCAAGAGGCAAGTATTGAAGAAAAGCTACTTAGTGAAATTAAGCTGAAAATTAAGTGCATCAGGCTATCTTTAAATGCAGTCTTGGAAGAAGAGGTATTTATATATGAAAAATATACTCTTAATTAAAACCTTTACAGAAGGATTGGGTAAGGGCAATACAAAAGAGTTCAAGTAGAAAAAGACTTCCTGCATTGCCAAATGTGTTTCATGGTGTACCACTTATTGGAAAAGGTTTCCTCATTCAGATGTTATCTCTGTTCCCATATTCCTTTGCACTTTTGAATTATTCTCCAGTCCTTTCATTCCCGTCAGGAAGAAAAGCCAGGCCTATTGCCTGGATCCAAAGTAATTTCTTGGCCTCTCCCAGATGGCAAACCTGTTTTGGGCTCTTGTTTCACGCTGATTTCCACAGGCATTGACTGGCTGGCTGCCAGCTCCTGCTCCAGGTCCCCTTCCACGGAAGCTGCTGGGAGCCTTCCGAGGGATGCTGAGCTCACTGAGCCCCCTCTGTCTGGCAGCCCTGGGAGCACATTCCTGACCCGGGGCTTAATGTCCCTGGGGAGTGCTGTGGCAGCACCTCGAGGGTTTGTTTCCACCGTGGCCTGTGGGAAGAGGGTCTGCCTTCAAAGGCAGGAGCTGTATGTGAGGAGGCAGAGGGAAAGCATGAAATCCCTGTTGCACCTTAAATGGAATCCCTTCAAGCCGTGCAGTTCAGGCACCTGTGTGGGGAAGCCTTGCCAAAGCCTCTGCTGGGTTTGCACTGAGTAACCAACTCTGGGACAAGGAATTAATCTGGTGTGTAAAAACTTGTTTACTGGATGTGAAGAAATGATTTTGCTCCCACAAATGCCAGTGCTCTGGCTGGGATATTTTCAGCTTTCATTTATAGCAGTGAAGTCTGTGTTTTTTAAAAAATAGCATAAGGAGGTCTGCAGGGGCTTCCAGAATGTGTCAGAGCGAGTGTGTCAGACCACCGTGCAGCGAAAAGGCGCTTGAAATGGATGGCAAAAATGTGGGGGAGGAACTGCAGCCTACACTTGGATTGTGCATATCAGGTTTTACAGCAGTTTGTCTCATCCCAGACTTAACTCTGCTGACCTTGGGGACAAACTGGGACATCACCAAGTGTTGTGAAGCTTGGGACATTTTGAAGGGAAGACAGAAGAGGGACACAGTAGGCAGCTAATGACCCACTGGTGGTTGACCAGCAGTAGCTGGCATCCCCCGTGATGCCTTGGGAAGGCTGACCTGAAATAGAGACAGAGCTAGAGAATAAAGGATATTTATTGAAAGGCCTTTAGGCTACACCTTGGGCAGGACAAGTACCCGGCCAGGTCTACATCCAAGGTAGACTTAAAATGGTCACAAAAAATTGCTGACCGGTCACAAGGCCTCACTTTTTATAAGTCTTGGTCCTTTTGCATATTGGGGTTTAATTGTCCAATTACACCTTCAGCTTGTGAGGTCCCATCCTTCTTGTTCCTCCGTTCAGTCTACTGTTGTTTATGCTTTTGGCCTGAAAGTTGTCCTTGGTCTTCAGCAGGAAAAGGATTTGTTTTGTCTACCTGCTCTGTGAAGAGAGCTTACCAGCACTTAATGTGAGGCTCAGAACTACACCCCTAGGCAGCACATGAAAAACATGAAAGCTAAATCTTAAGGCATCACCCAGGTTTTCCTCATTGCCCTTTAAATCAAAGGTCCTCTGGGGCAGTTCATTTTGGGAGACAAGGAGGCTTCAAGTCCCAGACTGCCCTGTGCTGAGAGCAAGGGAACACCTGGGGCTGGGAATATCTGTGCTGAAATCACCACATGCCTTGAGCAGCTGACAGGCACACAGCCCTGTGAGCCTGGAGCTGCTGGAGCTGCACTCCAGCTCTGGCTGCTGGTCTGAGCTCAGGACAGAAAGCATTGGGTCCACCAACCCAAAGCTCAGGTCCACTTGTGGTGTGACATGTGGGATTCTTCTTAATTTCATTTTTATTGCAAGTTCTGTTAAAGAAAACAGTAGTTAAACTAGGCAATCCTCTGATGTTAATGATAGCTTGTCACATTTCTAGCTGTGCTGATCTGATCAGATTTGCCTCTAGCCTTGGCTTCAGACAGTTGAAGGCACCTACGCTCCACTGTTTCCATGAGTGTGCTTCTTCCCAAAATGGGTGTGATGACAGTGTTTTCAGCTTTAGAACACACTAACGATACTCCCCATGTTTTTTTTTTTCATGGGAAAGGAGTCCGTAATAAGGATTTTGACCAGGAGATGTCAAGACAAGATACATGTCTAGGCCAGGAGAAGAGGCTGGACTAATAATACAGGTTTCAGAATTGTTTTCATGAGACAGCAACTGCAGTGCTGCACTTTTAAAGGGCTATTACAGGACCAGTTTTGCAATTCCCTTGATTTTACTGATAAAGTAAAGAAGACTTCTTTTTTTTCTTTTTGTGAGCTTCCTAAGAGACTTGGATGATGCTCACAGCAGAGGTGCTTCACCCCTATAATGATATTGGTGGCCCTCCTCTGGACTTGCCCCATCCATCTTTCCTGGATCCATCGTCTCTATAAAAGTACTGCACTTGCAAAAATTTGTGTTCTTCATTAAGTAAAATTTTTCTGTCACTTTAACAAAAAAGGCAAAGGAAGTGGAAGTGTGGATCTTTGGGAAGCCTGACTTTGCCTGTGACAGAAAGCTGTGATTTGTGACTAGAAGGCTGCGTGTTTGATCAGACCATGGCAGCTTGGGGGCAGAGGTTTGCACTTCTTAAGAATGTTCTTCTCCATGAATTGGTTGGTTCATTGTGCTGTGAGTGTTCTTGTGCAACTATGCAGCACAAACAATAGCTTTTGTGACAGACATGCCAATACATTGATGCAGGGAACCATTTATCATCTAAAGTCTCCCTTCTTTGAAATACAGCCTGGCTACAAGTCCTAGCACATCTGGTCTCCTGTCAGAACTTCTGTAGGTCCAGGGTGATATCAGTCCAGTTTTGTCCGGATTTTTTCATACTGGTCCATGTTTCTTGCAGCACACAGCTGGTGTGGACATCATGGGCGGCCTGAAAATCATGTAGTATTTTTTGTATCTGCAGGCAGATGACTGTGTCCTTACCTGCCTTTGAAGTGACTGAGCAGGTCATCAGAAACCACGGGGCATGACATGAGCAATGGCCAGACATGACAGGCTACCAGGGAGTGAAGGGATCTGTACCTGCCCCTCTGCTTCCCCTCATGAAGATGCTGAAAACCACAGTGAGGTCTCCCCTCAGTCTCCTCTTCTCAAGACTGAACAAACCAAGTGGCCTCAGCCACTCCTCATAAGACCTCCTCCCCAGGCCCTTCACCATCTGTGGCCCTACTTCGTACGTTCTCTGATAGCTTAATATCTTTTTTATGTTGTAGGGCCCAAAACTACACACACGGCTCAAGGTGAGACATACAAGGTTAAGAACGTCTACATATCATTAACAGAAGTACATAATTTGGATATGTATCCAGCCAGATTATGATTGAAAGGAAAAGGTAATTAGGGTGATTTCTTGTTTATTTGGGAGGAGACTAGGGTGGAGAAAGGAGGATTGAAACGTGGGGAAAGGCCTAATAGATGATAGTGACATAAGCACAGCTGTCCATGGGTACCTGCCCTTTATCACTACAGCCTGAAGCAGGACAATTAGCCAAGCCTGTTGCTGGGATCATGCCACGCATGTCTAACTTGTTTCCAGAGCCAGGAGAGCCAGTGTGCATTCAGTTTCCAGCAAGAGAACACCCAGGATGGACAAATTGGGCATCCCATCATCACCATGTTGGTATCTGTTCCAGGACTGATGGTATCAACACTTCCTTGTTAGCCCAACATCAGTATTTGTGACATTCCTCTTAACAGATTGATTGCTCTGCTTCCAAATGCAGTGCGTATTTTACTGACTCATCTTGGAAAATTTCTTGTTACTCAGCCAAAATCTAATAGGGAGAAAAATTACAGTCTCCAGGCAGGGGCTGTAGGATGAAGCCTGCGGTTATCCCTTTGAGGACCCCAGAAATGCTCTGAGAAGTTCAGACAGCTTTTATGTTGCTTTCTTTGGATCTTCAAGGCTCAAGCTAATCGAAGTTACACCAAACCCCAGGATAAGGAACTTGCCAGACTATATGGTGAACAGGTTTCAGAAATTACTTCTTCATATTTATCCCTCTGATTTCACAAGGTTTGCTAGATTAAATAGAGAAATTTTTTTCCCATGCCATTTTTTGTATCTCTCTAGTACTTTTTAGTAGTAGAGAATTATGAGAATACAGAGTCTGACACCACAAAGATGTTGAACATCAGCCGGGCACTTGGGTCTTACAAGACATCATGTGCTTAGTACATGTTCATTACTGCATCCTATATCAGATATTCTTCTCTCAGCACTGCATTTCCAGAGCTGATCTTGCTCATTGCCCGGCTTACCTGCTTGTCACAAAATGAGCACAGAAGGGGAAGGACAGGGATGTTTGTTCTGTCTCAAATATATGGTTTGTAATTGGGAATCTAGGAGTGTAGTTCTGTGGGAGGTTCCTTGAATAGGGGTTTCCTCATGTGCTTCTCATTCAGTTCCTGGGACACAAGCAGCCCAAGTGAATTCTGTTCCCAGAGCTCCAGCTTCTCTGCTGGCAGTTCTGGAGGCACACTCAGGGCTAAAGCCTGTATCACCTCTTACTCACTTGTCCCTCGTCTTGTTTTGACTTCTGGCTTGGGTTATGTGGTGCACCACGGTTTCCATTTGGGTATAAACCCTGTTCACCATTGAGAATGAGATAGGAAAGGGGTTGATGAAGATGGAACTGAAACTCAGGTGGTCCAAAGTACATTCCCACCTTAGCCCAAGATCCTCAGTGTGATCTCACACATGGGTCTTAAGCTAAACTTTCTGCAAAAACAAAATAACATAACTCTGCCTTCCTAGAGCACTGATGATAAAGAAATAGCACAAAAATAAGAGTCATATTTACGCTTTTTAGAGCAGAGTAGGACAGCCTGGTCTCTTCCATACATGTCAAGTTGAATGTCAATATGCCTTTGTATACAACACTGTTGTCAATTGCCTGAGTCAGCTTTGCTTGTTTCAATGAATACCTCTGGATGGTGGATTTAATGCAATTCATTTTATCAGGCCTTCCAAGGCTTTCTGACAGGGTAATTAATAGCAACACACAGCACAGCACTGGTAGGTTTTGCGTGGCTCTTATTGCGAAACACTTGTAATGATTAAACATTTTCACCTGAAGTCCTGAGGACTGAGTCTACAGGGTGTTAATAAAATTAATTGAACAGAGTGAAAAGAATCCCAGGGAGGGCAAGACCTTTCTTTCTGGCAAGCACAGGTATTTTGCAAGTGGGTGTGCTGTTGGCAGAGGAACAGAAGCAATGGAGTAAAAAACCTGCTGGTTTCCAAAGAACAGCCTGGCCCTCATTCTCCATTCACTTTTTTATGTCTGCAGCAGACAGAAGTGTCTTGAACCCCTCCAATTCTGACTTCTCAGTACCCTCCTGCCATGTGGGACATGGAATTGAGCCATGTGGAACAGGAAGCTCGCTCCTGCTCTGCTACACTTGGTGTTTTCTTCCATAGGTCAAGTAATATAAATTCCACTGATATTTTCTCTGTGATTCCTTTGGCTGTTGCATTAATGGATATGAATTAACACTGAGGAAGAAATGCCTATGAGTTGTAGGTTCAGGATGTACTTCTCATTGCAGTAATTGATGTCTGAGAGTGCTGGCAGGATAAACTATGGTTCAGTCCAAGAATGAGTTTGTTATTCAACCATTCAGGAGCCTGGATAAATCGTGGTCACAGGTTTTACCTCAGGAAAACGTAAAACCTTTTCTCTCCTTAAGAGACCAGCATCTTGATGCCTGGTGTGAGACATAACACATGGAGCTGGTAGAAAGCAAAAATAGGACAGGTTGAGTGTCAATGGGAATTGAGTGTGTGTCAGCCCAGAGCCATCCTCTGATTTCTACTAGTGTCCAGAAAAGGGCAGCAAAATTAATTGTCTGAAAACACCAGGAGTATGAAGGAGGCATCATGAATTAATGAAGAAGGACAAGGAAACACATAGGAACTATTTTTTTAAACGGCAGTTTCTTAAGATGTCTGTAGTTATGCATTTATTCTCGCTCTGTTTTTATGTTCCCCCATTGATTTTACCCTTCCCTCTCATCAGTAAGTTTTGACTCTTGGTGTTTTCTAGAGGAACTGAAATCTCCAGAGTGCTGGCTAAGAGGCCTCAGGTTAAAGGAGAGGTTCTGTTCCCCTCACTGTGGCAAAAGACAAGCTCAGTGCTTATTCAACAGAAAGGGTTCCATGTGGGAAGGAGAGAAAAAAGGGAGAAAATGCATGAATGCCCACGTTGTGGAAGTACATAATTTCAAGATTACATGGAGTCACAGCTAATTATTATCAACATGCTCAACACTTTTTGCACCCCGTGTTATATTCTTATTATCAAACACGAAATATGCTCTTTGGCAGCAATGAACAAGGTCTGAAAAAATGTACACAACTGTTCTAAGGCTGCTGGACTGAAAAGATGAAGATATGAGCTTTGGAGGGGGAAGAGAATGAGAATAGGAAAAGGAGATTAACCAGCTATTTTAATACTTTAGGCCACATATTAAAAATTTTTATATATGTTCTTTCTTGATAAGGATAATGAGGGTTGTTTACATTACTCAGGGGTGCCACACAGAAGGGCTGCCAGGAAGGCTTAGAAAACAGAGAGCTTTGTGGATGAACTACAGCTCCAAAGGTTCAAACTCTGAGCTGCAGGGTGTGCCAAAGGGCATGCGAGCTATGTAGTGGTTTTCAGGGATGTGTGGCATGCAAGTGGTAGTCCGAAGAGGCCTTTGGAGTCTGAAGAGGGATTTGGATGCTTTTGAATCATGTCTTAATATTATTCCTGCACAATCCTGTTGTTTCAGAAAGTTCAGAGAAACAGAATACCTTTGAAGAGGCTTAAAACCAAACTGTCAGGTGTATTTTCTTTTTTTCCATAATTTACCCCAGCCCTCAAACTGTTCTACATTTTCTGCAGATAAGGAAGGAGGCTAAGGGATAATTCAGCAACCTTCATGCACAATAGCAGCCTCAGCAGTAAGGCTTACTCTTCTCTGAGGGATTTATGATTTCCTAGAGAAGGGTCAACTAAATAAAGAAATACAAGAAAGTGATGGTGTGGGAAAACTCAGCTGTGTCTCCCTCAACCAGTGTCTTCTAGTTTGATCTCACTTTGCTGTTAGTTTTTATATTTATATTTGGCATCTTTCTGAAGTGCTTCTCATCACAATGGAAGCACAAATCATGTTAATTAATGAGAGTGGCAGCCAAAGAAAAAAAAGGAGCTAGCACTTCTTAGCCATAGTCAAGAGCTCTTGAAAAACTTGTCCTTGATGTTGTTTCGGCTGAACAAAAATTAGATGCATAATCACTATTAGACTTGATTGACTACGTAATTCTTTCTATTACACTGATGAAAAGCACATGGCAGGAATTTTTAGCCTTGTACAACTTTATTGCCACATACATATATTGCTAAATAGCTGAGCATCTCCTTGACTTGGACATTTATCACTGAGGGTGTTGAAATGTCTGAGGTAGTCCACAATAGTTTTGGCATGATGGAGAAAAAATCCTTCCTGTTGATGTAAAATCTCTGTCAGGCACAGGATTAGGGTATGATATTGTGAATCAGAACAGTGCAAATGGAGAACCCGTAAGCTCCAAACCCCTGGTGGCTTTCTTATACTCATCTACAATCATTCAGTGAGGCTGAATTTAAGCAACCCCCTTTTTGACCTTAGACAACAGCTCACACTGCTCACTGTGGACTGCTGTCCCCCCAGCCACACAGCAGCAGACAGGTTGCAAGAGACCACAGAGGCTTCTTCAGCCACAAAGACAAAACACTGCAGCCTGTAGATCCCATGCCAGAAGGGAAGGATTCAACTAATAAAGTTCTCAGAAAAGGCTGCCTTGTATGTCATTAAATTCATAACCTATCTGTCCTTCAGTGGTTGCTCCCCAACTCTCCCACAGCAGCTAAATGTTTTTCTTGTGGGCTCAGATATGACAGTGAAAGAGAAATAGAAATTTACAACCAGGTTTTATTCAGTTCCTTCTCCATCTTTAGATGAGAGATGATGAAAATGTCGTCATCATGGCCCACTCACCTCTAGCAGCAAAGTGATGCAAGTGGCTTAGCAGGGACACACAGTGTCTGAAGGGCAGACTTTCCTATGCACTTACTGTTCATCTCAAAGCTGAATCAGGGTTATATGTAAACAAGGAAGAAAATGAACTGGGTTTCCCCACAGCTAAAGATCAATGTAGTCTGAAGGCTTTAAATGCAAGACTGGTCCTGAAAATGCACTTACAACCTTTCTCTAAAAGCCTGCCATCGTTCAGAGCTGCTGTCTTGGCAGGAGTTAAATGGAGCAGAACTGGGTTCTTGCCCTCCCACCTGAACAGATAATCTTTGAGATCTCTGGTACAGTAGTCTGGTGTTGAGTCAATAGGTAGAGAAATCAAAATACTTCAAATGGTTGACAGCTTAAATAGCTTGAAAGCTGTGGCTGACACAGCTGCGTCGATGGCCTCACTGAGCTGTCAGTCATGTGCTGTTCAGTGCTTGGTATCCATTTTTCTGATCTTACGGCAGATCGCCCCTTGTTTCTTTTCCCCTCCTCGATCACTCCATCTTTAATAAAATGCTATTGATTGCTACTGGGCTTCCCAGGCACAAATCAGACTCTCAGTGCAAATTCAAGTTGTCTTTGTCGCCAATTCTTGACAGTGTCATGGGGTGGTGGGGTGGGAGACTCTGCAAGGGAACATTTTCATTAAGGAGGGGAAGGGGTGAGCATCAGCATCAAGCAGGGAAGTGTCAGTGGGAGCAAGGAAGCTCCAACAGCCCTGAGTCAGGCAACCTGAACTGAAGAAGGCAGCCAGAAAAGGCAGGCAGGACACGGCAGGATGTGGGAGAGAGTCTGAAGCTGGCTGCACACCTGCCAGCTGGCTACTAGAGGTGAGGAGGGGTCTCAGGGAAGGAGAGGATGTGTATGGCTGGAGGTCCTAGAAGATCAGAGCAGTGGTCTCTGCTCTTTGACCAGCAAGTGGGCAGAGCAGGAATAAAGTGAGGTGTAGAAGACATGGTGTAAACCTTGGTGTTACCTCACCTGGCAAGGACAGGAGGTATTGCTGGAGATGGGACTTGAGACAAGGCACAGCAGAGCTGGATTCCTTTCTCTCAACCGAAGTCCAACCACAGCAGAATCCTCTGGAGTCAGGGCCTGGCATATAAACACATTAAGGGCTTCTATTCATGGGAGCAGTGCAAACGACCCAGGGGGCTGGCTCACAGCTCCCATCAGTCACACATGAAACTCTATTTATACCTTCCTACACAACCAAATGAGCTGTGATTAACAAACACAGGCCATTTCAAGCATCACAGACTAGGCTTGACGGTAATTAAAAACGGGGATGGAGAGGGAAAAAAATTTCCAGCTCCCCCTTGTGCCTCTTCTCTGTCTTTGTTTTGTTCTCAGTTTTGCTGGCAGTCTCCTTGTCCTCCCTCCCAGAAGCGATTAAGAGGTTATTTGATTATATGAGGACTGTTTTGTCTTACAGGACAAAATATCATCCCCTGGGAAACTTAGGAGATGGTTGTGCTGCAAGTCCATGCCTGCATGCCTGTAGCTGATGGCCCCCATCAAGCCCCAGGTGCTGGAACCGTGTTGTGTGTGCACGTGCACACGAGTGTTTGTATCTCTGTGTGTGTGCACGAGCACTCAGTGGCTGGCCAGGTGGAATCTCTGTGTTTAAACAGGAGAAAGCTAACTTGTGAGCCCTCAACTTGCGAGTTTGGGAAGAAAAAAAAAGAAAATCAGGAAAAAGGTGAATCCTAATACACAAATTAAAAAAAAAAAANAAACAAAACAAAAAACCCACCACAACAATTACTAGAAAGGAGGAAAGTTAAAGGTATCTTGTAATATTATTTCCAGGCCCCAGAGGAAGCGTAGAGGCTGGTGTTGAGTCCTGTTCTGTAAAGGGCTGCTTGCTCTTAAGGCTCACGCTCTCATTTTTTTTTTACCAGAAGAAACAGTAGCCAGGGGGGAGATGTGGGACAGGAACCACAGGCAAAGGCAGAGACCCTACAGAGACATCACTTGGATGCTCCAGCTCTAATGCTGCAACACATCCCCTCTCCCCTCCCCAAATGCCCACCACCAAGAGGAGTTCAGTAGACTACACTGCATCCCAATTATTCTCAGCAGTGATTTAGGGCTCTTCCCACCCCCTAATTCCCTCCTGCTGCCTTGCTGTGTTCCAGGGCCCATGCCTGTTTGTGGGGCTGATGCTCTGCCCAGCTCCACTGCAGAGGCTGCAGTGAGAAATGGCTGTGCATTGCTGAGCAGCTGGAAGCAGTTATTAACTGAATTTGGCATCTGAGCTGAACTACAAATGCATCTGGGTGGCTTGAATTGTTCTTAATTATATTTTTGTTTTATTGTTTTCATTTCGAGCTGTGCTCTACCACTACTCTCTGTATATCTCTGTGCTGTACATTTTCTCTGCTTCCAGCCCAGGGTAATTGCTCCTTGTCGTGCTGTGTTTGCCATTTTAATTTTTTATCATCTCAGATTCTTTCTTTTCTTTCCCCCTTTTGATGATTTGGTTATGTCATTCCCATTTGCCCTGACATTTCAATAAATTCACTTCTACATTATCTTTGTCCCTAGAGCAGCAGTTTATCCCTCTCTTTATAATGTCTCTGTCTCAAAGCTGGATATGAACTGTTTATTTTTTCCTAACAGCTTCCCTTTTGGGCTGAGCAGCAAACAGCAGCAGAGAGCAGCGTGCTGGGCTGCAATCCTGGAGCCAGAGTGCCCCCTTCCAGAAATACTGAGGAATAACACAGCTCCCTTTAGGGGAAGAAGCACAGCCAGGCGGGACTCCGCAGCTCAGGGTCTAACCACAGGTTAATATCCAGATATTTAGATGAGACTAACTAACAGGATGCTGCGGCAAATGATGTGAAAGGAAGTGAAGTTTCTTGGAGTACATTCCTAGATTGAGGGAATGCCCTTTATCCACTGGATTTTTCACTTCCCTCTCTCCTTCCTTCTTTTTGTCTCTCAAATTTGCATTTTGATCCTTCCAGCTAAGAGCTCAGAGGAAGGGTCTACAACAGTGGTGGGCTGGGGACAGAGTTCTCCTGCATGCTCAGGTTGTGCATGAGGAGGTGGCCCTCCTGCAGGTCAGCACTTTTTCTCTTTGCTGTAGCTGATTCCACCCCAAGCAGGCAGTTTCTGTTTGGTCAAGGCTTTGGGCTTTGGGCTTTGCCAGACACTGACAAATTTCACTCTATGGTTAAAGACTGCTCTCAGCTGGCTGGTCCAGTCACTTATGGAGGGAAAAGCCCCTCTTGCAGCACCACTGAAGAAAAAGAGGCTCGGGGGGGGCTCATCACCTGAAAGGAAGTTGGGACAGGTGGGAATTAGTCTCTTCTCCCGAGAACAAGAAGGAGTGGCCTCAAGTTGCACCAGAGGAGGTTTAGACTGGATATTAGGAAAAATTCCTTTACTGAAATTGTGATCTGGTGTTGGAACAGGAAGTGGTGGAATCAGCATCCCAGATGTGTTCACAGAGCTGTAGATATGGCACTTGGGGACATGGTTTAATGGTGGACCTGGCAGAGTTAGATCAACGGCTGAACCAGATAACCTTAAAGGTCTTTTCCAGCCTTAATGGTTCTATGATTCTGTGATTCTTATACCTTTTTGATCAGCAGGGTGGCATGAATGGAAGGGTTCAGGGGCCTTGTCTCTGCTCTCTGGCTGCCATGGAGCAAAATATGGCAGGTTCAGTTTAAAGGGGTGGATGAAGATGGGTTTTGAAGGAGTTGTTGGCCTTTGTGCAGAATCGTGGTGGCGCAGGCAGCTATCGTATCCTAGTGTTTCTGGGGGAGGCACAGGATGAGTATTGCTGGGTGGAGAGGTGTGTGGAACAGAGGAATATGATACTTTATTAACCTGCCTTTTGGGGGGCTGATCAGTGCTTACCTTATCACCACTCTCTAAAGAAAGATCCTCATAAATGGTTTGTTTTCTGTAGCAACAAAATGACTGAGACCTTGAAGTATGGTTTGAACTGTGAGTTCACCCCAGCAGCTCTCTGCACACAGATCTCTCTGAAGTGCTTGTGTTGAAAACATTTGTCCATTTGAAGCTAGAACACAGAGACTAACCTTCATGTTAAAACTATTCTCAGAACAGAGGAGGCTGCACTCATACCTGCATCAAGAGGAAATGCCTCCCAACTTCCTTCGAGGGAGGTATGAACACATACGGTTTGTTTGAAACTGTAACACCAGGTTTAAGGTAAATTTAACAACATTGTGAAATCCTTTTCGAATCCTTTTCTTATTGCTATTAAACTTTATTAATATAAGAAATACCATTTTCCTTCAAGGCACTCCTTTTAGACTTCAATAAAGTTCTCTCATATTAACAAGCCACTGGAGTCTTGTTCTTTCTTGTATCTCTTAAGACACTCCAAAAAAGACAAAACCTACCCTGGTAGCTGCATGTTTAAGTTCCAGGGCAGGAAAGTCCCTTGCTAGTACATGGCAGCTCCTCAACATTCTGGGGAAGACATAGGCTCCTGTCAGGGTTGTCCCAGCAGTCAGCTAACATTATGGAATGGGAGGCCATGCCATTCTCATGTGGTAAGCACTGTGCTATGCCACCAGGGAAGCTCGGGCAGAGCGAGGGAACACGACGTGTCCAAGACTAAATAGCAAGTAAAGGACAGGGACTAAACTCCAGCTGTTCCTCTCTAGGCCTTGCCTTCACTACACCACTTAAACACACCACCATTTTAGGCCATAGCTGCAGTAACACCAGGAATGTGACCCACAGCCATGCAGTCTCACTCACTCAGCTTCTTCCACTGCCAGGCTGGCCAGGCAGAGCAGCACCGCAGGCTCTGAGGCACTGGTAGGCTGCTGCCTCAGGTGGGGATGCAGAGTTCTGAGGGATGCACACACCCAAGGGATGCACACTCCCAAGGGATGCACACTCCTGGCTGAGGGCACCTTCCTGTCCCTGAGCCTCAGGAATGCCAACCTGAGCATGCAGGAATACACACGTGCAGTGCTGGGAGAGCAGCAGCACAGAAATAACAGCTGCACCCCAGCAGGACGAGGCTGAAGCTGATCTCTCCTCTGTGGAAAGCTCAGCAGCTGGTAGACATCAGGTGATCTGCACAGTGCAAAGTACTGTGGTTGGGTCACTGGGCTGAACTAGCTACTGAGCCTAAACTGTGCCGGTTTGTAAGCCAAGAGGCAGTCACTGCATCAGGAGTGCATCAAAAGCAGCATGGCCAACATGTCAAGGGAGGAGGTTCTCTTCCTCAACTCTGCACTCAAGAGACCCCATCTGGACTACTGCATTCAAGACATGAACCTGTTGAAGTGAATCCAGAGAAGGGCCACAAAGGTGGCAAAACAGATGGAGCACCTCTCCTATGAAGACAGGCTGAGACAGTCAGGGAGATGGAGAAGAGAAGACTCTGGGGCAACCTTATAGCAGCCTTCCAGTACCTGAGGGGGCCTACAAGAGAGCTGGAGAGGCATTTTTTACAGGAGTATGTTGTGATAGGACAAGGGTGAATGGCTTTAAATTGAAAGAGGGCAGGTTTAGATTGGATGTTAGGAAGAAATTCTTTACTGTGAGGGTGGTGAGGCACTGCAACAGGATGCCCATTCCTGGAAGTTGTGGGTGCTCCATCTCTACAAGTGTACAAGGCCAGTTTGGATAGGGCTTTGAGTAACCTGTTCTAGTGAAAGGTGTCTCTGCCCATGCATTGAGCTGATCTTTGACGTCCTTTCCAACCCAAATCGTGATTCTATGGTTCTATGATCAGTAACTGCATGACAGTGAGGGTACATATGCATGTCTACAAACAAATGAGAATAGGCACACAAAGCTCTGTCACAGTTCTGAGGGTCTCACAGTTTCATTTCTCTTCTTTCTAATGAAACAATAGGACTAAAGAAGGAAATTTGTGTCATTAAGGAAAACTTAACTCTGTCGTAACTGTTTCTGGCCATTTTGGGGGCTAAGATGGGCGAAGAGCAAAGCAAATACTGCAGCTGCCATCCAAGGTTTGTGCTGAGCACATTTGAAGGCCAAGCCACAACTGGAAAGCCTCACCACAGACAAGCACAGTGTGGACATCAGAGCCAGCAAGCACTTTTCTCCTCAGGCCCAGAACTATTTTTAAAGATCCTGACCTGGTTACAGATCTGCAGACACCTGGCGGGTGGGAAGGAGCAAATACAGAGACCTTCTCCATGATTTGAAAATAATTATTAGCCATGAGTGTAGTCACCAAGCCTTGTTATCCTGGCCCATCCCATGTTTGTCATCTCCTCATCTTGTCCAACCCCCAGACATGACACACTCCTGTCTTGGCTTCAGCGCATTGGGAGGTTTTTCAGAGCCAGATTTTCAGTCTGAGCATGGATCAGAAGCTGTGGTGCCTGGGGCAGCTAGGGGAGGCTGACACCTACAAAGCAGCAAAGGCTGAGCCCACAGCCTGCTCATTCATGTCAAGGAATTTTGGCTGCAGGTGTAACTTAATTCCTGGTATTGCTGGCAGGCGATGCCCCTAGCTATTCACAGCAGTGCTTTAATTCAGCCCACCTATGCTCAAGCGAGGATCCTGTGCAAGAATCACCCTGCACAGAGCTTACATGAATTTAGCTACCAAGAAAGGCTTTTTTATTGTGAAGTTTAAAAGTGATGTGTGAAGTTAAAAAGTGACACCCCACTTTGCCTCAGAAAATGATGGAAGGACTTCTCCATGTGCGAAGCATCTATATGAAAAACAGTACGTTTGTGCCCAGGATTATCACAGCATTTGCTGCATGCAGATGCGTTAAAAGCAAGCACCCGTTGATAGTACTGGGCTTCCTGATAGGTTGGCAATGTAGCATAGGGCTTCTGTGAGGCACAGGACATGTGATTGTAAATAATTATAGAATCGTAGAATCAAATAATCATTTGTGTTGGAAAAGACCTCCAAGATCATGAAGTCCAACACTGCCAAGTCCACCACTAAACCATGTCCCCAGGTGCCACATCTACATGTTTTCTGAATGCTTTCAAAAATGATGATTCCACCACTTCCCTGGGTGTTGCAGGCCGAACCTGGGCGTGTCTCAATTTTAGGAACACTAAAATGAAACTCACACTACGGTTGCTTTAGAAAACTTTTTTTTTAATTCAATTTGATTCTAGTATTTATAGATATGTACAGAGGTTAAGAGATTGGCTACACAGGTCGCCACTTCTTCAACCTGGATGGTGGACATCACCATCAATCATTTCTTCTCTCACAGGAGAAGTATGTAAACATTTTAAGAATAGATATTGTTTTTATGAAGCTGCGTGAGAAAGTTCTACAGAAAGACAAAAAGACAGAAAGCTCAAAGTAACACCCTGGGCAGCCTGAACACCCTTTCAGTGAAGAGATTTTTCCTAATATCCAATCTAAACCTCCTCTGACACAACTTGCGGCCATTTATTTGGGAGAAGAGATGGACACCCTCATGTCAGGTATCTGCAGAGGGCAATAAGGTCCCCCTTCGGAGGCACCTTTTCTCCGGGCTGAACAAACCCAGCTCCCTCTGCTGCACCTCATCAGATTTGTGCCCCACACCCTTCACCAGTTTTATTGCCATTCTCTGGACCCACTCCAGCATCTCAATGTCCCTCTTGTAGTGAGGGCCCCAAAACTGAACACAGGATTTGAGGTGTGGCCTCACCAGTGCTGAGCACAGGGGGACAATCACTGCCCTGGTCCTGCTGGTCACACTGTTGCTGACACAGGCCAGGATGCCATTGGCTCCCTTGGCCACCTGGGCACACTGCTCTCTTGTGTTCAGATGGCTGTCAACCTTCCCCCCCCCACCCCCCCAGGAAATTTTCCAGCAGGCAGCTTTCCATGAATTCCACAAATTATGGAAAACATGACTGAGTTCTCCTTGTGAAGTGTGAGAGCCAGCATTCATTCTGTGATGCATTGGCCTGGCAGTTTTGCTCATACTCTTATAAAGGCACTAACAGGACAGATGTTCCCCTGCAGGTGTGTGTGCAGGGGGTCAGTTTGGCCCCATGTCAAACTCTCAACAAGGGAAAGCCTGTGCATGGGTGCACAGAGAGCAAAAGGCACACTGCACAGTAGGAAATAGGGCTGCCAGGCCACACACATGTTAAGCAGCTTGAAACAAGGCTGGAGAGGTTCCTATTGGGCAAGGATAAAAGGTAAAAGAAAAAAAATCCTTCATGCAGCATCGACTGAGCTGTTACAGTCAGACATAGTTTAGACACTGTGGAAATGCAATGTTGTTAAATTGTTAAATAAGTTCTGCTATCTGCCACTGGGAAACCAGGTGCATGTTAGGTTGACCATTTACCCATGTATTTTCTCCATCCCAAAATGTTGTGCAGAAGAGAAGCCACCTATCAGGATATGCACAGGTCTGGGTTACTTCCTCGGGCTTCTGCATGAGCAGAGAGAAGGGGACCAAAGGATACTTGAGGTTCTCCTCAAGATTCTCCCATATTCTGGGACTATGCAAGAACCAAGGCAGTATCCAGCCTAGATCAGAGACAATCTTCAGCTGTGTGCTGGCAACTGAACCTGCCAAGGGGGCATACAAGAGAGCATTAGCATTAGCCTCATTTTACATAGCATTACCACTGCAGCCAATCCAGGGCTGCCTGCATGAGGCCTATGGAGCTTCACACAGGATGGAGAAGAGCTGTTGTACAGCAGCAATCCAGCAGCAGGCCTCTCTAAATGTGCTTCATTTTCAGCTACAGCTCCTGGGCCAGATGGGCTTTTGCCACGTTGTTGTTTTCCTCTGCCTTGTGTCATCTCACAAGTAGCACTCGATTCTGTCGCATGGAATAATTTGAGTTACAATCTTCTTAAGCCTGGGGGGGAGGCAGATAGAAGGGCCCTTTGAGAAGATACCCCACCATCAAGTTTTAAGCACTTAACTTTACAAGTAATCCCCTGAGGATCCCCCTCCAGCCAGAGGCAAAGGCAGTCCTGGGGCACAATGCCCAGGGAATAAAGCCTGCTGTGGGAATTCAGGCCAGGCAGGAGACAGAACAGTTCAGCCCCGTACCAGTGCAAGCTGTACATTCACAATTAGGGTGTGCACTTACAGGAGGTAAAAACTGCTCTGTGAAGGAACCTGGTACGGCGGAACAGTGTCTGCACAGACGAAAGGTTTTTTGGTGTGAATGGGCATTTTTCTTCCAAATAACCAGGAATGTGCTGCCTCTCAGCCCCCCCACACACCTGCTCAGCTCCTCTCTTGCTGATGATGCGCCTGTGTCCTTGACCAACTTTCCTGCCCAGCAAGCACAGCCTCTACAGAGCTTTCAACAAGCTGCCCATTGCAGCTCAGTCAGCTGCCAGGGGCGGCTGCCTCCAGGCTCCCCTCATACCTGGATGTTCCTCCCTCCCCACTCCAAACTTCAACTTTAAATAAAAAAAAGGTAAATTAAAAGGGAAAAACAAGGCGGCATTCACTGATGAAGGCTCTTGCAGCTGCTCGCTGTACTCATCAAAGAGGAGGAAGTGCCAATTACTTCCTTGTAGGAACTGTTTCTGTAATCAAAGCGCTCTGCGGTTGAGCTGCAAATGCCGATTCCCTCCCGCCCAGCACGGCCCCTGGGTCATGAGCCAGAACAGGAGGTAGCTGGCTGCCCACACCCTCGTCAGTTCACACTTTCACACAGGAACACTCATACCTCTGTTTTCCTTGTGACATTCACCATTTCCTGGTGGAGTGAGGACAGGCCAGGCTGCTGTTGTGGCTCATCCACACTCAGGCCGGCACTGCAGACTCGGAGCCCGGGAAATTTCCCATGAACAAGCACAGACGCTGCATGCTCCCATCCCCAGAGCATCCTGCCACACGGGGAGCTTGGGGGAGCGAGGGGAACAGAATCATCTTTTTGCTGGGAAATGTCTTTCCTGCCCCTGCCATTTGCTGTGGTACAGCTCTAGCAGCCAAACAGGGAAGAATTATTTGTGGCCCATCCAGAGCAATACAGCAAGAGTTGAAGAGTTCTTCCCAAGGACCTCCCAGGCCCTGGAACATCTGTGCCTTGTGGCACTATTCACAGGGGCTCAGACGTTGTGGCAACAAGGAAAGCCATGTGCAAACATGGCACCAGAGAAAACATGCCACCAAAAAAAAAAAAAAAGGCATTTTTGTGCTGTTATTTTTTTCCAATGCTGGCAGTCATAATTTTGTTCAACTTTTTTTGGTCTGTGCCTTTTTAAAAACATACCAGTAGAGACAACATTTCCCAGAGAAGCTTCTCTTATCTCCTAAAAGAGTGTACACTCTGAAGTAGGAAATGAAGCTGGAAAAATAACAGATCTTTGTCCCTCCCATTGTTTTTTCTCTACCTCTCTTATAACCCAAAGACTTGTCTTAACCAAATAGTATTTTTTCCCAGCTTTACTCTTTAGTGTTTTATCCTTTTCTCAGTTACAAAGTTATATTCTTCACATTAAAACAATGTTTAAAATAACTATTTTAATGACGTACCCAAAAAAGCCCTGTAACGGTAGCAAATGAAGTGCGCCAGAAAACCCCATCCAAACACCTGGGAAGACAGAGCAGTAGCAAAGACAGAGGGAGGTGCTGGCTCTCCCTGCTGCTGTGCCCGAGCACAGCCCCGTGACCTTACAGCAGCTGATGTTCTCATCCAGAAGAGAATCTCTTCTGGCTTTGTTCATCCCAGCGTGCTGTCCTCCCCGCCAGATTTCGTACAGAGAAATACAAAGAACACAGACACACGTGTTTAGCTTGCTGACATAATGCCCATATTTAATCTTTTAAAACAAGAACAAAATCAAGAATAAAATCAAGAATAAAAATTTCATTTAAGTCATACAGTACATTAATCTTTCAGCAATGACCCAATCTACAGTACTCAAATGCCTGGCATGAAGTCTATTATCTCAGCATTTAACAAGTGTATAACCAGTGACACAGTAAAAGAAGAGCTTTTCACAATACACAGCTAACACAATGAGTTTAGATTTTCTTTTAAGAGTCCAGCTAGGGTTTGTAATACATGGGTCACTTTTGAACCATACCTTAATCAGCTTTTTGTTCAGTCAATCTGTTTGGGGCTTTTTTTTCTGTTATGTGAGTTTTTCCATTATGTACAGGAAGATTATTTCAGATGAAATTGCACAAGTTAGAATATCTATCTATAGGCATACATGGTCAATCTAACTAAAAAAATTTAATAAGCAGTAATTACTCAGTCCTGGTTATACATTCCTAAAGGCTTAATAATATAGTTTTAAGAAGAAAAAAAAAATAAAACACAACAAAACACAGCTGTAGGGTGGCAATCTCTGTAAGAAGCCTTCTTCCCTCCCAAAACAACCAAGGGCTAACTGTACTTTCCATGTTTGAAATGGGGTCTACAAAAAGAAGTCATTTCAGCAACTAAGTAATAAAAACCATGTGACTGTGTCCTCTCTAACATCTGAATGGTTCGATGCGGAATTCAGTGAAGCTCTCAAATAAATAATACTGGTAGGATGCAGACTGTTAACAGAAATTAGGACAATATGCCCTGATAGCGCATTTGGGTATCCGTATGTACGAAGGGGCCATTACCCAGTGGCTAAAGCAGCTTGAGGCAGGACAGCCATGCCTGTAGCAGCTGCAGAGGAGGGGAAAGGGTAGGCTCTTCTGCTTCTTTAGCCAAGGCTACAGCTGAATTTCCCCCACCTCTTATCAAGCACTTGTCCCACCTGCTCTCAGCCCCTTCCTCCTGTCTGAGGCGGAATCTCCAGCCCAAAGGAGAGGGGAGCATGGCAGAGTGAAAGCCCTCCTTCTTCCCATCCCAGATCCTGCTGCTGAGCAGCAGGCACAGGCCTGCTGCTGCTGCAGCTTCACCACAGGCAGGAGGGCTCTCCCAACCCATGATGGAGGCAGGAGCTCTGCAGGCTTCCTGGGTCCTGGCCCTGACTACCAGGAACAGACTCCTTCCAAAGAGTCACATTACCAAACACTAGAGACCCAGCGGGCTACCTCTAAGGCAAGTTAACTGAACAAGGGTGATGGAGCATCTTCTTCCCACATTAACAAAACATAAACGTAACCAATTAACACAACTGCTTTGACTTCTTTTAATCTCTCTTTTCTGGTGCCAGGTCCTGCTACACATGGAAAAAACCCCATAGAGAGCTGCTTTCCAAGATGGAAAAGCAGCAGAATCTTAAGCCTTGTGGATCTGCTTTGTAATTTGCTACTGGCATGAACAACAACAAAAAAGTCCCATTTGTTTGGTTGGTTTTTGTGGTGTTTTCTTAAGAAAAAAAAAAAAAAACAGATCATCTAATGCACCTTCTCTGCACATCACACACACTCACATGCACACACACCAATGGAGAGCTCCAGAAGAACAGGCATGGGAACCACAAAGCCCAAACAGTGAAAAGACGTGGGGAATCTCACATTTCTGTTTTCAACTCCCATTTAGCAATGAAGCAGCGAAATGATGCACTGCAAGAAATAAACAGTCACAGAGCACACATACACCCAAATGCAACCATGGATACTTTTTTCCCATTTTTTCTTTTTCTGACAGACGTTGCTATTCATCTGATAGTTTCTTTCTGGCTGTGCTGAAGTTTTTGAAGAGCATCTGATGCTTATTTAACCTTTTATCAGAACACAAGAACTTCAGTGGCAATGGACAATCCATCTCATTAGTGCCACAACCAACCATCTCTGTTTGAGATTCTCTACAAAACCCTTTTGGAACTTGAATCTGACTCTGCCTCTTTAGTGCCACTCTTGGTGGTTGTTTTTGTTTTTTTTTAAATTAACAAACACAGCATATTAATGCAAATTCGATGTTTTCTAAAAAATGCTCAGATAATTAGTTCAGCAATATGCAAAGTGCATCTATTTGGTTCTTTCCATAGATCACCTTCTGTTTTAAGTTTAAATTCCTTCACAGTTTAAAATATTGTGAAGAAATTATATGTATACTTTATGTATAGAACTATTTATATACATACACATATATACACACAACTCTGTACTTTATATAGCCATAAACACTCACTACTTAACTATTTATATTATATACACATGGCATGAACACACGGTCAGTGAAGAGTTGGTGCAGGCTGAAACCATTCCATCGGGTTTAATGGAATAACAACAGTGAAACCATGATTGAGTTATCAAGAGACACAGACATACATCTATTAGATAAGTGAAAGACCAATTAAATCAGCTCTTCCATTTTCCTATTAGCACAGGATTGTTCCCACCCCATTCCATGCTCCATAAGCACATACACAGCTACTTTGCATTCAGTTTATGTGAGAGGGCAGTGGTGGTTCTTTTTCCTAAATGAAAGAAGAGTCCATGTTTACTCAGGCTCATCGCAGCCTCTTCTGCAGGAGCGTGGCACAGCTGGGCCTGGATGCCTTGGAGGATCCCGAAGGCTGCACCTCTGCCAGCTGAAAGCACCTGCCAAAGCTTTATTGCATGGTTATGGGACAGCTATCAACTGTTCACAGTCTGTGAACTCTCTCTTCGACAAGTGGTACAACTGTATAAATACATATTTTAGCACAAAACAGTTTAACATGAGGCAAGTCCAAGTACAAATGAGACCTAAAGGCCTATGGGTGAACTTTAAAGGCCAGCAGTTCTTCAGAGTGCATGTTGTTTAAGGAACGCAAGTCAGGTAGTTTCAAAAGAAGTTTTGTGAAAATAGAGGCTTCGTTTGGGTGATTTTTCATAATTAAGGTCCTTAGTGCACGGATTAGTGTTTCCTGAAGTGCCTCCACAGAATTGACATTTTCTATTCCAGAGCGATCTAAACAAAAGGGCAGGGTGAGAAGCAGAGAGAGAGAAATTAAAAAACAGGAGGGTAGGGGGAAAAAAAATATTGACTGAACAGATGTAGCCTGCAACATAAAACCAGGGCAAGAATTCTTTACTAAATTAACAAGCACAAGAAAAATCAGATACTTATGCCAGAAGTTTTAAATCACACACCAAAAGTCTTTCAAAGGTTATTTAGCATTAACTTTTCAAAGTACTAAGCTCATGCCAAACTGGCAGCATTATTTCTGTGATCCCTAACCCATGTTTCCAGAGAAGGACAGATTGAAGCAAATGTTTAAATATGTTGCTGAATCACAACTTTCAACTCAAGGAGAAAGACAGGGCACATGAAAGTAAGAATTTCAAACATTTCTTAAGGCTATATAGAACCCTAAACTTAAACTGAAGGTTTGAGGAGGAAATCCCACTCAGGACAAGCCACAATTGTTATCTGCACAATGGGATTCTCAGGGACAAAGAGAGTAAAAGCATTCATATGACTGGGCACTATTTCTGAGCATGTTCTTAAGCACTTACAAAATGAGACATGATGCACCCAAAAATTCCCAGCTGAGGAAAAGAAGAATGTCAACCTCAAGACAAATATTATGTTCTCACATACTGCACTCCCACCATGCCTGGAGCTGCATTTAGCAACACACCTGGTATCATTAGGTGGAACCTAAGTAAGCGGCTTGAAAGGATGAATTTTTAAGTAAAACACCTCACCTCATAACCATGCACAGTAGCTGGTTTTTTCCAAGCTGCAGCTTCTTTTCTTAAACACTATGTAAATTCAGCAGGGCACACACACAGCCGAGTGACTGGCACAAACAGAAATGTGCTTTGATGTGTACATGCACTTAAGCACTTTGCAGAACTGGGACATGGAATGACAACAGCTTTCTGGAGTAACACTGAGTCAGACTGTACAGTCAGAGTGGGAATCCCTTCCTTATGCTGTCACTGTCAATCCAATCAGATTGCTCAGGTGAACAGTCTAGGAAGTCCTCCTGGACTACTCAGTGCAGTT
This sequence comes from Cyanoderma ruficeps, assembly GCA_008694505.1. Classification (NCBI taxonomy): domain Eukaryota; kingdom Metazoa; phylum Chordata; class Aves; order Passeriformes; family Timaliidae; genus Cyanoderma; species Cyanoderma ruficeps. The sequence continues at coordinate 13,641,318 of VZDJ01000782.1, forward strand.
CCCTACTGCTACAGGAAAAATGATTACATAATCCACTTAAGGATGCATCTTGAAGCAGTTACGTGTGTTTTGCTCCTTTAGGAAGATTGTTCCAGAATCTTCTACAATTAGGAGGTCTGATTACTATTAAACAATTTTTATTAGTACACATTCCACTTTTCTGTGAAGACTGTCCATTAGGTTTGACAGCTGCTGTCCAAGAGAACATGAGTGAGGAGTGAACGAGGAGACATCTCTCTGCCTTTATCTATTAAATGATCTCTCCTGCTAGCCCCTGCTCTGCAAAAGCTTTGCTCTGTTCTGAGCAGGTAAAATGACATTTGCACAGAACATGTCCAACAGTTTCACAAGAACTCTGTACAGTGAGGATAGTACTGCCTTGCCTCTGAAGGTGGAAGAATGCAGCCCAGCCTTTCCTGGCTGCCTCGGGTGAGTTACTGTACCCTCCTCGTTTCAATTAGTCCAAGTCTTTCTTCTCCCTCTCAGCCTACTTCCACTGGCCAGCAGAAGATTTTGCTAGCACTATGCCAGTAGGGGATAATAATAGAGGGTGTGTACTTTGTATTCTTCTACCACAAAGCAAGACCCTTAGTTAAGGGATTATCTGGTTTCTAAATCTGCACAAACCACATTCTTTCAGCTTTGCTTCCGCCTCACTTTTTCCTCCTTCAGTGGCCATGATCCACCTTGCTACCTCCCCTCCATCTTCAACACATCCAGCTAACTGAAGCCAGAGGTAGAGCATTCTTTTAATTCTGGAACAGTACCAAGATAATTCCTCAGCACCACCCAAGTGTGATCTTGCTTTTTTCTTTCTTTGCCATATGAATGGGAAGGAGAGGATGTACAGAGTTACACACAGTCCTTGCTACCTACCCCTGCTCCCTCTGCACGTTCTAAATACTCCTCCTAAGAGTGGTTATTCATCCAGTGTTAAGTGGAGATGTTTCTGACAAGCGTTCTCCCAACTAGTAATATTTAGAGACCTAATTTCTTTCTCCATTGGTGGGTTTTGGCTTTTTCTTAATTTTAATCAACTAAAAGTCTTTAAAAATATATTTAATTAATGTGGCATGGTGCTTTATATTGTGGGTCACTTAATCAGCATTCAACAGTCATACTCCTTTCTGCTTTTGGAACTGATGTAAATCTTAACTACTGTCTTCCTTTCAGTCTTCTCCTGAATAACTTTCATTCAGAGATGAAGTCATAATGGCTTTTTTCTTCCATCTTCAGTTCTTCATACATTTATGGCATTTTTTCCTTTGCCTGCATCTCCATGTCATTCTCTCTGATCCTGTTCTTCAACTCTTTATCTCTAACAAAGCACCACCTCCCCTTACAGGAAATTACTTTTTCAGTTACACTACTCCTTGAAGAGTGGGATGTAGGGATCTGTCTTTCAAGATCTGTTTAATCAACACATGCCCACAATCCTTCAGCTCTACAGGCACCTTCTCCTCCTGGCAATCCCTCACACTGTAAGCATCATCCCCAGGAACTCTGCTGAGGCCACTTCTGTTCTTCACTACCTGCCTGAGCATGAATCATGCTCATTTACTCACTTGTGCAAAATAACAACTGCAGTATTTTAATCCAGTCTCATATAACAGAGTAAAGTCGCTCTGAAAATTTTTCAACTCACAGTGATCATCAGGGTTAGCCTTGTGTCTCAAATACAGCCCCAATATTGACCAATAAAGCTGTACTTTATAAAATCCTATAAAATTTTGTGAAGATGTCCAGGAAGACGGTGATCAGACTGCAGATCAGATCATGAGGTAGCTAAGATAGGCAGCAATAACATTCAAAATATGATCTGAAAACTCCTCAGCAACTGCAAGAAGCCCGAACACCAAACACCTTCTCTTTTTGTCCTGCTGCACGGCTGACACTACATGCCGTACATGTTACATGCCATCCCTAAGCTAATCCCTGCTGGGAGCTGGCAATCAGCACAGTGCTTTAAAGGCTGGGGAGATGGCACTGTGCTGGAAGCACATTTAACAGAACAGATACAGCCACTTAGACTGAAAACAGGTGGCACAGGGAGTGAGATATTCTAGGACCCAGGAGCTGAGCAAGCAAGAAGAATGGCTGTAAGCCTAGTTAGAGTGCAAAAGAAGGGAAGAGACCTGGTTGTCAGTCCTTATTTTAAAGGCTGCCTCCAGTTCTTGTCAAGAATTTCCTGACTCTGGAAAGGCAACTAAGACTTCAGGTTTCTCTCTGCTACGCGAACATTTTCATTAACAGATTCCACACTTCCTTCACACTGCCATTTGTTCTGGCTCTTGAAGGTTGCTAACTCTGTGCCTCCCTCTACTCATTATCACGGCTTAGAAACTGAAGACGCGACAGCTGCCCTGTCCTGTGCTGTGACACTGCAGTTCAGCCATGCACAAAGCTATCACACTGAACTGTCCTACCTTGTCACAGAGGCCTCACGTGCCCACAGCACCATGCCTGGGTAACACATGGGTCTAAATTGCTCATGTGAAAGGGGTGCACTTGTCCAAGGAGTCCAGTGCTTTCCAGCTGCTCGCTTGTTGTCTGAGTGGGCACTGCGAGCATTCCTGCTACCTACCTCTAGAGAGCTTCTGACCCAGCAAGCAGGGATTCTGCATCTTGCATTCCAGGTATTATATGCAGAGCTAATGTGCCTAATTTGAGGCTTGAGATAATACTACAGAAGTAGGTGCTTAATCCTTCTTTGAATCTGGGCCAGGGTGTTCTGTCTATCCAGGGACTGAAACAAGATAGGAGGCTGGTGAAGATGTCAGTGGATTGGCAGGCCTTTGGTGGTAAGAAGTCACGATGCAGATGATAGGGCTTTCTTGCTGACATAGGCAGAGATCAAACTGTTGGATTTAGACTTAAGTAAACTACGCAATAGACTTAAATGACAATACTTGGAAGCAAAAATACCACCTTATCCAAAGACTTATGCTGTGCAAGTCAGGAGTAATTTCAGTGATGCTGTCCTGTAAAACTTAGAGGAGTCAGACAAATAGCATCTAAATAGCCACGGGGCAGCTATTTGTTTTTGCATTACATAGAAAGCAGTAGGAAAACATAAGCCCATTGTCACCTTTTTTGTAAAAGGCAATATTAGAAAGACTAGGTATGTTAAAAAGTACATTACAGGCCGCTAGTACCTTAAAACCTACTCAACTGCACTTAGACGTGAAGTAACAGGGTATACACTTTACAGAGAACTTTCAATAGAGAGTCACATTCAACTTTTGGCAAAGGTGCTAAGGTTAACTTTCTCTCCTTACCAGCAGATACCAGGACAACCGCTGTAAACAAACTCATTTCCTCATCGCTAAGTTGCAGGGCATTTAGTTTCTCACTAAATTCAAACATTGAGTTGAGCAGATCACCAGCTCCCATTGAATGCAAGTCATCCACACTGTACTTCTTGCCACTCAGGAAGGTGACAGTACGTTCCTTTGCATCAAACAAAGATGCAAATCGTACCATTAAAACCTGGAGAAAGAAAAAGGAAGAAAAAAAAAGAACAACAAAACCAGATAAATGTAGGTGCATTTCTAGAAAAGTCAAATAAAAAAACTAAACTTTTTAACATCATTCAAAGTGTCTCATTAACCATTCTAGAAGCATTCTATACAGAAATCATCAGCATGCCACTGAGCTGCAAAACACAGTGTAAGCTCTGGCCCCATAATTTGAGAGAAACAAACAAGTGACAAAATTAAGAAGCAGATGCAGGGGAGGAACTACAGCATATGAAAGGCAGGAAAATTAAAATTTAAGCCTCAGACAGCCTGAGCCACACAGACCATGTCATTCATAAATATGCCAGTAGGACAACTTGCTTAAGCCACACAACAGCCAAAGGCATACACAGCATTAAAAGAAATGTTTTCTTGGCCACACTCATGAGGAGCAAAATGAAGGTACTGAACCAGATTCTCACTTGGCATAAAGTGGAGCAGCTCTACGGAAACAATGCTGATTTACACCACCCGATGATCGGGCCCCCTAGGCATTCTTTGGAAAAGTACCATGCCACATCACTGTATCCACAAGAACGTTAATGAGCTCTGCTAGAAAGGAGCCACATGTAGAGCTTTTAAAAGGCTGGGGAAGCACAGCTTGAGATGGCACCTGGTCTGCAGCAGCTGGGAATACCCCTTTGGTACAAGCACCTGGGCTGGAGCAGTTGAGGTGTGCTAAACTTACCCCTTTGGGCTGAAATTTCTCTTGTGGTTTCTCAGTTGTACTGTGAAATGTTTCCCTCTGGAATGGCTTGTAAAGTTTCGTTTGCTCATGTTCAACAACCTTATTTACATTCTCAAGGTTTAAGTTGCACAGAACAGCCTTCTGATTTGAAGAAAATGAACTAACTGGCATTGGTTAAAACTTCAGACTCGCTGTAATCTCTTGGTGTGACAGTTGTCGCTTCTCATTTACCCTATTAACTACATTAATTCAAATGTTTACTACAGGTGAGAGGAGAACCATGTTTTCAAAGACTAGTGCCTTTGACAAGCTTAAAGAATGGAGTGTTCAAAACAAACGAAGATGTTTGAGAATTCAAACACTGTTCATGCACATTATATGACCTGCTCCTAAATTTTAGGAGCCAAACAACATGCAGCAACCTTGACAAGCACAAGAGCACTATGTACTATTCACTTTTGTCAGCTGAGCTATCTGTCCTTTGATGCCATTAACTACAGAGTGCAGAAACCCAGATGCAGAAGCCATCAGAACACAACAAAAACAGGCAAAGGGCAGGCAGACAAAGCTGAACTTGTTCATTAGCACAGACCCACCAGGTATCCAGCAACCTTTCAGTTCAAAACGGTATTCTCCCTATAGAATTGGGCTTTAGAAACATCTTTAAACAACGAGCAACTAGGATTAGTGCTGGTATTCAAAACTGAAGCCCATAAAGTTGTGCAGACTTATTCTAAGGCAAAGACCACACCTATTTCAATACTACCACTCTAAACAAGGAAGAACAGTTTGGACTATAGCATAGCACAGGATTGATTCATCCCATTTCACTTCAAACCAGGCTCATACTTGTCCATGCGGAGGATACACCTGACCAATCCTATCACCTGACCACAGCAACACAGGCACATAAAAACCTCCACTCTTGGAGGTTACTTGATCACTTCCCTACCAGCTGTAGTCAAATCCAAGTCACTATTCAAAGGGATCCAAGGGCCTTGTTAGCTCTACCATCAACTACATTTGGAGGGGAGGTGGCAGAAGGCCCACTCAAAACCAGTCAAATTGTTTATTTTAGGCTCACTGCTGTTTCTGAGCTGGCTCTCATAAGAAGCCATGCAAATGCCACCACGGTACACTGAGCTCCCCAGTAGTCCCAGTTTGAAGAGACCTTTTTAGCTTACGTGTGTGTGAATATATATATAGCAGTGCAGCTTCTGCACCAACATTGTCTCCATGTGTGCTCTTACCCTGAAAGGAACAGGCACTCCTCGAACACGAACTGCTAACAAGCACAGTGCCAAGCCAGCCACACCAGACTTGGAGGCAGCACTTCCACTCAGGTTCTTCTATTAATATGCAGACAGTGGAATATCCTGGTTCAGTTACCCAGAAGACAGAAATGACCCTGGATGCACCAGGCTTTCAAGATGCTTTTGCCTCTATCGCAACGGTTTCATTAATCCTGTTGTGGATTTTTTTCCAGCGTTCTGCAGCCCTACTTTCTATTTTTTTCCTGTTGCTAAGATGCCACATAGGCCTTTAACTAGAAGTTGTTGCTCACTAAGAGGAATCATTAATGTTTCTTATAAATAAGTGAATAGTGACAAGCATGCAGCCATACATTATTATTAATTCCCCTGGATATAGAAACCTCCTTATCAGCAGTGCTTGTAACTGGCAAAAAGGCATATGACTGAGGCCTGAGAAAAGCTTCAGGTGAACCAAGGCCAAGACAAAACATTTTACTTGCAAAACATGAACGTTTGGCTTTACATTATAGGGACAGTTCAAGCCAAAATTTTCACCCTCCTCCTCCTTTGCAGAGAAAAGAACCAACATTTTTGTGTAAGATGAAAGTAGTGAAGAAGTAAAAATACAGCCCCTTCTCTACAGGAGTTGTAGATGAATATTAGCAAGAATAAGTACAACAGAAAAAATACATGACAGCAAAATGAAGGAAACAAAAAAAACTAAAAGACTCCAGGCAACAAGTCTTCCTGTATAACTTATACCTTCCAACCCAACAATTATCCATTTTAGAACTGGGCTGTATAAATGCAGACAAAAGACTCAACACATCACATAAGAAATGTCTTCACTTCAGGTAAATATAAAATCCAGCACATCTCTTTGAAAGAATAAATCATGCAAACAAAAGCAAAGGCATCGCCAATACTACACTCCCCAGAAAAGCACAGTAATGTCAAATACTTGGGACTTGGGCTTCTCTGACCCACTCTATTCAAATTTCACATTTGAATATTTATGAAATGTGTCCTCTCTATTCAAATTTCAGATTTGAATATTTATGAAATGTGTACGGCCTCCAATAGACACAAGGGTCTGCAAGGACAACACAAACATGATGTAAAGGTCATCTAGTGAAGGTCACTAATTATAAAACAGCACCAAGCTCTGTGGTATCATTTCCAAATTAATACCACTAATTCACATGTACGTCATGACCACAAGTGGATGCAATTAACCACGAGGACCTAGTGGGATTAGTCTAGAGTAAGTCAGGCTGCAACTGGCACACAGTATCTACAGAGCTGCAGCAGTACAGGTAGTTACTATTGTTACTGCATTGGACAGGGACGCTTCAGACACTCCCAAGTTGCCACCAAAGTGGTGACTGGTCAGGATTGGATACTCTGGCTTTTGCAGGAAGCAGAGTGGCACAAGGACATGCAGAGCAGTAAACACATTCCTCGACAAAACTCGTAAGTCAGTAGACAGCTTTCTAACCTATCCACCCTTCCAGATGCAGTACAGTTCCCCAGAGTAAGCAAAGGTAGCCAGAAATCCCTAATTATGCATTTGTTAATGCCCAGGGAAGAGAAGGGCTGAGTAGTTTTGAGCTCACTGGAAGAGGGACAAGTCACCAAGGTTTGACCAAACAGGTCCCTTGGACACCATCACCTCAGAGAATGCTCAGAGCATCCATGAACAAGTTGGTTTCACCTGATGTAACCCAATTCCATTTGGTTCTGTTCTTACAGGGTCAGACTGATGCACAGCTTGTCAGGTTTGCAATAGACACACAGTGGCCTCACCTCAAAGGTCCCAGCCTTCAGAAGATTGACCTGGTCATGCTGGGAGAGATCTCGGAAACCTGGGATGCGCTTGGCGAACTCTACCACTTCCTTCACTGCAGGAGTAAAACTCAGGGAAAACTCTTCCCAGATTTCATGGCCAGACTTGTTCGGGTCCACATGGGGAGTCTTACTCATTGGGCAGACCTGGTATTTGCAAAACACAGACAGAAAACAACTTTTAAAGGTATCATTCCAAATACTGATGAATACTTAAAAGAAACATGTTTACTATTCAACAAAACTTTGCAATAATGACACAGAGGAAAAAAAAAATCACTATTCCTCAACCAATTCCCCAAAAAAAATGGATTTCTTACCCTTGCTTTAAAACGACCAAGAAAAAAAATCCATGGGATTGTTAGCAATCTGTTTATAAATTTGTTAACTTTGGAACCTACAACACTGTGTACTGCAAAAGACCTGACAGAACCAAGGTTATGCTATTCTTCCCTGATCTCAACTGATCTGCTCTGACATCTGAATTTCTCTTTACTTGTATTATCCCTGTAATTTCACAGTAAATTGCGATGTCACAATCAATCAATGAGTTGCAATCTCACAGTCACTGTGACATTCATTCTCCTATCTTTCTTGTTTTGCAGGCAACTGAAGTGCTTCAGTCAAGGCGACAAAGATGTCAACACCAGAGCAAGAAAGCAAGCCTTGGTTTCCTGAGTCACAGGTTTACACCCTCATTACAAGGGTAACCCTCTTCTGCAAGTTTGCTTTTACTTGTATCACTGAAGAAGGACCACCAAGGAACTGGTATTCCAGTATTTCTCCGTCACAAGATGACAAAATGTTCTTTCCTTTATACAAACATACAGGATTTTTTTGTAGGAAAGTCTGAATCCATTACATTGAGATCAGACGTATCAGTCAGGGCTGACTGCCAATGAATTCCCTCTGCAAGAGCCAACCAGAAGCTCTGCGATATTTTCAGTTCTAGCTTCTAAAATTTACATCTTTTAATGAAGCTTAAACCTTTTAAGATTCATTTCACCTGTCATCATCAAGGACAAAAATTCCTTTTAAGTATTCCTCACAAGTTTACTAAATGGTGTATATAACCCTACATAATGTCAGCAAAACAAAGAGAAAACAGTGAAATAGATTAGCAGTTCCTCAGAGCTGTGCTGTTTTTGCAGGGCATCTTGAATATGGTAATTGCCTAGGAATTCTTTGCGTGGGAGGTCCTAAGATTACAAGACTATAATATTTTGGCAAAAGGAAAGGCCTAGGCACACAACCAGAAGGACAGCAGATGCCAACCACTACTCTGCCAGTGATACTGCAATGGTTCACATAGGTACTGTTATAAAAACAGCACTCTCTGAAAATAAGGAATCTCTGGTTCAGTACCCTGCTCTGCAATGGACATGAAAGTCACCTTCTCATTCTACAACAGTATACCCTTACCCACAGGCACTCAGTCCCAAGGGGAAACTACCACTTCCACACCCAATGCATTGTGTCTGTGGTCTCTTGACAGACCTCTGCCCAAGAATCAGAGTATCTCAAATTAGAAGAGACCCATAAGGATTGAGCCCAACTCTGTGCTCCTTGCAGAGCCCACCTAAAACTAAACCATATGCCAAAGAGTGCCATCCAGGCACTCCCTGAACTTCCTATGGAAGCAGTTGTCAGCTTGTAGAGTCGCCAGTTCTCTTCAGAGGAACCTCTTCAGGAATGACCTGTTCTGCTTTTCTGGTTACAGGGGTATTGCGTAAAAACTACCAAACCCCTGAACATCTGTCTCCATACTGTTCAGAGCCTTATTACTTGCCCTTATTGCTGCTGACTCATTTTGGTCAGATCCTGAACTCACTAAGTTCTTGGGCAAAACCCTCATCCGTATCAGGGATGTGGGGCAGGGAGGAGGAGCTGCAGTGCTCTGTTGGATTTGGTTTGGTCTCCTCCCCATTGACTAGCTATTGCCTGCAGCTGCCACGCACAGGTCAAACTGACTGGTTGAGCCTTTGCAAGGCAGCACCACTCCCCGTCCGCCCATACTGACAGGTTTAACCTCTGCTTCTCAGGAGCGCCAAGAATGTCGTTGTAGTGACACCACATACTTTCCCTGCAAGGAAGAAAGGCTGGGAATTATTATTTGCCATGTTGTAGTGCCTGGAGTCTGCAATTAAGGTCAGACCCTGCTAGGGATGACCTTATACACAGTAGACAAAGAAGGGTTAAAAAAAAGCCAATAACAACAACAAAAAAGCCCTCATGGAAATGCAGCATCTAAATAAACACCTTCACTGTGGACTCCTTTGGGGGCCTTCAAGAACCTGTGAATGATCTTCAAAAAGTAGGAGGAAGAAAAACACCAGTGGCAGCTCAAGTACTTCAGAAAGGTCAGGGATTCGCGCTTCACACCAGGAGCGCAGGATGAGAACGAGGATGTTATGTTCTCTCATCCCAGGCGGCTCCAGTGATAAAGAGAAGGACAATCTATTTTAAGGGGCTTACAGAACTGGTTGCCTGAATGGCAGAGAAACAGCAGGTGCAAGGCAAATGAGAGGGACCTGTTAAGCAAAGGCAAAAAAAACCTAACCAAACCAAACCACAACCATATGCAAAAATACAGGAAGCATCCTTGTTAGGAATTCAGTGAGAAAATGCTCTAGCAAAGTCATCTAAGGTACCCAAAAGTGTGTCCAGAGTCTCACTTGCGTGACTACTACAGAAAAGACCCTGAACTTCTCTCTAATGGTTTAGCTGTGCATCTTCCTCCTGAAGATGTCCTACATTGAAAAGGATGTGTAGCCTGTGGGCCTCATTAAAACAAAACAAATGAAAAAATCCCCATCACTAAAAAAGCAGCCTACCCTGCTAGAGAGATTTTAGAACTCAAAGACCTGTAGACTGGCTTAAAATCCTAGCCCTGGGGTTTGACCCCAGAAATTTGCTCTGAATACCCTAAAAGAAACAGTACATATGACTGTGAAGATTACTTGAAAGTAAAGTCTTCAAAAGGACTGAGTGAAAAGAGGAATTTATAAACTCCTATTTTCATTTTAAAGTCAAGTAGCATAAAAAACCCATTACTTTTTTTCAACCAATGCTCTTTGATGCTATTTTACTTTCGGTTAACTAAAAACCAAGCCAAGAAACCCCATAACTTGTATGACTTCAAATCCTTCACACCTTGAGCCATTTTTTGTCCTTCATCACGATTTGCACTATCAAACTTGTGTCACCCTTTAAAGTTTCAGCAGTTGTGCCAACTGCGTGCAGCTTCACTGACTACTGAGGCACAGCTGGATCACACCCCCCAACAACTAAGTCAAATCAAACAATTGATATCAATATACCAGATGCATTCTTCCTCCAGTGCTGCAAGAGTAAGTGGTATTCTTGTTTGGAGAAAAGCCATCTTCTGGGATCCTCTCACACATTCTCTGAGTGTACCCGCTGGTGAAGTTCATGCAGTGGTTGTTTGTGAAGCACACAGCATGCTCACTTGGATAATGCATTGTGCTTCTCCCTTTGTACTGTCCACCAAGATGCTGCTCCCTCTCAGGGTACTGAGGGCCACCGAGGCCACCGACACAGTGCTCGCTGCTCAAGATGTACTGCTCGGTGTTCTTTGACACTCTCTCCCCACCCTGGGGCTGCATCATCTCTGCTGGGTTTTGGGACTGTTCCTGGTTGTACATGAAAGTGTCTTTGTGGGCCCTAGTAACCATACCAATCACTTCCTCCTTAGCTATGTCGGCACTAGGAGGGGGAGAAGGGCTTTTGATGGTTTCTCGCTCTTGTTTGGGCTTGGAAGAAAGATCTTCTTGAGGTGCTTGGTCTTGATGTTCTGTTAATGCTTCATTGGGCAAGTGACCACTGAACTGACTGTTCATCATGGTTTTCATGGCACTCTGCATTTCAATCAACATCCTCTGTTTTTCGCGTTTGGGAATACGGCCAAATCGAACAGCTACCAAGGTGCAGAAATGGATAGTGGTAGAAAGGGAAAAAAAAAAAAAAAAAGAAAAAGAAAGTCAGTCCTGAAAGTGTTAGCATGCACACACAAAATACACACCCCAACTAAAAATCCTGCCTTTTAAGGCAAGATTTTAACCGCTCTCACCAATATTACAGGAGGGGTATTACCAGTGAAGTCAAAAAGAGTTTCTGGGGCACAGGACTGGCATAAATACAAATGTATGCCGTTGTTTGCACACAGGGAGAAGGCAGCTCTAAGGCACAGTCTATAACGCCTTTTGCCCTTTTGCCTCAAACCTGGCTATGCAGTGTACACACAGTTGTGTTAACTGAAGAAGTGTCAGGCTTTAAGATTGGATCTATTAAATCACCACAACTTCATCAGCCGACAATTAGCTGACCGTAAACACAGTTCATATCATCTTTGCATAGAAGTCCTACAAGACAGGTCCTCGCAGACCAATTACGCAACTCACCAAAACAAAAGAATCAATGCTGAACGAAGCTTACCTTGGCAAATTTTCGTGATAACTTTGCCTTGACAAGGACATTTTCTGCTGGCAAGGGGATGGGCATCATTGTGGCTGCAGCATTTTTGACCCCGTCCTAGGGAAGCTACAACTGCCTCTGCCACCCTGTCCAACCGCAGCCGCACAAGGGCTCATAACCAGTTTCGACTGATGTAATTATGCTCGTGCAATAGTCCATCATTAATGTAACTAAGCCTCTTTCATTAGAGCAGGTGCAACCTTGTGCGCAAACAAGCGCCTAGGGGATGAAATAACTCCTATGCACGACAAGAACTCGGAACAATTATTTAAAATAAGTTCTAACACTCCACCCACTAAATTATTAACAGCCTGAGATTCCTAGTTCTTGTGAAATAAGCACCCAGAGAAAATTAAAAAGTGAAACAGAAGGAAGAGTTCTGGTTGTGGCAGTAAGCTGTAGCAGACAAATGATCTACATTTTCAGCATTATTTATTAAAATGTCACAAGGAGTGGACAGCCAGCAAGGTGGTCAGAGGCACAGACCAACATCATCATTTCCTCTTTGCCTTTCCTCTCCCTTTAAGAAAATAAAGCAAGAAAAAAAAGGAGCAGATACATGCCCATCCTATGCACCCAAAGCTAACTCTTTAAGCTCTACAGTGACTACTCTAAAGCTACCAGGTTGGGCACAATTCCCTTTCATTGAAAAAAGCAATAGTAAAAAAAACAAAACAGAAAAAACAAAGGGAAAAAAAAAAAGAAAAACATGAGTCTTGTTCAGATTCAGGTAGGATACTGCTGTAAGGTCTTAACATTAAACCAAAATTGAGACACTTGTTACAACCATCCCCCTAGCAGGCCACTGCAGCACATCCCACTGCTTCAGCTCCAGAGGTGGCAGGACAGCTCTGCAGCCGCCTGCAGTATCACCTTACCAGCCCAGGACACTCATGGAGCAAGAAGGCAAGCTCAACTGAATGCTCTCAGACAGGGAACTTCTCCTTGACAATAAGGCTTAGGCTTAGCTGCATTATCTGCCATTAAGACCCTCAGCAATTGGTTTTGAGGTGGGCAGCAGATTCCTTCTCAGAGGATCCCTGCTCAGTACAGGAACGTACCATCTCTTGACATCCCAACAGACAGGCATTTTTTGAAACGACACTGCTGGCATCTGTTCCTATTCATTCTCATTATAGAGCAGTTGTTATTCTTCAAGCATTTCTTATACTGGATGTTTTGCTGAATGCTTCTTCTGAAAAAACCCTGTAAACAAGCAAAAAAAAACCCACAACTATCATTACAGCACATGTCAAATACTTCCACCAAGATTCATCTCTCTGCAAGCACGGTAAACCTCACTGCATCACATCAGCTGCTTCAGAGCCATCAGCCCCAAAAGATTTTAAAGAACTTGGTACTCCTCATGACATACTTCCCCTTTGTGTGTGATCTGTATGTAATGAGAACTAGTTATGATTTCTAATTACAGAAGACGCTAAGTTGTTCCCTGCATAGTCAGCACTTAAGAGCAAACTATATCCAATATTACCTCTATCATTGTACTAACACTTCCTAAGATGTGCTCTCAAACACTATCAAGTGCAAAGATGGGAGTCAAAACAATGTATTTTGACTTCCATCTCCGCAGTTTGGCAACAAAACCATCCTGCTGCACCACATGACCTTCAAAGGTGGTTTTTTCACACAACCCTTTATGCTGATAAGCTCCTTCACAGAACATTTGCAATGTTACAGATTAAGAAAATGCATTTTTAGTTCTGGCTTTCTCTGTGGTAAAGAACTGCCTTTCCAAAGCTGTTTTGTTCTGTGTCCCAGCCCAGGTAACAGCTCACACCCACTATCTCTTAATGCAATTAACATGCACATGTCTTGCGTGACATGGTCCTTACCACCTCTGCTTCCAGTTCTTGTTCTCTGCTGTGTGCTCCAAGTCAGGCAGGATTGGACAAGGGGTGGGAACAGAAAGTACTGCAGAGTTTGGAAAATGCTGTATATTCTTAAGTGGTTTGCCTGTTTCCTACAGCTTCTGAAACTTCTCATATTTAACAGAGAACTACACCGAATTTTTTTTTTTTTGGCAGTATCACCCCTTTTCCCCTATGGGGAGAACTTGAGCATTTCACCAGCAGAAAGGTGAGCAGAAATATAGCTCACCTTGCAGCCCTCACAGGCATGAACACCATAATGAAATCCTGAAGCGACATCTCCACAGACTTTGCAAAGAAGAACCATGCCATTAAATTCTAGAATCAAACAAAAAAGTCAAGGATATAGAAACCAATGACAACTGCAGGAACATGTTTCCAGCTTTTAAAACCTGGACTTAAATCGGAATACATGACATCAGTTCAACACATGAAAAAAATACAGCAGAAGAACAAACATGAATGTACAAACCCCTTGAACAGTTCAGAAGGTACCAGTGCAAGGGTGGGGGAAAAAAGAGGACAAACACGAAGCACTCAAACGAACAGGGAGAAAGCACATATTCACTGAGCTTTCAAACAGAGTAGCACTGCACTCAGCAGCAGAAAAAGAAAGTCTGCTTACATTTAAGCACTTTTAAAAGGACCATTCAGTTAACTAGGCCACCAAAGTTCAGGCTCAATCTGTTTTTTCCATCAGGACAAGAAAGCCTATGAAAGGCTACAGTTTCCCCAACAGCGAACAAACACTTTCTCTTAAAAACCAGAAATACTAAAGGACACTTCATAATACATTCCACACCAACCATACACTGTACCTATCTGATAACAATTTAGGGCTGTCAGCTCAGCCATATCTATATATGCAGAGATCACTGATTTGAGTGCATATCCAGAATGGCTTGCACATTTGAACTTGAAAATACCTTGTCAATCCCATAAAAATGCTCACGGTTTAGGTTTTTAAATTTTCCCCCCACCTATTTTATTTCAGCTTGTCAATAAGATTTTTTGCAAGTCCTAAGTGCTGGTCTAAGATTGGTTTCACTGAAGCCAGTGGGAATTTTACCAGTGAGTTCAGTAACCACAAAATTACCTTAATCCAACAGAGACAGCTGGAAATACTCCCACAGAAACATATTCTACCAGAAAAGTAACTTATTTAACATTTGGGTTTCATTTGTAAAGAGGAACTAAAACATTTTTTAAGGTTTTCAAAAAGCAAAAGAAGCAAACCACAACTTTGTATTTTTCTTTTTTTTTTTAACGTAGCTAGTACTGAGCTAAAAAAGTTATCTATCTGAACAGTTTACAACAGGTTTCATCTCAGGAACCTCTGCCCTGATACCAAAAACCTAGTTATTAGAGAATTTTTAAGTAAAGGTTCTTACTAAGAACTTCAGCTAGGAACACTTAAATAAAAAAATCAACACAATCCTATTTGAAGTGGAACTATTAGACACTTATTCTAGGTTCATAACAATCCAAAGTGATAAAACAATTCTGCCAATAAAATAGTTCAGCCTCCAAAAGACTAAATTCCAGCTGTTTGCTGAATCACTCATTCCAGTACTTCTTTTGAATCGTGCCCTTCCAAAACTGTTCAAATCTACTTCTCTACCATTGATCTTTTCTGATTACCAAAAGAAGTGTGAACTAAACAGATGGAGATAGATTGTTGTATGTATTTTAAAAGGCCATCCTTTGGTTCTGATTTACAAGTATTTTATTTTTCACATCCACATAATTATGACTTGGAAACAAAAAGATAACTGTTCCACCCACAGCCATAAAAGTATTACACTTGGGTAATTTATTTCTTTTGTTCCTCACAACTGCAGGAGAGGGAAGGTGAAGGGGCAGGGGACAGAGTATGAAAGAAAAGAGAAACTAGATTTCTAAGACAGCTCCATAAATACTCTTGAGGCAACTTCTGATTATACTACCTTTACTTCATCACTTCTTTTTAACCAAGTGTTTGACTTTACTAAGATCAGTTTTCACTAACGAAAATTTGAAGTAAAGCTGGGCTGTATTTATGGACTGTTTGAAGTTGGCAGCAACAGGACCCCCATTATATTAGCATTTGTATGGCAATACCACATGTATTACCACACAAATTATGCCAAAAGATAAAAACGGAGGCTGTGCTATGCACCTGCACCACAAGCCAAAGGGAGACCTGGCTGTAACACACAGGGCTGTTATACACAAGGGGAAAATGGCGTTTTCAGGAACTGGCACCAAACATACTTGTGACTCCATTATGGCCTTTTGTCAAACCAGCAACACTGGACTGGTTTGGTTTAATAGTCTCCTCCAGCCGATCGCTCTTCGGTGCCCCATCAGAGCCTTCACTGCTCCGGCCATTGCATCCACTTTCCGAGGAGGAGCTGTTTGGAGGAGATGGAACAGGCGAGGAGGACGACTGGAAACCGCTGTCTGAGCTCTCGCTGTGACATGAGGCTGGGCTAGATGCCGAGCTCGAAGAGCTGATGTAAGCTATCACACCCCCTAAGGCAAGAAAAAAAAGGCAGCACGTAGTGACATAACCAGCAGACATGCACCGCTGCCATGTGAGCCACGCCGTGACCCAGCACCACCAGATCAGCCATTACATGCTCCTGGGAGCTCTCCTTTCCCTCCCTCTCTCCCTCAAGCTTGTTTGTCTCCATTCGTTTTCTATGGCTGACCTCCCAGTCTGCCCCATCCCCTTCTCCCATCTTATCAGCCTCCTCTGGTCCAGGCCAAGATGAAATGGCATAACCAAAAGATGGAGCAACAAGCCATGGTGCTGGAAGGATGGGGCAGCAGGGACAGGGCATGGAGTGACCCAGAGAGGGTTTCCCTGGCCACCCTCTGAGCAGAGCTCATCTGGAGCCAGAGCAAAGACAGGATCTTACAGCGCTGTGGAGCCAGAATGCAAACAAGCTAGGTTAGGGACAGAAATAGGGCAGAGAGAAAGACTTCATGCAGGCTACGTGCCAAAGGCACAGAAAGGAAGGACTGGGAGGTGCTCACGATGCAGGAGAGAAGGGGGCAAGGGAAGGAAATAGCACTGCAGTCTGGTTAGCCTACTGAACGCCATTTGTCCGACTACAAGCCTTTGTAGCGTTTCTAGCAGCAGCTAAACTCCAACTGCCAGGCTGCTATTTGCAAACAGCCTCTGTCCTGCCGCCTCTTACAATCTGACACACTTGGGAATCCCTCAGATGAAACAGCTTTTTGTCCTCAGGCGGACCTGGGAGCAGTTCTGGCTTCTCACAGGCTCCTTCTTGCTCATAAGCAAGAGAAATTGTTTGCACTTCATACGAGTTTGTCTCCAAGACTCAGCATTTCAGAAGTCAATATAAAAACATTCGATATTTCACACAAGAATTTCAAAAGCCATAGCCACGAAACTGTTTAAATAAATTACACTCAGTATGTTCTACATTTTATGCCTCTATTGCTCAGTAGACTGTCTTCAGTGATGACTCAGGACATTGCAGCAAGGAACTCCACACACCAGTAAGAATTCAAAACTTTGAAAGGGCCATGCACTGCCTTCCTTTGGAGGAAAAAAGCACTTGTGTCTGTAGAGTCCTTGATCAACTGAATTGGCATGGCAGGCAGAGGCTGTAGCATCTTACATCAGCCATCACCTCCTCACAGAAAAAAAGCAGTGGTATTATACAACTCTAGAAACACCACTGCTTGCAGGGAACAATTCTGACTTACAATTTTTCGATATTTTTATCAGACATAACTGTCCACTTAGCACCTCCGTGGCAACAAAACTGGCCCACTTCCTCTTCAACATTTCATTTTTTTCTACCAAAGAAACCCTTGGCAGGAAGGTTCTCTAAAGAGCACGCAGCCCAGGAGCTCCTGGCAGAGCTGCCTGGGAGCAGAAGTCAGACTAAGGGGCTGTGTGACACGTGCAGGACACACAGACTGCTGCTCACGTTCCCAGACACCAGTGTCCCTGCACCCTGCCACAGGGGCTGTTCCAGCACAGATTTTTTTTTTTTTTTTAGAAGAAATCCTCCAAACATCATAGCACGCATTCCGGATCAGGTTTTCGGTGAAAGGAGGATTGGCGAGGGGGTCATGGGTTCAGCCACGGCCGGAGAAACAAGGCATCATCAGCCACCCGTGCTGGGCTAAGACACCACCTGTTTGACAAAGGTCTGTGCCATCCCCCAGCGCCGCACGCGTCTCTGCCAGGTGCCGGTCAAAGCTCACAGTTCACCTGGTCCAAGGCAGGCACCAGGCTTCTCAGCAGGCGCCATCCTTATCGGCAAGGGGCAGACCGGGACACGCAAGCACAGCCCCTGCAGGGAACTCCGCGTTTCTCCACTCTGCCACCGCGCCCCATTATCTTTAAACTCTGCTCATAAAAGAGATGCTCTTTTCCCTCAAGGGTAAGGCCAATGTCACAGAGGAGCAGAGAAAGTGCGCGCCTGTGGGGGAGTTTCACCCCGCTTCTCCTGGGAGCTGGAGGAGCCCCAGACAGCTGGGCTGCTCTGGCACCCTAGCCAGCTTGGCAGTCTTGCCAGCGTCACGATCGCGATTCCTCGTATTTTTGTTATTTTAGAAGTTAACACTTCCCTGCGAACCCTGTTTTTGTTTGGTCAGCAGTCAAAAGTTGACTCTCACACAGAGCACGGGGTGACATCTGAGAACAAAGAGCAGAGACAAGGAGCACGTACACGTGCACACGGATGCTGGCACTCTGCAGAAAGGGGGTACCGGGGTGCTCGGTGAAGAAGGCAGCCCCAGTTGTGCGAACTGCCGGGGATTTTCTTAGGGAACCCACCTGCCGGAGGGTGGTGAAATGAGTGCTTTGGGCTACGCGGAGCCGCGCTATTGCGGCGGCGGCACCGCCGGCTGAGTGAGCAGGACCCTCTGGGCTCTACCTGGCGGGATTCACCTTAGGGATGGGGCGGGGGGCACCGCAACGTGCTGGTATTCATTAACACAGAGATCTGGGAAGCGATAACGCCGCAGGGGCGCGAAGCAGGCGGCGAACTAGCCGGGCGATCAAACCGGCCCCCGGGACGCTGCGTCAGCAGGGGCTCCCCCCGGTCGGCACCCCGACACCGCCGATCTCCCTCGCCAACGAAGCGGGAAGGGAACGGAGAGCGCGGTCGCCGTGCCCGCAGCCGCCCTCCCGCCTCACCCCATGCCACCGCACCGGGGCTGCGGCTTTTCCCTGCCGCGGTCACGCGGCGCCGTGGCTGGAAGAGCCGGGCCCGCCCTGCGCTGCCCCCGGGCCGCCCCCTCCCCGTTACACAACACCGCCCCCGCGCATCGGACGGGCCGCGTGCCGCCGCCGCCGCACACGGCCGCACCGCGTGTCCCCCCGCGACCCCGCGCACTCCCCCGCACCGCGCCGCGCCGCCGGCCACCCGCCGGCACCCCCCCCCGCTCCCAACCCCGCACTCCGCCGCGGCGGGGGCGGAGCCGCGGGGGCGGGGCCGCCCGGCGCCGCAGCTGCGGCGCGGCCCCACGTGTCCCCGGCGCGCCCCCGCCGCCGCCGCCGCCCCGAATGTAGGTCACCAAAACAGCGGCCGCCCGCGCGCCTCACGTGTCCGCGCCGCCCGCCGCCCCGCGCCGCCGCCCCGCCGCTATTATGCAATGCGCGCGTCACCGCCCCGCGCGGCCAATGAGCGGGCGCGCCGGGCGGAACGTAAACAGAGCGCGCACATGGCTCGCCCGGCGGGTCCATGTGAGGCGGCGCGGGGCCGTCCCGGCCACCAGCGGGGCCGGGGCCGGGCAGCGCCGCCGCCCGCCGCGCTCCCCCCGCCCCGCCGCGCCCCGGCCGACCCCCGCCGGCACCTCCGCGCCCGCCCGGCCCCGCGGGACCATCCCGCACGGCTGCCCCCCGCCTCCCGCAGCGAGCGACCCCGCTTACCCGCGCTGACTTCCATGGCGGCCTCCTCCCGCAGGGGCACGGGCGGTGCCGCGCTGGGTTCCGCCGGGCCCGGCTCGGCTCCCGTCGGCGCGACGGGGCTCCACTCGGTCGTTGTCTTCTCAGCTCCGTGTCCCCGCCGCAGCCCTACATGCAGCCGGCGGGAGGCAGGCAGACAGGGAGGGAGGGAGGAAGAGAGGGAGGCGGCCGCGCTGTCTCCTGTCAGAGCAGCGGGTGCGCGTCCCCGCCGCGGCGCCCTCCCCTTTACAACAAAAGCGCTCTCGGGGAGCCGCGCAGAGCGAGTGCGGCACCGCCGTCCGCCCCGCCCCGCCTCTACCCCGCCCCGCCCCGGCGGCCGCCCCGCCCCGCCCCCGGCCGCCCCCCTCACCCAGTGACACACTTTCCGCGCCGGCGGCAGCGCTCACGTGCGGCGGGAGCGTGCGGGAGTGCGGGGGCACTGCGGCGGCGGGGGCAGCGCACGGAGCGGGGTCCCCCCCGCCCCTCGCCGGGCGGTGCGGCGGGGCAGCCCCGCCGAGGTCACCGCCGCTGCCGCAACCCGCCCGGCGCTCGCCCACCGCGGCCGTGGCGCCGCGGGGCACGGTGAGGGGCGGCGGCGTGTGTCAGCTGCTCCGCCGCCGAGCACGGGCAGGAAATGCCACCGCTGTGACTGCCGCAGCTGACGAGCTCTCTCCTATCCCGACAGCTCCCAATTCCAACTGTCAGCGCTCCGTGCCCTCTTCGCCGCGTGTTTTCTCACTGCCGGGAAAAGGGAATACCCGGGAGAGACCCCTCTCGGCAGCGCACACACACCGCTGCAGCCATAGTCTCTCCCTCTGCAGCTTTAGGGAGAGGCCATCACACAGTTGATCCCAATCTCCGTCTCTCCTGTATTCTGCCAGGACGTGATTTTGTCACTCTCGGAGTGATTCCAGCCTCTAATACCTTATACCATGCAGTGATGTCTCTGGGCACAGACCTCCCGCAACGGGGGAGGGAAGCGCCCCCAGAGCACCTAAAGCAGGGGTGTCCCCGACGGGCTTCCCGTACTCCCGCTCCCAGAAGGAAACCCACGAAGAAAATCCACCACAACGAAAAAGGGAGCAGAAGCTTGAGGAAGACTCTCCATTAAGCGAATACAGAGCCCAAAATGAAGCTGTGTCCCTCCCTGACCCCGGGGTTCAGAGGCAGATGTGTGGCTTCATGGACTATATTGACCTCCAGACTGAGAGTGAGGCAGTGGGGTTAAATGAGGTTAACAAGTGGAGGTTAAACGCAGCTAAATGTAGTTTACTGCCTGCTAATTTGGGTGAGTTTCCTCTCCTCTCAAATGAGGTAAACAGGTCAGTTTGTGTGAGCTTCATCACTTCTTGAATAAGGTAAGAGGGTGAGTTTTCCCATTTTTCTGTGCATGGTCAGCAGCTGGGAGGCATACAGCTTTCCTCTTGGTCCACACTCAATATGCATCACTATCTCCAGACCCTTTATCCCCCAGCCCCGATTTCCTACAGAAAAAGTTCCTCATATTCCCAGTTCTCCTCCTCATACCAACTTTCAACTACGTTTTCTGAGCCCTGCCATGCTGTCCTCTGGCTCTTGTATGGTCCTTGCCTGTGCGAGTGGCTGCCAAGCAGTGCTGCCTGCCCTTGGCATGGTCAGGTACAGGGCACAATGACCCACCCTCCCTTCCTGTGCTCTTGGGAAGGGCTCTCTCTTGCTCCTTTGCCTGGCTGCTGGTCTTTGTGGACAGAGCACAAATTTGATATTAGCCTATCACGGCATGTCAAACCTCTCAACAGGTGAAACTGGCCTACAGACGCAAAGGAGAAGGTAGTGAATACATCGAATGCTATTAGAAAACTAGCTTGGACATCAGGAACAACAGGAGAGCAAGTCTTCTCTGTCTGTGTATTCTGTGTCTCTTGGATTTCTAATATCGTATTTGGATTTTAGCAAAACAGATGCTTGACTAATGTTTATTAACTGGTGGGTCACTGACCCCAGATGTTCACTGGGTCTACTAAAAAACCCTACAGAACTCTTGCTTTTGGATAAGGCTTCAATTTGCAGGTTGTGGTGGAAGTACCCAAAGATGAGTATGGAGGCGCTGGCACTCAGACCAAAGGTCCACCTGGCCTGCAGGCCGTTTGTGGTGCTCAAGGGAGGCTCCAGGTTTTTCAGGTGTGTGGACTCCATTCCTGAGAGTGGTCAATAAAGGGAAGGACTGCTTGTTCACTTCCTTTGTGGGCAAGGATAAATGCTGCTGCTCCTGCCTGGCGGGACAAATGGGAAAGGCAATGTACGCAGGTCCGTAGGATGCCATAGGGAGAGGCCATCACGTTGTTGTTCCCAATCTCAGTCTATCCTATGCCATGACATGATTTTGTCACTCCCAGAGAGATTCCAGCCTCTAGTATCTTTTACCATCTACTTTTGAGACTCTCGGGGCTCATTACAGCAGTTTCAGCCTGCTCTTGCCCCTGGTGCTGCAACTAGCAATCCTGAAGCCAACCCCCATCTATCTATCTTCAAGAATGTATTTATTTTGCTTCTCTCTTCCCTATCTTAAACAACCTATGGTTGTTCCAACACACCAAGGACTACTCTCTATGGTCCCAGACTACATTCTTTCCGGTTCCTTCCCTGAGGCAGCTCCACACACACACAGTTTGCAAGAGCCAAGCACTTCTCTTAGGGATACAGTATGGCAAAAAGCAAATAATGGGCCCACCACCGACCCTCGCACAGGATACTTGTCCACATCAAGAGCACCAAAAGGTGTGTTTCCTGAGAAAGTGCAGCAGGTAGAGCTGGCTGTGGGTAGCCACGGGATGCAAACAGTGTGACTCCTGTCCTGGAGTTTCTAAAGGAGGTCTCAAAAATGGCCCTGTCTGCTCCTTTGCTCTAGTTCTGCTGTTCAGTACAAAGCTGTGGACTGCCACAGGAGGCCACGAGAGGCCCTTCAGTGTTTGGAGAAGAAAACTCTCTTAGAGGGCATCAAGGTTTTTAATCCTGCTCTCTAACCTGGAAGAAGACTCCGCTCTGCCAATGTAATAAGAGGGTCAAATTTTTCTTGGAGCCTCTTTCTGCCTACCTCTTCCAAACCCACACAAGCAAACACTTGGCGTAGTAACTTGTGGCTTTGAGTGCTGGCCAAGTCACGGTGCCTGGGCTTCTTCTTGAGGGGCTTCTCTTTTACTCTAGCTTGGCTGCCAAAGCTTTAGTGTTACTTGCTGAGCTGCAAATAACATTCTCTCAAAGATGTGATACTCAGTGGATATTCCCTGGTCCCCACAAGGGACTGTGATCCAGCTTTTCATGAAGGGCAAAACAAATCCTAGTATTATGGAGAGGCAGTATACTGCTGGCCTTCACACTGGCATGGCACCTCTCCAACCTGAAGGCTGGGCAGGGACTTGAATGATCAGTGGAAGAGTGATTGGGAGTTTGTGTGTTCGGTCAGTCCTTAGAATCCTTCAGCCTCTGTTTACTCCTGGTGTCTGCAGGAGACTTGTGCTTCTGGGAACAGACTGAAGTGAGGCATTGAAACATGAAGGGGCAGAAGACAGGGAAAAGCACAGAAGGTGGGACAGAAAGCTTCTTCAAACCTCTTCCTACCCCTGGGAAGAAAGACAAACATCCTTCTTTCCTCCCAGCCCACACGCATGGAGCAGCAGCTCGAGCAGCATGTTTAAATTCCACAGGCTGCAGTGATTCGCGTCTGTGCTACCTCTGGATGGGAGATGGCACAATGTTGTTGCACCAACTAATGCTGACTTAAATGTTAAGTGCAGCTGATAGCTGGATGGTGGGACAGGATGCACTTTGGCCACCTCAGCAGAGGTATGTAGAGGCTGATGACTCTTTTTCCTCAGGCCTGAAATACTGGTGGATCCTCAGGTTGGAACTGAATGCCTGCACCTTTCTGTCCCCATGGAGAGGCCCTCCTAATCCTCGTAAACATCCACACATCAGCCAGGAACATGTGACAGGCATTTGTGCCTTCGGATGAGTTGGATTTCTTCAGTGCCTGGCACATTTACAATATTACTATTTGGATCAAGACATAAACTTTGCAGAGAGAAAAAACCTGTTTACTTGAAGAGTGCCAAGGAGCATTTTTTCATGCAGCAACAGCTCCTGAAATTTTCTATTTTTTTTTCCTTATTATCTCAGGAAAAAAATCCTAACTTCTTATTTGTCTTTTTGATGCTCAGAACAGTGCTGACATTTGCACAAATCTGCAGTAAGCTCAAGTTCTCTTCCCTGGTTGTTTTTAGCATACTATGGTTTGCATATAATAAAAGTTATTTTCTCCCATATAACATTCTTTGTCACTCTTTTTCTTTCTGGTCAGTCTGTGTGATAAGAACCTCCTGAAACCCTCAGTAATGTGCCTCTCCTGAATAATTTGTGTTCCACAACTGCAGATGGAACTAGTTCATACAAGTACACTTCTCTTAGGTGAGGCAACTGATACCAAACCCTTGCTTGCATTTCCAGTTTCTTTAAAGCAAACATTCACTTGCTATCTACAGTTACTACCTTAAATACTGCCCTCTAAAAGTCTTTATAAAGATAGCTGTAACTGTGACTTCTTTCGTACATTAAATGATATAAATAGCCATAACTCATCTAACTAATCTTGGCCTCTGGAAGCCAGTGGAAATTTTTCTATCGATTAGAGTCAGCTTGGGTCAAGCCCTACACAGTGTTTTCTGACCCCCTGCCCTACTTTTTCTCCATTCCTATTTAACATATATATCTCAAACTCTTTCAGTTGCTACTCTTTTTTTTTTTTTCTCTGTCAAAGAGAAATCCTGATAAGGAGGTCCCAGAGGTCTTTAGCTTGTCATCACATCCCCTCATAGGCTGAATGTGTGCAGAATGCTTTAGGAAGAAGCAAAAGCTAAATATAGAATAATTTAAAGCTGCCCATTAAGGACATGCCTGCATGACACAAATGCAGCTAGCTTAGGTACTGGGAGTGGTGCAGTCACAGAGCTAAGTATAACCAAGCAGAGGATGTGGCTCACAAACCATCCCCTTGCACTCATATCCTGTCTCTCGGTATCAGGGCCTTAGAGGAAGATATAAAAGCTCATAATAGACAGTTATATACTAACTTACCCATAGGGTAACTCTCTTCCTGATTAAGCTCCTCAGCAGTCAGTTTATAGCCTGAAGCACATAACCCTGCCACTTTTTTCTCTTACCCAGCTTTATTGCAAGCATGCTTTTTTTCACATACTTTGCTAATACAACTGGTTTCCTGGGCTGGTCAAGTTGTTGGGAAATAACCTCATGCAATAGTGATGTATTACCACTAGCCTCATCTGCCCCTGTAGATTTTAATGGAAGGTGATGATTTGGACTTCTAGTCTAGAAAGACAAAGCATTAATTCTACATTAATTAAGCCTATCTTATATGGCAGTAATATCACCTTTTCCTTTTTGTGCTAGAAGTTCCTTAATCTGTCAGTATATCATCTATTTATCCAAAGATAAAATCATCACCTAATGAGACAAAGATGAGAATAGATACTGCTTGATTGGGTCAAATGTGATTTTTGGGAGAGAAGCAGAATGGATAGTGCAAAGGATGCACAAGGAGCTACCCCTTCCCTTCACTGAAAAAGACTCACACAACTTAGCTACAGTGATTTCTGACATATCATGCTGTCTCAGAGAAGGCACCAGCAGTGTTGTATTGGAGGCACAGTCAGCATAAACTGCTGCTCTGACAGCTGCCAGTCCCTTCTCCCCACCACCCAAACCTCTCCAGGGGCAATTGCATTTCCCACTCTGGTGTCTTTTGTAATAAATACCCTTCTAAGTCTGGGTTTTTGTATTTTCCTCTGCCTCTTTCCGATTCTTTTATATCACAGTGTCCTGAAGAGCACTTTATTTCAAAGCAGTGCTGCTCTCTAGGAAGTTAGCTAAGCTGCAGGCTGTCACGTTGGCACTGCGTGACATGGTGCTGGCCAGGACATCCCTGGTGTGGTGTCACTGCTGTCACCAGATCAAAACCATTGCTTCAGAAGTCTTCTCATTGCTCAGCTCCACCATTCCCCTTCTGAACCCTCCAGACCACCAAAGCATAAACCGAGTTTGATTTTTCTCTTTGTAAGCTATGCTCATTCTTGGAGAGATGTAGTGTAACACAAACATGAAGCTCATCCTGGAAAAAGCAGAGATACAAATGATGACTTCTGCCTGTTTTGGGAAAATTCTGCAGGTTGTATGAAGGGGACACATAGACAGAAATTATAGCCCCAGCCCCTGCAAGGTTTTATGTATCATCCTTTTTTCTCTCCTCTGATGCAGCACAAGCTTATGGTGATTACTGGTGTATTTTACAAGGAAAATTCCAGAGAAATCTCAGCTCAGTCACCAACACAGGCAAACATGACTTGCATCTGGGCCTTAAATAGCACAAGTTTGTAGAAAATGAATAGCTTTCATTACAGGTGCCATTGGTCCCTGCACATTGGCCCAGAGAGTGAAAACTGCCTTTTACATCCTGGCAAAGCAAAGACAACTACAGCCAAATCTGAAAAAAATTCTCTTGGAAGTAAACCAAAATGTATTTTGGCCTTGAGACTTATTACCTGTGACTACTCAAAGGATAGCTGGCAGCTCAAGGGTGAAGACAGCTCCAGGTTCTGCACAGCACAGTGTTTTTTCCTCTGATCGTTGTCTCATCCTGGCTAACTTGGAGGTCAAAAGATGACTTACAGCTTCAAGGTGCTGAGTTGAATCAAATGATGATGCATGGGACTCTGTATTGGACCTTGTGTGCTGCTGGATTAAGCCCAACTGGTCAAACTCTTGTTCTGAAAAGCTGGCTTCTGTACTCTGCTAAGAGCCTAAAGGGTTAAAGTTATTAACTGGCTTCTGAATAAAATGCATTAGGAATAAATATGCTTTAGGATAAACCTATTAAATGGATAAAAATGCCATTACCAGGGGTGAAATATGATTGTGTGACCTTTTAAATAAATAAGCCTGCTATGCACCAAATTATGTCAGATAATAAGCTTTATACATGATAAAGTCATGCATTAGGTCTCAATCTTCAGGCAGTCAATGAAATATCGCTAACCATAAAGGGCTCCTGAAATGTTACACTAAAGAAAATTGCTTTCAGCAATAAAAACTTAACTGTTAAAACAAATGGAGTTTCTCTCATAAAACCCTTTGCAAGGCATTGGTAGCGAGAGTGAAAGCTCACGAGAAACAAAATCTGAGGCATTTGCAAGTACACAACGCTTCTTAAAATAACTCAGATTCCAGATCTGGAATAACTCTATCGAAAGCAGAAGGGTGTAATCCCAAAACACCAGCGTGAGATCCAAATTATATTTGTAGGGTCTTAAGAAGTATGTTGATGGGATATCTCTGGGTACAAACCTTGTTGTGTATCCAAACTAATCTGCACTTGCAGTTTTGGCACTTGTACAAGCAGTGGAAATGCTGACCTCTCTGGCTGTCCTCAGTCTTGGGTCTGACTGTGTTATGCCTCAGCGACTTGCCCCGATTACTCCTGACACGACAATATTCCTACTAAAGGACCATTCGTATTTGACAGGATGGAAACAGAGCTGGATATTATCAGCCTTGTGAATGAAGGCAGACGTGCATTTAGTCAGATTCAGCTACCAGCTTCACATGCAGCAAAACTGGCTCTCTGCATTAAGGCAGAGTAAGAACTTTCTGCTCTAAACCATTACAAATAAGAGGGAAGGGAGCCAATTCTCTCATTCCTTCTAGTGATTGCAGGCAAATCAACAAAACCTCCTGGTGAGGCGCTTGCAGTTTTAATAAAATCATCATGGTCACTTCATCTCTTGTTACATGAACATCAGCAAATAAACGCAATTCCCAGCTTGGGTCTTGTGCTGGTTTTGGCTGGAACAGAGTTAATTAGTTTCAAACACAGATCCAAGGACTGAAAATACTCTTAGAATTCCCTGACACAATCAATTATCTTCTTCAAAAGTTGATATTAGACATTGACAAAAAGGACCATTCCTGTTTCTTCTGGGTTTTCATTTTTTGTTTGTTTGTTTGTTTGGTGGAGTTTTCTTGTGTGGGGGTGTTTGTTGTTTTTTTCTCTGAGTTGGGAGAATGCATCCTAGAAAGGATCATCTTAACCTTCATCTACAAACACTGACAATTTTGACCAAAGCTCAATCCAGTGCAATCTTTTCCAGGAGGGGCACTTAAAGAGACATAGCAAAATTCAAGCACACAAAATAAGCCAGCCTTGCTCCAGTTCCCAAAAAATTCACTCTCTGAGCCTTAGCAAAGAAAGAGGTCCATTCTCCACAACTAGTTTTAGTGCTCTTGTTAAATAGAGCGAGGTATGCTATGGCAAACACAACCTAAACAGGACCACTGCAAAGGAATGAGGCTGGCAGTGAAATTTTGTCATGTTTTCCTGAACTGGAGTGCAATGCCTAGAAACAAATTACAGATCTGTTCCAGGCAGGAGCTCAGCTGCATCCTGAAGATGCCTCCAGCCACTTGCCATTTTGTTTTGTTTTGTTGCTTTTCCTCAACACTGGTGAATTGTAAGCATCAGTCTCACAGAGAAGACACATTGTCAGGGGTGAAGGACAACTGCTTGTTATATAATCCTGCCAAATCCTTGATACAGCAGTTCTCACAAACAACCATCTTGCTCTGAGTCATCTGGAAGTCTCTGGTTCAGTGAGCTTCCAGGAGCAGACCATCAAAACAGGCTGTATTTCCACTTCCCATTTCAAATTACAGGAGGCACTTATGAGTCAAGGCAATAATTTTCTCTTTATCTACCTTCAGATGCCATCCTGCACACGGATCCAGCCCGTGCACCTGCTGAGCCAGAAGCCCTGTGGGAGTTCCCAGCCAGTGCTGGGTGTCACAGCTTGCAGCTGTCCTGGGTGGCTGCTGGCACGAGGACAACCACATTGTGAGGAAATCCTTACCCTGCACTTCAGAGTACTGGAGACGCTACATGTGGGCCTGGACTTGCTCCATGCTCACCAGCCTTTTTCCGAATGCCCATCACTGGTCAAAAGCAGGCACTGTGCCCATTAGACCTGTGGGCTGGCCCTGCATGGCCATTCACATTTTTTTTTTCTTGTTTTATTTCCCTTTGAGGCAATGCCAAGTCTTAATTCAGTGCTGGGCCAGAGATCCCAGCAGGACACATTACACTGTGTCTATCTTGGAATTATGAAGTCTCCCACCTCAGAGCTGGCCAGCTCAGATCCACTGCTCTCCCACCTCTGCTCCTCTCTGCTGTGCCTGACAGACAGTCAGAATCAGTTCTTGTGACAACAGCATTGGCACGAGAAGCTGAGCAGCTCATCTTTTACAAACCAAACAACTACAACTTTGGCAATCTCCAGTTGAATAACAACAACAATGAAAAGAACCGAGTCAGCAGCAAGCAGTAGCCTGTTGCACAGAGCTGTAAATAAACCCTGGAGAAATGAGATGGGTCAGCTTGGGTTGGCTGCTGAGTGCTGAAAGAGCTGCTCCAGGGTTACCACTTCAGGGTGGGCCAAAGTGGGGGAAGATGGAAGGCAGTCACTTCCCTGGTTCTCTGGCTGACTCCCTGCATAGGACAAAATTGCTTCAGCCTTTACTGCTATTACAAACCTCCTATGAAAGTACTATGCAATTCAATGCTCAAGCTGTAAAGCAATTAATGTGATTTTAGGACAATTTGGAGAATCTGTGAAAACCATTGTTTCATATCTGTGGTTCATTTCAACACTGTCATGATCTGGCTAACAGAATTATTCATGCTTAAAACTTTTCTTATTTTAATATAATTTTTTCTTGAAATAGGTTAAAATTTCAGAATGTCAGAATGGCACCTACTAGAAGGTGAGATTGTTTGCTAGAGAAGCATTTTGAAGTTTTCAGTTCTAAACAGGTGGGGCCATCACTGGAGAAAACAGAACTCATGTATGCCACATGCTTTACATAGTTTTATGATTCTCATATTTTTTATTAAAGTGGCCACTGAAAGTAACAACTATACTGAAGATTTTCATTTAGCCTCAGGAGTCAGAATAGCGGTTCAGTTTTCCACAGTGTTTTCATTGCTGTTTTCCTTCTTGGCACCATAAATCATAAATCTAAGAGTTGGGTTTTCAGTGTAACTTACAGTACTCAACTTATTTTATGTTTCCCATTGATATAACTATTGCTTTAAAACTGCTGCTTACAATGGACAGCAACCACCTTCCCAACACAAATCATTGGTATAAAATGAAAAACTTAGTATCTTACCATTAGCTCATATGGGTTTTTAGTCTCTGCCTCTTAAGAAAGGACTACAGGCATCTATCAGAAATAAAACTACTTAGATTAAGACTCTGGACTAAATTCTACAGATTCAACAGAACCAATTCAATCAAGTATTTTCTGTAACTCTATTTAAAAAAACACCAAACCTCAAGAAAGGTCCTTAACCTCAAGAAAGGTTACTTGCACACTGACTTTTTCTGTGTAGCTGAATCTTACTTTGTGTCTTTTTCTGTAAAAAAGATCTTAAGCAGATGTCCTCCACCAACACCAGTAGCAGTAAGCTGCAAAGTGAAAATAATACAAAACTTTCTCTTTTGCTTAAAAGATTCACTATGACTTTAACTGTGCCTTGGCAAAACTGCTTTCCAAATAGTTGCAAACAAAGCAACTTATAAAACATTATTTTTACATATGACTGTGAAAGAACTGAAAACACAAAGCTCAAAACACATAATTTATAAAGGTTGCATAACTTGCTATCTAAACTTATCTGACTAATCACGAAACCCGTGAGAGAGGCAGGTGGATTGTAACAGCAGATGAGTTGAAGGGCTGCGATTCTCATACAAGGAAAGGGTTCAAATAATTGCTTGTTAGTCACAGAAAAACAATGCTGCAAGAAAACTGTATGAATAAATGAATGAGTGAACACTGGACTAATGAGCTACTTCCTCTGCTTGGTGGATGAGCTCTCAGGGGATGACGACTCATTTTCGTTCCACTTGTGAACACAGTGCAGAGTTAACAGGGTCTTGGTTTCTGCCTGCTGCTCTATTGACACACAGCCTGGTGACATGCCTGGGACATGAAGGGCTTGAGCACTGGACACAGGACACTCATTTCACAGCACCAATTGAGAACTGTCCTCCTGCTCTGGGTTTGAAGTGCAGCCACTGCCTGGTGTTTCAGGGAAGCAGGTTGATACCAGAGACACAGGTGGTGCTATTCTGCGGAGCTCTAGGTTCATTCAGCCAGGTTTATACCATGGGCACTGCCCCACACAGGCCTGGCTGATGAGCTCTGAGGGACCCTGGCTAGCTGTAGCCTCCTCTATCAGGCGTTCCTGTCACTGAGCAGCACCAGGGTACTAACGAGCCCCACTGAAAGCCAGCTTACTTGTCCTCTTCTTTTTTTTTTTTTTGTTTCTCCTCTGTTGTTTATTTTTCCTTTTGATGTGCCCTTCCATTCCTGTTTCCAAGGGAACTCTTCAACCTGCACATGGACCGCCAGCTTGGGTCCAGAGGCATTCCTTTGCTGCTCTTGTGCAAGGAGATACAGACTGCAGGGGTACCTGCCATTTCAGAGAGCAATGCCAGCCAGCATTGGTCTTATCAGAGCCAGGCTTAATTTAATCCCACATCTGCTCTCTGATCTCCAGGATACCCCTGCTCTCCATTTCCCTGAATGATGGAGGGATGACAGTATTTAATGAGATTGAATGTCATCTTCATTACAATAAGAGCCTTTAATTATACCATTGAACATCATTTGATACCAAAGAAATACATGCTCTCTTAAATTTCAGGCAGTGATGAGGGGTCCAGAAGAACTGGGTTCCAGTCCTGGCTTTGCCTCTTCTGGCCCATTAGGTAAGAGCAGGATAGCCACTGAATTAAAGGTTGTGTAAGCAGTGTAGCTCAGACACTTCCTAGCTGTAGGGAGCGAGGCTCTGCAACCTAAACATTCTGTGTGTAATTATTAAATTGAAGCTGATTCAGAACCTTGACACATGAAGAGAACAACCTACAGGCTCTCCATCCTTTCATACAGCTTTACGTTTCAAACAATTGGATCAAAAAGTTGGTGGCTGCTCAAAGCCCCAGAAAAGAGCATCCAATTCAATTCCAAACTGGGGTTTTTTGCGGCTGCAGCAGTGTTTCCATCACTCTGAGTATTTTGGCTTGATACTTTCCAAACTAGACTTGTGTCTGCTGCTAAAGAAATGAGATGTACAAAAATATGGTGTTTTTTCCCAGCTTGGAAAGTGAGTAGATAATAGTGTAGGAAACGGGCTCTATTTTTAGAGCCTAGCTTTTTAATTCATTAGCTGTACAGAACTCTTCACAGGCAGTCACTTTTCTCTACTGGGTCAAGGCTAGTGAACAACTGCTGCATTACAAGGACAGAGATAAGTGAGAAAGTCGAGCTAGAACTCTCCTCCATCGCTAATTACTCCATTCTAAGGCCCCCACAAAAATCACCAGTGAAATTCCATGACCTTCTGCTGCAAGGAAGGAGCCAACTGCCTCCTCCACCAGCATCTGTGTCTCTTGCAGGCATCATGCCAGTGTCCCTCTCCCAGCTGCCCTGCAGAGATTCCCAGTGCTTCTGAGACAAAGCAAGGAAACAATTACATTCGCTGCTGATCAGTGAGTCCCTACCTTTCAACCTAGCTAGTGTTGCCAAGTAATGAGCACTTCTATTAGCTATGTGGAAGGGAGTTGACTATTTGCTTATTTAAAGAACATCCTAAATCACACCATCTGTTTCTACACATCCTACCCTTTGGGACAGAAATAGTGCTCTTGCCAGGTCCTCACCTTGCACCAAAAGCTGAGTGATTAGCTAATCTAGGCAGCTGACACAAATGAAATGCAGCCTAATAAAAGCTTAGTCAACTATTTTCAACAGCACCGAAAACCAGGCTGAACCAGGCTGGTACTGTACAGCCCCATTTCTCTGCAGTTTAACTGTGGTATTCATTTTGTCTTGCCTAGAAGCCAGACAGCTCTTTTAATTACATCCAAAACATGCCTGCTCAGACTGATAAATGATCAGTCCTGCAAACAGAGCCAAGTAGGTGGCTTGGAAACAGATTACTAGATTCCTCTATGTCTTAATAGATTTGCCTAGTGAAATTCCTGAAGCTTCCTGTTCCCTCCCCCTGCCCTTCTTCAGCTACAGCTTAGTGTCCCTGTTTCAGGCAGACCCTTGGTGTCTGGGGAAGGCTGAACTCCAGTTTTTACAGCCTCTCACTAGGACTGTCTCAGATGACTGATTTCTACCACAATCTTAAGGAACACAGATTACTTGCCATCTCTTGATCTTCGGGAATCAAGTAGGAAAGGCAGAGATCACATAACCTCTCTCTAACCCTGACTTCCCAAGCCAACAACCCCAAACAAAGAAGTTTTTCCCCAATGTTTTGCCTTTTTAAAAGAAAGACTTTAACAAAGCATAATTTGTCTTTCCGCTTCACATAAATTTTGCACAACAATGTCCCCTCAAACCCAAAATCCTTTCTAAGAGCATGAGACACTTCTAGTGTGGACAGACACACTGACTTCTCAAAGACTTGGAATGAGCTGTACATACCCAGAACATGCTCTGAAGGCACCAGCATCTGTTTCAAATTCCTTCACTGGCCTGGCTACCAGGCCCTTTTAGATACACCGTCATCAGTGGTTTTCAATAAACTTCAGATGGGATAGTATTTCCCCCCTTATTTTAAAGTTCAAAGAATTCCAGGACCACCAGGGCCAACCTAAGGCAGGTCTTGCTGAAGGCACCTGCTATGTGCTGCAAGGTTTGTATGCTGGCAAAGGACACAGCATTAGTGCTGACTGCCCATCACCTCCTGTCACCCTCCCCCATCAATGGCAAGGGTCCCAAACAGCCTAACAAACCCTAGTACAGTATCATCAATCTTGAAGTTGTTGCCTTCAAAAACACCAAAACAAACCAAACATAAATTTGGGTTGAAGGAACCTTAAAGATCATCTAGTTCCAAATCCCCTGCCACGGGCAAGGAGACCTTTTTCTAGACCATGTTGCTCAAACAGACAAAAGAAATTCCAAAGGAATGGGCACACTGGCCATACTGGCACTATCTGAAGCCGTTAAATCTACAAACCAGACAGATCAGCCCCCTCTCTGCAATAACCCACTCCATGCTCAGGAGTGACCTCACTCATCAAATTTGCTCTGAGGAACTTCCACTTTCTGTTCTACACCATCACAGCACTACCTTTCAAGAACTCTAGTGATACTTCAAAGGAGAGGGTAAAAAATCTCCTTTAAAGTCTTTAGAGCAGATAGCTTTAACACTTTTTAACAGATTATTTTGCATTTTTCTTGTTTGAATCAAACAAAACATATCATCAAAGAATCGCCACCTTGAGCTCTTCTTCCTGCCTTTGAGAACACACTGCCCATGTCTCTTCTTCAGACTACCACGCTCTTGTAAGAACTTAAACCGGAGTACTAAGTGAATTTCTCAGTTGAAGGGAAAATCTTGACATGTTTTAAGTCTCAGGAAGAAAAAAAAGCATTCCACATCCCAACCTGAAGTTCCAGGAAGACACAGCTACTTCCTGGGCCTTTTATCAACCTCTTATCCTATGACTACCTAATGCATATAGTACAGAATCTGTGGAAGCTACTACCAGGAACTGCACTTAATCTCTCAGCCTTTATGTGCAAACTGACTTCATGCTGAAAAGGTCAGACTGTGATTTCACAAAAAGTAGTCTAAATACATTCATCTATAACTGTTATCCAAATCTGATTATTCCTACCACCTAACCATGCAGAGTACATCAGAATGCAGCTCTAACATAGAGGCATGTTTTCTGTTCTAGTATCAAAGGGAAGGTTTAAGAAACTGTCACACCTTAATCCTGACAAATGAAATAATACGTACTCTACAGTCAGTATTTTACTATTCAGCCTCAAACGTTATCATCCTTTGCGATGTGGCCACATTTTTAATACTGTGCACTGCAATGAAAAGAGCAACCTTTACCCTTCCACTCTGTGTTTAGTTGATTTAGACAATGTTTGTAGCTGAGAGGCCCAAGAGCTGGTTTGACACTGAAGAAGTACAAAAACCCAGAACTTTAAAAATAAAATAGCCATTAGTATTTGATCGCCTACAAAAAAGAAATGAGCACTTTCAGTTTACATCTCATTGCACAGGATCAAAGCTGGCCTTCAGTTCAAGCACAGGACAAAGAGACCCCAACCTACAAACACTGACTAAATAAACTCAGACCAAGAGATAAAAGAATGTGGGCTTTCAATACAGATTGCACATGTTCTTCCATGCAATGAAAAGTGAAACCCATCACAGAACTCTATACCGAGGGCCTACAATCTTCACAAGTATCAAATAACATTTTCAAAAGCCTGTCAAAACATGGAAACGCCCGAACTCCTGGAAAACTGCACGCTTATCCAAGAAGCAGCAGAAGCAGCATTAAATTTAACAACCTGCATGATCTTTATTAGGCGGGCACGTTTACAAGCACTAGCGGTAGCGGTGCAGCTGCAGGGTGTTGCGCCTTCTCCAGGCGGCGCGGCGCGAGCCGCCGATGGTGTGGTGGAATTTGTGGCCCTTGCCCAGCCCGCGGCTCTTGCGCCCGGCTGACGTCAGCCCGCGCATCTCCCGGTGCTTGTGGACGGGCTTGGTGATCCATTGGGTGTCGGGGTTCCGCCTGATGGTCTTGTGGAAGGGATCAATCAGGATCACTTCGAAGAACTTGTAAGTGGAATCTTCACCCACCCAATACGAGTTCAAGACTCTCAGAGCCCCACAGTGACGGCCAGCACGTTCCTAGAGAAAAAAATAAATGCAACAGGCTGTAAAACCATGGGTGCAGGGCAGTCTTCATGTAGAAAGATTATTAACTCAAACAAAATTTCATTTTGCCTAGGACAACCTCTTCCTAAAAAAACTCATCCCCTTCCAGCTGCAAAGGTGCAAGAAAAGTAACAGCTGAAAAGAATGCTGTGTTACAAGGAAAAAAATCTCTTTGGATTCCTGCATGAAACAGGTTTTTTAAGACCATGAGCAGGAAGGCGCTTGGTTGACAAAAGAAAGAACTCTGTGTACACAGAGGCACCCAGTCAGTAAATACACAGTGTTAAAAATAACTTCAACATGAAGATGAAGAGCACGAGCTGCACTTGGGGTCATGGAACAATCTTTTGTGGGAAGTTATGAAAGACTGACTAATTTGCTCATCCAAAGCTACAGGGAAGAAAGAAATTTCTGCAGAGAGTAAGCCTGTACTGGTAGGAGTAAAGGAATAGCTGATGTAACAAATCTTTGTACTGCTGCTCGCATATTAGTGCTTGTTTTTCCTACCCTCACTTGTGGTTAGGAAGACACAATCCTATTTTAGAAAACAAAACAAAGCAGAAAATAGCAATTATGCAACTCAATCTGCTTCTCCTGTCAAGAATCCTCCTTATTTAAAACACACTAAGTGTGTTTAATTGCAGGATTTCATCATCATCATGGGGACACATGAACCAAGGGACCCCATTCATCTTCTTCCCCAATGTGATCTTAACGTATTGCTACAGGCTTCCCTAAACAGCCCTTGACTATTTTTGCACATGGAATAACATTTTTTCAAGTCCTTTTATTCTAGTGTTAGAGCAACACCTGTATGAAGTATTAAAACACCAATCACTCTTGACCAGCTTCTATTCAACTATGGGAGCCCCAACTGAGGCTTTGCATTTCTGTAATCTGAAAAATATAAGTCTTCTGGAAAGACTGTGTCAGATTCAGAAAATTTCAAGCTAAAACTGAGGGCAAATAACCTCTTCCATAGTTGTCACAAGTGACCATGTGATTAACCATCAGGTATCTGGGAATAACACATATAGAGAGGATGCCATGAGCACTGAAAACAGAATAGAATTTTTAATTCTAACTTATCACCTGTGTTTCTTTCAAACAAGCATGTCTCATTTATATTTTTTCCCTGAAAAAAACCCAACAAAATCCCACCATATTCAACTTGCAGCGGTCACTCAGCAATATTTTCAAAGTCCTGAGAACAGAGAAGTCTTCTGCTTCACGCTGGAAATGCAATGACACTCCCCCTTCTTCCACAATGTCTTGTTTGAGAATGCAGCATGGTATTAACTCTAACCCACTGAAAAAGGTTTTTTTGGTAAAGGTGAGAACTTCCAGACTACAACTGTGACAGCAATGAAGCTTACAAGACCTCATCAAATCAAAATTTATATTTTGAGTATTTCAGTAACAAGATCTCACCTAAAAATAAGTTAACCAGCAAGTTGTGTGCTTGTGAGGTACCAGTTTTTTATGAAGAAGCAGAAGGTCTCTGGCACGCTGCCGTCAACCCCTGCTTCAGCTAGGTGTGCTGTGCAGCACTACTACTACACTAACAGGTGCTAAGGCTTTAAGACAGGAACTCGTGTAATTTGTGAAAGGACTATCACCTACAGCTGGTGGTCCACACCACATGGCAGGGAACACAGGAGTGGGATTTACTAACAACTTAGACACCTTAGCCCATGCAAGTTCTTATTTCTCATGCCTAGCTCTTTATTTTACCATGGCTTGGACTAGTTACGTGTTCTTCATAACAAATATTGTGGCATTTTTTAGAAGTATGAACTTCACTTAACCACTCAAATGGTTCCCATAGACTCAATTTTTAAAGTCTGAATAGTTTTTTAATTGCCTCAAAAGAGCTTTTAAAGATATTCCGCTGCTTTCCTGCCACCATTATTCAAAATCTTACCAATGACTTATTAACAAAGCAGCTGGTTTTGTTTTTTATTTTTTGTCTCTGAATATTTTCAGCTTTTACAGACTGCAACTTTCCAAGCCAAATTTGTGAGCAATAACCAAAACACTCACCTCTGCTACAGACTGAAGACTCCGGGCAAACTTGAGCTGGTTAACACCATGATGCACAGGTTTGCCGTAGGTGGCACCCTTCGGGACCGGGCGCTTGCGACCACCACGGCGAACGCGGACACGGTAGATAACATAACCTAAAACAGAGACTTAGGAACTAGAACAATTCCAGCAGCAATTTTCACCCCTGTACTGCATTTCCAATCCCCCAAAAGTTTACATGAAATGCTGCAATACAAAGTCATTATATCAATTTTTACCCAAATTTATAACGCGAGGTGGACAGTACAAGAAGTTTTTTTATTTTCATTACAACTGAGTAAGGAAAGTGGTATCCTGACAAAATTATTTTTTGGTTCCAAACCAGAGTTTATGGCACCTTTCCACTATCCAGTCCCAAACTAAGATCAGCTACAGCTATATTGCAATACAATCATTAAAAACCTACCAAAAAAAAAAAACCCCAGCAAAACCACTACCTAAACTTCACAATTCAGATGGCAGCAGTCACAAAGCACTGAAGCACAAGCCATCCACAAACCCTGCTGAAAACTGGTCACTGAGAAATGAGGAAACTAGATAAGCAGTGACAGAAGTGTCAAGTCTTAGCTTTTTATTTTACTTGTGAATAAACATACTGGGTTTTAAACTTGATTTCCACAAGTTACACATGGATGGCCACTTTTCCCACTTTCCCAGTAACTGTTTTTCAGTGACAGTACAAACTCCATCATGTCACCCAAGTGCATGCAGCTGTAATACACAGTACGGCTTGGGTTGGAAGGAACCTTAAAGATCATCCAGTTCCAACCCCCCTGCCATTGACAGGGACACCTTCCACCAGACTAGTTTGCTCAGAGCTCCATTGAACCCGGCCTTGCACACTGCCAGGGATGGGGTACTCACAACTCCCCTGGGCAATCTGTTACAGTGCCTCACCACCCTCACAATAAAGAGTTTTTCCCTGACATCTAATCTAAACCTACTCTTTCAGTTTAAGGCCATCTCCCCCTGTCCTGTCACTACATGCTCTTGTGCAAGTCTCTATCCAGATCTCTTGTAGCACTTTTCAAGATGCTAGAAGGCCACAGTTCAGTCACCTGAAAAAAGCCAAAGTAACACATGACAAAAGTTGGGCAGAGAAAGGAAATCCCCCAAACCTAGGATACTAAAAACCCTGCTCAATTCTTTGGCACTAACATTTCACGAGAACCAAAGCTGAGGCCAAAGCCCACTTAATCTTCACCTGCCAGAAGAGCAACAGAAGGCACAGATGCAAAATTCAGTGAAGTTAGGGTTTCAGGCTGTGGGCACTGCTACCACCTGAGGACATTTACGATATACTGTTCACTTCATGCAGGACACTTCAGTTTATCGGGGGATATTTCAGTTTCAGGTTTTGTCATTCTGCTGTCACTGAGGGAAGCCAATGGCACGCCATTGTGAGGCACAGGGACGTCACCTGTCCGTGCCATTACCTTGCTTGGCCTTGTATCCCAGCCTGCGGGCCTTGTCGGGGCGCGTGGGGCGCGGGGCGCGGTGCAGGGCCGACAGCTGCCGGTACTGCCAGCAGCGCACGCGCAGCAGGAACCGCATCACGTCCGACTGCTTCTTCCTCCACAGCTCCTGGATGTACTTGTAGGCCCCCATGGCTGTCTACCTGCTGCACGGAGAGAGAGCTCAGTGAAAACACCGCACCAGAAACAATTCCCAGCGTGAACATCTTCCAACAGTGGCACTGCACCAAATCACACATGGAACAGCGCTGGAAGACAGGGAGCTCTCATGCTTCTCTGCACCACTGGCACATCTGGGAACACGGATCACACCTGGCAACCTTCAGCATGACACCCAGCAGCTTTTTTCCTTTCTATTTATTCTGAAGTGTTGAACTCCTCAACTGAGAAATTTTCAGGGGCGTCATGTCTGATACCACCAAACCCAACAGCAAACACCTGAACTGAGTTTTACATACAAGTCTATCCAGAACTACAGGGCTATGTGGAGTGTGGCCTATACTGTTAACTCTGACTACAGTAAGGTTTTACTTCCAAGTGAAAGCTTAATAGTTTCATTAGTAAGTGGAAGTTTAACAGCTGCTTAAGAAATGAACTGGACTGGGACTTTTGCTTCCTTAGAGCTGCTCACATGGTGCTTCCCACACCTCAGGAGAGACAAGGCCTTCCTCCACATCCACTGAAACTGGGCTTTAGGTAGAACAGGGCATACTGACCATGTCATACTAAACAACAAGTGCCATAGCTCCGTGTCCTACTGCTGCTGACATTTGTGTTTTGCTTCATAGATGCTCTGTGGGTTTTTTAAAGTTTTTTTTAAAAATCGTTTCTGCTGAGCACCATCGGCGGTAATTTATATTGACTTCAGCAGAGCAAGGGCTCAACACAAAATTTTGTCCCTAAGAAAGCAATGATTAATACAAACTCCCTCTTCTGAATATGTCTTAAAAGTTGAAGGCATTTCCAAAATCAAATATTATATTATTTTTTCATCACGTTTACTGCTGTTTTCCTAAAAACCTCTGAGGCCTTATACATCTGCAGCAGTCAGCACGTGTACCTGAACTGAATCAAACTCCCACCCAACTCACTATCAGATACATGCAGCTCACTTTATTTACATTTGAAAACACGCAAAAAACAGTTTATGTGTGATTTTGGATACCCCTCTTTCTTGAGCCTGCCCAGCTATAGCTCATCCATTCCCATCACCAGCCACCCCACTATTTCATGGCCTAACGGCACAAAAAAGCCCCACGAACAAACCGCAGACCCGGAGCAAACCAGGGCGCGCCGTCCGTCACCGACCCGCACCCGCTCTGGCGGGCCAGGGCCACACTGGCTGCCTCGCTCCCCTCCCCGCCCCACCGAGGCACAGCCCGCGGGTCCTCCTCCACCGGCCTCCCAGAGGCTCCACGCCGCAGGAACAGTCCCATCCCACCCGGAGCCGGGCGGGCGCGGCGGCGGGACGGGCGGATGGGCGCTCGAATCCCGGGATGGGCGCGGATTGAGGGAAAGGCCGCGCGCGGACCAGCCCTCACCTGATGGCGCCCAGCGACGGAAAGGAAAGGCCCTACTTCCCAAGAACCCTCGGGCCACAACACACTTCCGGCGGCGGCAGCGGTGCCTCATGGGTAATGTAGTCCGGCGGAGGAGCGGGCCCCGCGCTCCTCCCGGCCCGGCCAGGCCCGGCCCGGCCCCCCGCGCCCGCCAATGGGAGCTGGGGGCGGGGCCCCCGCTGGTCAATGGGGCCGGCCGGGACTCTTCGTCCAGGTGCGCGCTCGCGGCGGGGGGACGGCCCCGGGGGCGCGCTCGGGGGCGGGGGCGCGCTCGGAGGCCGGGGCATTGGGGCACGGCCCGCCCGGGGGCTGCCCCTGGGGCACGGCCCGGCGAGACGCGCGGCATCCCCTGAGATACCCCCTCTCCCCAACCCCCATAAGAGCCCCAGGTCAGGGGTTGGGGTGGGACTTTGCTTAAAATCCCGAAAAGAAGCCTTAAAAAAAAATGTTTATAATAATAATAATTTTAAAAACCGTAAGATTATGACGAACGGTGAAGGGGGCTGGGTTTGTTTAGTTTCGAGAAGAGGAGGCTCGGGGGCAACCTCATCCCTCTCTTCAACTGCCTGAAAGGAGAATGTAGTGAGCCGGGAATCATCGGTCTCTGCTGTGACTGCAGTGAGAGGACCAGAGGAAATGGCCTTCAGCTGGGACAAAGGAGACGCAGATTAGATATTACATAAAATTTTTCATTGTTCGGGCGGTCAGGCATTGGAATATGTTGCCCAGGGAGGGTGTGGAGTCACCATCCCTGGAGGGGTTTAAAAAGTGTCTGGATCTGGTGCTGGATGATGTGGTTTAGTGGTTTAGTGGTTACAGTGGTAGTTCTGGGTTGATGTTTGGACTGGATGATCTTAAAGGTCTCTTCCAACCTAATGATTCTATTCTAAATCGTAAACGCTAAGGGCAAAACCAAACAAACAAAAAAAAGCCCTAAAAACAATCCTAAAACCTTTTCAGTGGAGGGTAGGGAGAGGGCACCATGGAGTCCCTGGTTCTGCAGGCCCTGGCTTTACCCACCGATCTGCTCCTGCCCCTGCTCCCATCCCTCCTGCGTATGGCATGGCACGGGTTGGATGGGGTGTTGAGCGACCTGGTCTCATTGGTGGCATCCCTACCCATGGCAGGGGCCTGGAAGGAGAGGATCTTTAAGCTGCCTTCCAACACAAGCCATTCTATGATTCTATGAGTTAGGCTTTCCCAGCCTGCAAATCCCTTCTGCCTCCTTATCTGCGGCTGCAGGATGACCTTTCTGTTTTTCAGCGTATGCTTTTCAGAGAGCCCTGGCTTGTGAAGCATTGCCTGGTTAAACTGGAATTGAAGCAGGACAACACCAGCCCCACCTGGTCCAGAAAAGGTACTCTTCAGTTCTCTCTGTGGGAAATGGCACCAAACAGCAAACTGAGTCAGGGCCTGCTGCCCTGCCATGGTTCACTGGCAGAGGGAAGTGCCCCTAGCTGCTGGATGCCACCTGCTAGAACCAACCCCCACCCATCAAGCTGATTTAAAGCGGACCAAAACACCTGCTTCAGCATTTGCTTTCCCGCGCTTCTGCCTTTAATGCTCCTGTTTCGTAGTTCTTAGCCCGTAAAAGCTAGAAACTTTCTGTAAGCAGAATAAAAGGGAAGGAACCACAATTTTCATACATTTCCAGAAGCCATCCTGGTACCATGAGGTACCATTAAGCCCACTGCAAACCCAGAAACCCGATAACGCCGTGCACACACGCACACACACACACACACCACCGTGCCCTGGGGGTGTGCATGCTCCAGCGCTCCCAGTCTCCCCAAACCTGACAGGACAAGTGTCGAGGCTGCAGGCAAGCATCAGCACCACTGGCAGCAGCCTAAAACCTGAAAAAAATGGTGTGGGAGGAAACTCTAAAAATATCAGTCGCTGGCGAACGCTGGGAGGGAGCTGTGCCCCCGCTGCTTCGCGCTTTGCCTTGCGCCTTCCGTGGGCTTGGCTCCCGCCGGGCGCCCATCCCCGCGCCGTGCCGGGCTCACAGCCTCCCGTGTCTGCACAGGGCTCCGCTGCGGAACCGGCCCGCGGGAAACATGGGAAAGGGATACAAGGTGGTGGTTTGTGGAATGGCCTCAGTGGGAAAGACTGCGATTTTGGAGCAGCTTCTCTATGGAAAGCATACTGTTGGTGAGACGTTTTTACTTCTGGGGGGAGGTTGTTTCCTTTTCCAGCGTCTTGTTCGGTGTGGGCCCCAAAACACCAGTTCAGGAGGACTGAGAACTGCGCTGAGGTGAAGGAGGAAATTAATGTGGTTTTGTGGCATCTCTGGGCTGTTCTTAAAATTCATAGTCCCTTGCTTATGGATTTTTAAAAGAGTCTTGGAGAAGAACCCGTTCCCTGATGTTCCCAGTAATAAAACACAAGAATGTTTAAAAAGAAACAAACACTGAAAGTAGGTGATGTGCCTGCTGCGTATTTACAGAAGAAATATCTCAATGCCGTAGATGCCTGAAAAATAAATAGCTGTCACGTGATAAGTGTAGACACTGTTTAGACTTTTGTTTCATCTTCTTAAAGCTTTGTTTTGCTTGGTTTTGACTAACATTTAATCAAAGCTCTGGAAAGAAAAACAGCTCAGCTTTAGGTTCCACGTTCTGTGCTGATTTTCGAAGGCCAAGTGTCTCCGCTCTCTAAGAAATCCTCATGGGAAAAACAGACTTGACAGAGGAACAGGAGATGCCTGATATTTGCTGTGCACAAAAGAAAGGGAACAAAGGCAAAGCCAGCACATTTCCCTCTGTTTCCACATTTGGGTTTGAAAGGAAGGGCAATGATCATCAGGCTGACAAATTATTCCCACCTCACCTAGAAACAAGGGGTGGCACCAGGACTTTGACAGAAGATGTTTTCTGAGCATTTTTTTCTTGAACCGGTAAATTAGACATCAGGAGAAGTTGTTGGATAAACACAAGGATTTCTAGCACGGTGCTTTGCAGCACTGCACCTTTAAAATGTGTGGATGGGAGGAATTTGCTGGCAAAGCGTGATAGAGAGCTGTGTGCTAATACCCGTGTTTAAAAGGAGGATTTCCTCTAATGTTGCAGCAACATCTGTTTCCAGCATCCTACCGAGCCCTAGGCACGTAGCCCTGTGTAGCTTTCAACGTGAAGGCTGCAAAGCTTTGCAGGCTGAAGGTTTTTCCCTTTGCTACTGACCTGCCTCTCCTCTGTGCTGGGCTGGGTGCCTGTCAGAGACACCCGAGCAGCATGAGCAAGGCCACGTTACTTAAATCGTATTGCCTTGCATTAATTCCTGCCTCCTATTAGCAACCCAGGCAGGAAGGATATTCGGGTGTTG
The DNA here is from genome assembly GCA_008694505.1 of Cyanoderma ruficeps. NCBI lineage: Eukaryota > Metazoa > Chordata > Aves > Passeriformes > Timaliidae > Cyanoderma > Cyanoderma ruficeps. The sequence goes on from VZDJ01000782.1 coordinate 13,685,230, forward strand.
CTGATCAGAGGAGCTATTTATGGAGCCAGCCATGTACATAATTATACAGCGTCATGGACACTGGCTGACAGAACCGGAGGGAGGCCTCGTGCCTGGGGTTTAGCTGTGGGTGTCCCTCTGTCACTCCCAAATGCCCTGCTCCAGCTTGGCCATTGAGCAATGCAGACCTCCCCCCTGGCCCCCCTGCACCTAAAAAGATCATTTTTCCTTGCCTGCAGCTCTGCTCTTATTTTTTGGAGTTACTGGTAAGGTAAGGAACAGCTGGTAGCAGATGGGGAGTGCAAGGGAAGAAGGAAGAAGGTAGTTTCCTGTTTTCTGTGATGTCAAATCGTATTCCTGAGACATTCAGAGAAAGAAGGCAAGTAGCAGAGTCAAGATCAAGATATGGGGAGCATCACTATGGAGCCGCTGCACCCCCAAGAGATGAGTGGCCATGGCCCAGCAATTTTGATATCCCCTACACAGGCCATCAGGCACATTTGGGGGGATGGACCAACAAGCTGGGGTTTTGGCAGTTTTGCTGAGTGGTCACCATCCTCCCTGCCTCTTCCTCAGCACGTAGGCAGTTGTGGCAGAGGTTGCCTGGAGTATGGGCTGGTGGAAGTGGTTCCCCAGAAGACCTTCAGCCACTGTTCCACTCTGTACTGATTTAACTCCCGAACTGTAGAGGCAGGATGCCATTGTGAGGATCTCACTACTCAAGGACAGGGTTTGAGGAATGGCAGGTCTTTGACTACTCCTTAGCTGATCTGCTTTAAACTGCACAATGGTGCTACCATTGCAGGGGTGGCCCTTCCATGCCTGAAACATGATTACAGCATCTTGATCCTCATTTCCTAAAGCTTGTGAGCTCCAGAAAGCTGACATGTACATCTTGGCTTCTGGCCTTTTTGGCCGGAGGCAAGAAGGGACTAGTGTGTTTGCTGAAAGCCTATCTGTTCAGAGCCAACCAGCAAGGCAGCTCACCGGCATGGCAACATGGACACAAGCTGTTCCAAAACCTGTGCTTCCTGACTGACGTCAGGAGCAGCTCTGCGGCCGCTCCAAGGGCCCGGGAGCCGTGGGGAGGTTGGCTGAGCCAACACAGGGAGTCTTTCCGTTCTGATGGCAGGCACATCCTCCTCTCAGTGACAAGAGGCATGCTAGAACTCAGAGCACAAGATCTGCTGCCATTTTCCAAGGTGTCGCAGCCACTGTCACAAGGGTCTCCTCCGGGCTGTAAATCAGCCAGGAGTCTGTCAATGCTCACCTGCCTCTTGTTGACTTTCCTGTAAAAAGGAGTGGTGGCACAGCTGGTGTCAGAGAAGTGATTAGAGTCCTTGGAGGTTTCACAGTGCTATGTAGAGCCCTTGGCTTTGGGCCCGTGCTCCTGGCTGTGTGCTTGGTGATGGTGCTGTAAACCTGGTTGCACTGTTTCTTTTCCTAGAAAAACATGCACCTCCAGGTCAGCCTGGCTTGTCATGGATGAAATCCCTAAGTGCCACTGTAACTTACATGGTCAGCAGCTAACACTCTTGCAAAGGCACTAAGATTGCTTGAGGTCAAAGAGGAAAAAGTACTCAGGAAGGAGGAATACCCCAAAAAAGGACTATCTGTGTCCCTGTAGCATGTGAGCAGTGATGTCTGGTATTGGATTTTGTGCTAGGCTTTAAACTGCAAGAGAGTTTGCCTTGTGTCCCAAGATGGGAAAGGAGAGGACAAATAGATGAGAGATGCTTTCAGAGCCACATAAAGTAATGTAGCTATTGCATGGCAGACACTCTCGCCAAACTAACACAAGGAATTAGAAAAAAACCAAAAGGAAATGTTTGAAATGGGTGCAGATTTAGCACTGAGTCATGTAGGGACTGTATCACTCTAAGTCAGGGCAGATAGTTGTTAAGGATTGCACATATGTATGTGGTACGTATAGAGGTACAGCAGTGTGCCCAGGTGGCCAAGAAGGCTGATGGCAGCCTGGCATGTGTCAGAAATGGTGTGACCAGCAGGGCCAGGACAGTGATTGTACCCCTGTGCTTGGCAGCACCTTGAATTCTGTGTTCAGTTTTGGGCTCCTCTCTACAAGAAAGACACTGAGGTGCTGGAGTGGGTGCAGAGAAGGAAAATGAAGCTGGTGAAGGGAAGGGTTTGGTGCACTACTGTGATGAGGAGCAGCTGAGGGAGCTGGGCTTGTTCAGCCTGGAAAAAAGGAGGCTGCAGAGAGGGACCTTATTGCTGTCTGCAGATACCTGACATGAGGGTGAAGGCAGGTGGGGGTCAGTTTCTTCTCCCAAGTAACAAATAACAGGACAAGAGCAAATGGCCTCAAGTTGTGCCAGGGGAGGTTTAGATTGGATATTAGGAAAAATGTCTTCACTAAAAGGTTATTCAGACATTGGAGTGGGCTGCCCAAGGAAACGGTGGAATCATCATTGCTGGAAGTGTTCGAAAACCATGTAGATATAATACCTGGGGACATGGTTGAGTGGTGGGCTTGGCAGTGCTGATTGAACAGTTCGACTCAATGATCTTAGAAATCTTTTTCAGCCTTAACTATCCTATGATTCTGTGATTGCCTGGTACCTGGGATGATCTGTCTTTTGGTGACTTAAGGGTTGTCTTTGTCCAAATCCTCCAAATCCTTCTCTTGCTGTCCTGAAGAAAGGGGAGCCAGTCTTAGCTCCTCAGTCATGAAAAGGGTCCTTGACTGGCAGCAGAAGATTGTCCCATTAAGTACCTGTGGTACCTGGCACTGCTTGGCCTGACCTCTCTTGGCTAGCAAGAGACTTTGTCACAGGACGTGTGTGTAAAGAGGATGGATATTTTTACTTAAACAGTGTTCAGTTTCCTGTTCAGTGATGGTGCAGAAAGGAGTCTTCCTTCTGCCTTTAACATATTTCTGGCCTCTCAGCCTATACTAAAGCTTATCAGCTCAACAGGAGGAGATGAGAACTCCCCCTTGTAGAAAACTTGCCTCCTGGCTGTGTGAATATCTGGTATGGTCAGGTTATTCATAAGCAGCTACTTCAGATCCTCTTACTAGCTAGGAATGAAAACACCATGTATTACTGTGGTAGAAGCCATAATGAGAGAAATTGCCTCATTTGTGCCAGCTGGAGGGATTTGGGGTTTTGGCTTACACACTTTGGATGTGGAGGCTAATTAACCTAATTATGCATTCATAGACTCATAGAATGGCTTGTGTTGGAAGGGACCTTAAAGATCATCTCCTTCCAACCCCCTTGCTGTGGACAGAGACACCTTTTTACATCTTCACTTCTTAAATTAAAACTACCTGGTAATAGAGGTGCAGCTTTGCATTTTAGAAATAGATGAAAATGGAACTGAATGTATGTAACTGAGGGTCACAACTTGGCTATTTGTTGGTGGGAGCAGTACTTCCCTAGCAGCTAAATCTAAATAGATCAGTTCCTCTTGAAGTTTGTCCAGCTCTTTCCCCAGTCAGGGATCCTCTGATACACTGTCTTTTGAGATCTAAATAAGAAAAGCCTGTTATTCTGCAGTTTACAAACATAAAGAATAGCAGGTTTTAGGAGCTCTTTGCTGAATTCCTCTGGAAAAAGGGAAAAAGAGGACATCTTCAAAAGTACTCAAGAAGACACGAAATTTGTATTGCATTAATGTTCAAGATCCAACTGGGAACTTTTGAAACTCCATCCCTCTTGAAATTTTGATTTACTTAGGTATTTGCAGTCTATCTGCTGTGCCTAACCTGAGTGTGCAGTATTCATTATTATATTGAGCCTTTTCTTTTCCTCGTTGGAACAACCCCCTTTTTATGACTGAGGCTTCCCATTGCAGTGCCTCTGTGGCAGCAGTCAGTAAAAAACAAAGACCCTTCTGCCTCTCCTAAGATTTGCACCAGCTAAGTAGGTGCTAGAGAGTGGCATCACTTCTAGTCTAGTCCTCCTTTCCCTCTCCAACTTTTTTATGTCTTTAGTTTTCAAAGGAAGCATGACATTGTGCACTATCTTGTTAGCTCCCCTTCACCCCCCTAGATTCTGAACCTGAAAGCTGGCCCACTGCAGTGCTCTGCTCCATGGAAAAACTACTCAAGCTGGCAGCAGTCTGCAGGACAGTAATTCCTGTACAAGCTGCCGTTGCCCACCCAGGGTGAGATGGTGGAAAGATTCTTGGGGATGCCAGCAAAGCGAAGGAGAATCAGGATCTTTGTGGCAAGGAGGATGGGATGGTGCCAGCACCTTTCTAGGACACTGATTAGTGTTGCTTCTCTTACAACTTTCCTGACCCGTGTTTGAATGGAGACCTAGGAATTGTTTGAATGGGATCATTGTCAGCAAGATGTGGCTGGTATATGGTCTAGGCTTTAGGAGCAGGGCCTAGAATAAGGTGACACAGGTATTTCTAAAAATTATCCACGTTTGCTTAGGAAACTACTTGCATATACTCCATCCCCCAGTGCATGTAGGTGAAATTTCACCTCTGGAATCTGATACTGTGCATAAATTTCAACTCCCTCCTAAGTGCCCCTCCTATTTCACATCAAAATTTGTTGCTGTATTCTGTTAAGTCTCAGGTCTTAAATTTTCCTCACGGTTTTTAAATAGGATGTTAAAAGTCATACTTTTCACTTCTGCTTTTAATGCCATTAGGAAGAGATTGTAACAGGATAACATGGATATATTAGAGGCTGTTGAATGACAGTGTAGCATTTAGAGGATGAAAAACTGTTCAATGTTAATTGTTGCTTTTTAAAAAGAAAACTGAGGTACTTATGGTTCCTTCCTTCTTGCCAAAGCCATGTTTACTGATGCCCAAGTTATTTCCTTGACCTGTCTGTACAGAGCAAGAATATAGTGCTGTGTCTAAACAACAGTGCATATCCAGAAAGGGCTTTGTTACTACCTCAGTCTTTAAAAATGCCCCTTTAACACATTCTACAATCATACAGGATGTTTTTCTGCTTCCTCTTTTTATTAACCTTTGCTTTGTCCTTTCTGTTCTTGGTTTTGCTCCCACACATTAGCCTGGCTATATTTGGAGGCGAGATAAATTAAATCTTTGGAAACCTAGTAAGAGTTTGATCCATGAAGACTGCACAGAGAGGGGCAAAAAGAACAGCTTGTGCCACTTTCCTGCACAGGAATGCTGCATACATCACGGGAAACCATCCGCGTGGGTGGAATGCTTTAGCTTGTTTGTCAATGTGAAATGTTTTGAATAGTGTCACTGAATATAGCAAAATCCTTATTTTCATAGGCCAGATAATCCCTTGTGTTTTCTTAAACAATACACTAAAATGGTCCCTTTTTGGCAGACAAAGACAATAAAGCAGGACTCATTATTGTAGTCCTGCAACAGCACACAATTGTATGTAGGAGTGCAGTGGAGGCAAAAATGTGGGTTGTAGAGGCTTAGATGAATACTTAAAACCAACTCTGAAAGAGGCCCAGCTACACTATACATAAATTGTTTCGACCTGTAACTTTATGCACCTGCATCCAGGAGGAACACGAAGCTAAGGTGAGATTTATGTGTTTTCAGGTTTGGCTTAGGAAATATAATTTTAATTAGCTCAAAGCAAGCTGCCTTGAATTACCTCACATTTACTGTGTGGAGAGGAGGAGGGCCAGAATGCAGATAGTCAGGGTGGAACAAGTGATACATATATGAAAGCTTGTTACCTTGTGCATGCTCTTTTGCCTTGCAGTAAGTGAATTTGATCCTGTTAGCAAATCTGAGTCATTTTAAATCCCTAGGGGATGGAAAAAAGCTCACTGTGTATTTCAGTAAATATAGTATGCAACTTTGTTTGCCTGCAAAAACCCCCTTCCCTTTCTTGCTTAATTTCACCTGTTTGTTAGTTGTACCACCAGCAGACATTCATTTCCAAGATTATTCCTTTGGCTCCTGCTTCTGCAGTATGATCCAGCTCATTATGAGGCAAATAAGTAGGCTTAAGATGTTAGTACTTGACTATCTGGTGTTCCCTGGCTGTTGTTCCAAAAGGGTACGTTTGGGCAGGCTTGTTTTGCAGCATGTTTGGCACAGAACTGGTAAAACTGGGTGGTTGGAGTTTGGAAAACCTGGGAGGAGAGCATTTATCTTATCCTATTCTGAATGTTCATGTTGTATAGATTAACTTTACAGGCATAATCATGTGCTTATATATTAATGTATTTACAGTGTCACTATTGGAAATAGCTAGTGCAGTCATCTATTAATACAGCCCTCTATGGAGATGCCAGGCAAGGTCAAGGCCTGGTCAAGTCACTCTGTAAGACATGCACTGAAAGTGTGTTCCTGTGAGCAAAATTCTGCTGCACTGCAAAGAATTCTTACAGTGAGGCTGTACTTACTGCAGTGGAACATTCCTGCTTGTTTTCAAACAGGCTTAGAGGAGGGTGCCACAATGGAAGATGTGTATTTGGCGTCGGTGGAGACAGACCGAGGTGTGAAGGAACAGTTGCGGCTTTATGACACCAGGGGTCTGCAGGAGGGCGTGGAATTGCCCAAACACTATTTCTCTGTGGCGGACGGCTTCGTCCTGGTGTACGCAGTGACCAGCCTCGAGGCGTTCCAAAGAGTCGAACTGCTCAAAAAGGAGATCGACGTCTTCAGGGACAAAAAGGAGGTAAATGCATGCTTGGCTAAATGCTGTATCAGTGATGGGAAGTTAAGGTCACAAAACCCAGCTTTTGTTTCTGTAAACATTGTCGTGTACAAAGGAAAACGAATGTACCCACAGCCTTGGGCAACCCAGCAAAAAGGAGGCCTTCACATGCCAGGGAAGCTTAATTCACATGCCATGCAGGTCATGCAGAAGAATGTTTTTGGTTTTTTTTCCCCCTCCTTATTTCCTTTACTACAGCTAAAATTCATTCAGCTGAATGCACCGGCCAGGACACTTACGACTAATAAAACATATGGTCTACAGCAGTGCAGCTCATGTTTTTCTAGATATTGTACAGGGGAAGTCAAGTGCATGGAATAATATAACGAAGGGCATTATCTTTGTTTGTTTTGTATTCATGTACTTGATCGCTTACAAACTAGTGTAATTGACAATGGGTCTCCCAGACATTAGTCAATTGGCAAAGCAGCTTTAATGTATTTTAACAACCATATTGAATCAATTCAATTGTGTGAAATGACTGCTCTATTTTCCCTTAGAAAGCAGCAAGTGTTTTCAGCTGACAGTGTTCCAGCTTAGCTAAACAAATATAACTTGCATGTGTCATTAGCATTACGGCTTTTCCTACAGTATCTATATTCTGGAGTGGTTTTCCCTGTTAAATGTCTTTAGCCTCCAGCTTTCCAAATGCCTGTTTTATGCTGTTTGAAAAGAAAAAAATGCATGAAGAATTAATTGGATAATGGTAGGGAGAGACTTTGCAAAAATGTAACTTGTTTTGTACTGACAGCGCACAGGGTGGTGGAGGAAGGCAGGCAGACGAATGTGCAGTCACAGGAGAGGTATGTTAGGTGGTAGGGCTGGTGTGAGCTGCAGCCTGTCACGTATATCAGGGATACAGGAGTCAAGCATAACTCCCTGCAGGGTAAGGAAAGGTGGACAAGCAGGAAATTTTTCCCAGGCACTGTTTTGTGATGGCCCTGATTTGGTACTATACAGCATGTTGTAATGCAGAGAGGGAGTCACAGCCCTAACAGGATCTGCGTCCTGCTTGCCTGTGTTACCTGTCAGAACTCTTCTCTCTCATTGGATGCAGGTATTTTAGAAAACAGCCAATTTGCTTATCCTTTTGGAGAGCTTAAAATTGTGGTTTTGAATAAAGATAATTTAAAAAGTGGCCACAGTAGGATGGATAAAACAGTTTTCATTCCTGTGTTTTCCATAAAAAATAGGCTTTAAGGTATACAAGGTGAGATCAAGAGTCCACCTTAAGGTAAACTGTTAATCAGCAAATTAGTGATTCTATGACTTAAAGTCTGGGTTCTGCTAGAATGAATTTTTTTACTGAATTGGGGATGTATCTCCACAAATGGTGTTTCTGAGCTGGCAGAACTTCAACTCGTTGAGTGGCACAGTCTCCTGTTGTGTGGCAGATGACAAAAAGCACTGATGGCTGCTTCCTTGCCTCTGCTGGCTGTGGGACCTCTCCAGCATGCACCTTAAAGCCTGGCCAAATTTTATACTAAATAGAGGTTTTGTTCTGTTACACTGACAGAGCTTTGCCATAGCTAAAATTCAGCTGGACCATGCGGTAAATACACATGAAGATTATAGCTTTTTTCAAAGCTCTCACAGAGGGGGGGGGGGGGGNGGGGGGGGGGAACCCTAAGCAGCATTTTTCCAAACACCCTGGACTGCTGTAGAAAAGAAAGGAAGGCTCAGACCTCACAGGAACAAGACAAACATCTCTAGCTGGAAAGAAGCATAAGGCGTTTTGGAGTTAGCCTTATGAACAGGAAAGAGCAAGCAGGTGTGGCCACAGCAAACCCCACAAACCATCAGCAAGAGAGGACTTTATCACTTGATCTTTGTCAAACCACTAGTGTTGAGATGAAGACAGTTTGACTAAGGACCTTGAACTAAAAACGTAGTCATGGTTTCCCCAAAGAGCTGGTGCTGGTAAAACATTTTTAGAAAACAGTTAATTTAAAATAAGGAGGAGCAGTAGCTTCACGTGGCAGGCACTGCCTTTGGCACTTCCTAGAGCTGAAGCACTGGGAAGGCTTCATGTACTTACTGGGCTCAGCCATCCTGGACTATCCGGGTGATACACAAGTCGCTTGATGGATCCTTACAACTGCAGATCTGAGCTGACACCACTGTGCTGCTCTCCTTAGCTAACCAGCTGCTCTTGAAACTGCTCCCCTGAGAATGAGAACGCTGCTGGTGCTTATCTGCCCCTGTCTGCAGACTGTCCCCTTCAGTCCTCCGGGCAGCTCTTGGTGCCTGGGGCAGGGCAGCCGGCAGGGCTGAGCTGGGAGAGGGGCCCTGTAGCCCAGCTTGCCCGGGTCGCTGACATGGTTGGCTTTATTTATATTGCGGGATGTGGCTTGGGAAAGAAACAAATGGCAAAATCCACCACTGTGGGATCCAGGGTTTCTCTGCTGCTGTGCATTTTTTCATCGCTCAAGCATCTGATGCTGTGACCTACTCAGATGTCATGCTCTTATCATTTGTCTAGGGCAGCTCAATTGCCAAGTAAGTGGAGAATAGGGCTGTTCAACTTCGGATCTCTTGAGTATTGTTTCCCTTCAAGCAATCATTGAGGGCAGGGAGTGAGGTGGGGAGAAGGGGAAGTCCTGCATATCCTGTGATTAAAACAAGCTTCCAACCCGTAAGTAGATGAGGCTAATTCAAATCCCAGACCCTGATCTTCCAAACTACATGCAACTTACCTTGTGCCAGTGCTAAGTTACAGAACAAGTCTGAACTGTGTTGCTACTTCCTCGCTGTTTAAAAGTATTGTGACTGGTGGATGGTTTTAGTAAAAAGCTCACCCTCTTGTTTCATTTGTAGGTTGCTGTTATTGTCTTGGGAAACAAAACTGACCTCCTGGACCAAAGACAAGTGGAAACAGAAGCAGCACAGCAATGGGCAAGGGCCGAGAAAGTGAGACTGTGGGAAGTGACTGTGACAGATCGGAAAACACTGCTTGAACCCTTCACCTTCTTAGCTAGCAAACTGTCCCAGTCCCAGAACAAATCAACATTTCCCTTGCCTGGAAGGAAGAGCAAAGGGAATAACTGTGAAAACTAGACTAGCTTTGCATTGTCTCCTGCTGCCAGGTCACAGTCCAAGTCCTTTTTGTGCTATTTGCTCCTTGCAGTTTCACTTAAAGCAATAATATCATTCAGCAATAAAATCAGCAAGCTTATAGCTAAGAGGTATCCTTCCTTCTCGCAGACTTGGCTTGAAAAAGCCGCTGGTGGTAAAAGCCTCACAAAGCACTTTATGAGAGCAGTTATTTTGCAGCCAGGGTTATGGAGGAGGATGGGAGAGACGGATACCTCTCTAGCAGGGCTTTTACTGTGCCTGGATACACCCATGTTGAGGGACAAATCAACAAGCTTGCCAGTATATAATCCCCCTGCAGATCTATAGCCGGTAGTCACAAAAAGTATTAGCTGCAATAAAGCATTCAATTTGGAAAGGTGATATATTTGAAATGGGAACAGTTCCTTTGCCTGGACCTTAAACAGGGCCACAGGGCTTTTTGATGCTGCAAGAGGCTGAGATCAGTGTCTTGCTATAGGAGAAGGGTATGGAGCAGCAGGAACAGTTACCAGATTTAGCCAATGATGTTTTGCTAGTGTCTGGAAGAAAAAAATCCCCAACAAAATCATTAAAAAACCACCACCCATATCTTTTGGGGAATACCCCAACATGAACCTTGTCAACAAAGTCTAGTAAGCAGTGCTTTCAGGTCAGGAATTCATTTGTAGAAACCAGAAAAGCTCTCAGAGCACTCATTGATTGAGCAACAACAACCTAAGGAAAACATAGCTGTGGGTTTGTTCCAGCATGTCCACTACAAAGCAGTCACATTCCCATAGGTGGTATTTTTACTGATAATTATATGGATTGATTTTGTATGCAGGAGATATTGCTGGGCTCTGCTTAGGGCACACTTACCTGGCTGCTCAGGCAAGCTGCAACAATCCACCGTCCCTAGGCCAGATAACTGCTACAAAGTGCTGTATGACTCTGCAGGTAGGGGCTAAGGAGGGTAAGAGGCTGCTTTTTTGGAGACATCCCTGTGGCAAATGCCCAGAAATACCTGTACATGGTCTGGCTGCAGGAGCACAACTGCATGTGCTGTGTTTGACTCAACACTGGCAAACCTGTGTGCTGCAGGAATCTGCTGTCACAGCCTGGCAGTAAACTGAACAAAAGGGGATATATAGACAGAATGAGCAACTTTTCCCAGAGACAGGGGCCAGTTTTTGGCATCTAACAACTTGTACTAATTGATGCTAACTTTTCTTTATATTTGAAGGCAAGAGCAGGGAGAGGGAGTGAAGTACCCAGCATTTTCCACTAAATTAATCCTCTTTTGAACAAATACTGAGAATTTCACTGTGAATCAGCAAAACCACAAGCAATATTTGCACTGTCATATCATAACTGCTAAATAGTGTGCATAATGATCACAATTAAGCTCATAGTATTGCTCTTCCTGAATACTGATTAATAAAGCCTGTCAGCATTACCAAAGCCTGTCAGCATTATTAATGTCAGAGCAGCAGTACACTTCACTGAAAATTAAGCAGGAATCCCTACCATTATAATGAAGGTAGACGAAACTCTTTACATGCTTTGCTCAATATAGTTTGAATTGCTGTGGCCAAGGGGTAAGATAAGAGAGCAATTATGAATGAGCAAGCTCTTGTAATGCCCTGCTAGGAACATACAATTGTTTCCATTGCAACACTGCAGCTGAGTAAGCACTATAGCATGACCTCCCCCCACCTGGCCACTAATAGTCATTGTCCCCAGCAATGCTGCAGCATGACACTCCCTCCTCACTCATTTCCTACTGAACACACGTGTACTCCAGGCTTCTCCCTACCCAGAAGGTTCCGTATCTGCCTGCATGCTTGGGAAGTGGAAGTGACTTCAGAGCACCAGTGGTTCACCTCCTCGCTGCAACCTCTCACCAAGGAACGGGTCGTGTTCCTCTTCTCCAGCTCTGCAGAACTCTTCTTTTCTAGAAGGTACCTCAATCAGCCTTGGATCAATCAAAATAAGTGAAGATGTCTACTAACAGCACATCACTAAGACTGACCTTTGAGCCAAGGGAGTGCAGGTTGACTAGTTGGAATGAACTTAAAATGCCTAGAGATGGAAAGAATGGGGATGACAGGTTCCTGTCCATCTCTGCATGCTGCAGACTTGGTGCCAATTCTTCTGCCAAGACTGATGTCACCTGTAGGCTGCCAGAGCTGTGCAGGGCAAGTGTAGCTTGCTCACTCAGTCCACTGGACTCCCAGGACTTGACAGTGTTTCAAGACAGGCAAGAGAAACAGATCTTCTAAATTACTAAGCCCATGTTTCCAAATAGGCTACATAAAGGCAAACACATTTTCTTTGATTTGGCTAAATTTAGAGCTTAGATCATTCAAGGCATTCAGATAAAAAAAAAAACCATCACCCACTGTTTTCTTTCATAAACTTATTCTGATGTTTTTTCTAAGTATTAATGTTTTACTGACAAGTGATGGAAAATCTAGTGTCTCATCTTCAAATGATATGCACACAATGCCTGGTACTGAGTAAAAATGAAACTTGCTGTAGTAGAGTTTAACACAGGGTTAGTAAGCAAAGTACAGAGTATAACGTAGTAGCTAATGGGCAGAACATGTATTTTGTTCTTACTGTTCCACTGACTCAAACCCTGTTCTAGGTCACTGGGATCACTTACCTTCTGCAAAACTAGAGTCCCTCCACAAGACAATGAAGAAAAATTATTATAAAGAAGAAAAACAAATTAGTAAATGAAACCGTCTTTCTCCATCCCTCTAAAGCCTCTCCCCTGCTGAATAAACACTGTACAAATCAGTTGCCCCACCAGTTACAACAGTTAATTTGACATGTCCTGGTGGCACAAAGCAAGAAGCTGGCAAAAACCTACTGAGATTAAGCCATTTACTCTTTACTCAGTAGAGGAGAGGGAAAGATTACCAGAGATGCTCCTAGTGTGATGTAGCTATATACCAAACAGGCCAACAGCTGAGGGAGCTCATACACCAAAACATGCACTGTGTCAAATGACAGCAGTTCAGCCGATCAGGGTAAGGTGTTACTACCCACAGCCACCCAGCAAAGGAAAGGAGATCTCTAATTAACAAATTACTTTGGACCAAGTTACATTTGCTCTGTATCTAGATAGGAAGAGAAGTATGTAAATGAAATACATACAGAATTTATTTTAAAGTACCAAACCAAATCCAAGAGCACAGATGGCCACTCAGCACTCACAAGAATGTCACAAGGTGAAGCACTTGCCATGTGAAAATGAATCTGTGCTTCCGGCCTTTACCTTAAGGGAGTGGTCAGAAATGCCATATCCACAACTAATTGCCCTCTTGCTACACACCTCAATGTAAACACTATGTCTCTAGGAGATAATCTTTATAGGTAGTTAAAGGATCTACAGATACTCCTTTACGGTGTTGTCTGCTACGTTACCAGGACAAGATTCCTTCTCTTCCAAGTGCGAATAGACCACTCCATCAGAAAAGCATCGAGACATTCTTTTCTTCCTTTTACTTCCTACCTCCTTCCCTTCCAGACAGCTTACACTTTTCTGGTGGTACTTTCAAACAACATGTCAGTCCTGCAAGGGCAACGCTGTGAAAACTTAAGCTAAAATGTAACTATCGTGGTATCTGTGGGAAGTTCCCTCCTCATGGCCAGGCTCCTGCACAACACTGGGTGAATGGTTGTGAAGGCCTTATGCCGTCGTTCATTGTATGGTTGTCTAGGTTGTCTAGAACTGTCTTCCTAAAATAGCAGCAGTCAGTGCACTCACCTGCAAATCTCCCTTGTCCTTAACCACAGCATAAATCCTCCAAAGCATACAGAGACACCATTCCGGCAAAATGACAAAGCAAGGTACTAAGCAGAAATCTTTTCTTCTTCTTTTTTTTTTTAAACATCTTTTTATTAGCACAGTAACAAATGCAGACTGAAGTAGCCCACAACATACAACCAATCCACTGAGTGACTCCTATTCCACACCTTACAGTTAAACAGCTTAAGGTATTTCACTACAGGTTACCGTAAGTCCTGATTAAACCCTTTATTCTTTTCACAAAGATAGATTGGCTTATAAAATAATACATTAACTACTTCTCATTTCATATATGAGGCCATATATCCGCCTCTCCATATCACAGATCATGAGATGACAGTCTTTAAAAAGGATTTGTTAAATACCAATGTGCCCTCCATAGGGAAAAACAATCCCAACATCTTTTTACAAAAAGAAAAAAGAAACAAAAAAAACCCAACTCAACCCAGAACAAAATAAATCCCTCAAACCCAAACAAACAAAAAGCAAAAACAGTGTGTAGAGTCTTGAAAGGACTTTTACATAAATGTCAACCTATGTACCTGTACAAAATTAAGCTGTTTTAATCTTTTACATATTGCAAGCAAACTGAAAACCAAAGAAGTCTAAGAAGTTTACATTCTTCTCGGTACTATATGTGAGCTAATATTGCTGAACTAATTACAGTCTTAAAGTATGCTATTCCAAATCCTAGCTGTCTACTGTAGCAAGATACCTTAAGTTACAACAACAAAATCTTAGGAAATAAAAGGCTGAATAAAATCTGTTATAGAAATACCCTACTCTTTACCAGCACCCTCCCTCCCCCCACCCCTTCAAAATCATAAGCAGCTCTTTCCATCACAGACAAATAATGTAAGAGTTTGACGAAAATCCAATTTATGTAGCGTATCTTTTGGTCCATTGTCTGGCCATTCTGTCATGCTCTGCTCTGTTAGTCATATACTGAGTGGCAATGCTTCCAACCAGGGGGTCAGCTGAAAAGGAAACACACTGCTTATTTCAGACAAGTTACCCAATAAAAGCAAACACACAGGTAAGGTACATTGTAACAACCAAAACATGCTGAATTGATGATCTGTATCTTCTCTGATTTTATGTATCTATTTTGATGCACTAATCTGTAATTTAATAGAGTGAAATGCCAATAAAGTTTTAAGAAGTTGAAGATACAACAATCAGTCATATTTTGCATTACTGAGGGTTTTCACCAATTCATGCATTTCAGGATTATTTTATTCCTTCTAAGGGTGTCGGGGATATTCATGCTAAGTGTACTTGTAACAATGTAAAGCTGCCTTCTAGGAAAGATAAAATCTCAAGAAGGAGTTTAGTAGGACAAATTCAGTACTCTGTGAAATCTGGCCTTTCTCTCCTCTTTAGACATATAAAAATGCAACCTGTAAAATTACTTTGGAAATGAAGACATATTCTTCTTAACTCGTGTGGACAGCAGATGGGTTAGAGCAGGAGTGATGACCACTTGTGGCACAGTTGGTCACTTTTTAAAATGGATGATGGGAAGTAAAAGGTCAACCCCCCTGTTTTCAGAACTGTTTGTGGCTCTTCAGGCTCCGTTCCTGAATTAGTGTAGCCCTACAGACCAGTGAAAACTAGGTTTGGAAGGGGAAGGAGTTGTCATGTCCAGGAGGATCACTTGTTTCCCCATGGGTCAGCCTGAGGAGCAGTGAACAGCAGGCTGGTAAGGTGTATCTCCCCTCCACCACCTTCAGCCCCTCTCTGACTGCCCTGGAGAGGGACATGTGCTCCACCGGAGGCATGAGCTCAGCTGGCCATACCAATAGAATGAGGAGGGCCACGTTATTTAAGTGCTGGGAAGAATGCAAGGCGGCAGGTGAACTTACCGGGGTTACAGTCTGTGAGGAGGGAGCAGATGGAGAGGAGAACTTTAGAAATGGTTAACGCTGGACTCCAGTTGTCTTTTAAAATGTCCAGGCAGATGACGCCTTGGCTGTTAATGTTACAGTGGTAGATCCTTGTCCGGAACGTTACCTGCAAGAGAGGGGTGTGAGCGGCTGTGCCGGGGTGCCACAGGCTGTGGGAAGGGACAGGACAGGAGTTCGGAAGGAGGGAGAGAAGCAGCGCCCGGGCTGCCGGCCGAGCCGGGTCCCGGGCTGACCCATGCCGGGCTCCCCGGGCCGCCGCCGCCCTCTCGCGGCGGAAACAAAAAAGAGCCGGATTTAGAACAAAAATGAGAAACAGTCTCAGGAGCCAACTTCCACGGTGAATGCAAAAACCAGGCTGTGGTGGGTTTAAATTCCCCCCCACCGCCTTTTTTTTTTTTTTAATTAAATTTTTGTCTTTTTGTTCCTAGTGAAAAAGGGCCCGGGGCTTAGCACCAGCATTTTTCTCCTAGACTTCCAAGGATTTGTAAAATCCTCCAGACAGGCCAAGGAACTTGGAATCTCAGCTCCCATCACTTCTAAGAGGCTTAGCAATGGGGGAAGTTAGTTAAATTTACTTGTTTTCATGATGTGACTGAGCTAGGCAGCTTGCCACAGAAGTTATCTGAAAGGGAAATACAAGCACCAGGAGCCGTTCTCAGAACACCGTGGGACCTGCCTTACCCTGACTCACTGAACAGCAACAACAAATTTGGTGCAATTCACATGGATTAGGATTATGCACATAAATAAAGGCTGGTGGGTTCATGTCCTAAATCCTCAAAATTTGTCAGCTATCCACATCTAGAAATTTTATTGTCTGTTTACAGGTCACAGGAGTATTTGCAAAACACACTTGGTAAGCGCGCAGTATGACAAGAACACACTAGTGCTTTCTCTCGAGATGGGACCAGCCCACACACAAACTTGCCAGTCAATCCTGATTTTTTCTACTGCCTTTCTGATGCAAAAAAATTTCCTGTGACCCCCATTCTCACAGGCTTGGGGAGCAGGCATGGGGTGGGGTGACACAGCTACAGAACTCTGGTGACTGGCATGTCCCCGTGAACTGAATCCATGCAGTGTTTCCAAGAATGCTCCCAGTGCACAGAGCACACGGGCTATTTTTGGACTCACAAAAGCCGTTACTTGTCACACAGGAGACACCCACACTGCATGCTTGGGGAGATTTTATGCTTTAATTCTTGTGAGGTGCTTGGAATTTGGATTAAAACAGGAAGCAAACAAAGGAAACCCCAAATCCCTGCACGTTTGCACATTATGGGGCAAATAGCAAAATGTAAGACAGCAGAGATGTGTTATCCTCCCACACCTTCTGCAACAAGCTGCCATTCCAAAATTAAGAACTCCTGATGCTTTCTACCTAGGGAGCCTTAAAGGCATAGCAGACAAGAAACCTAAATGACCTTTGTTTCCCATGTCATCTAATCTTGAGAGGAAAGGCAGCAATTACTCCCTGCAGTCATGTGGAAGTCCACGTGCAGCAGCCTGAGCAGAGGGCGGATCTGTCTCTGCTGTACCTGCCCCAACCCACACTGCTCAGGGCAAACCACGTTCATGGTATTTGCCGTTGCTGGCAACGGCTCTGCCCTGGGTTCCTGAGCAGCCCTGAGCCCAGCCCTGCTGCTTGCTCAGTATTTCTGCGTTTGACCTGCACCTTTGGTCTCCTTCCAAGGTTTCTAACTGTAAGCGAGGCAACAATTTTGACAGTTTAAACACTTCCAGAAGGGGAAGCATGGAGTATTTCCAAGTTGATACAATAAGGGCCAAATTAACATAAGTCAACAGTTCTAGTTTGTAAAGACAGAAAGTTGTTAATCCTGATTCTCAGCACAAAAGCTAAATACTCTGTAGACCACCTCTCAGTCCGGTTGACTAATAACTGATAACAAAGCATGAATGCTGTTTGCCTTTAAGAATAAGATTTATTTTTAAATTATTTTCATGAAGGAGGGGAAAGTGAAAATGAAAGAAGGTTCCCATATACTTCCAGAACAGCCTGGTTCCTTAACACACCTTAAGATATAATCCTTAAGGGATATATCCACGGCATTAAAAGCAGTTTTCTCCAGTTAGAGGAACTCTACCAAGCTCTGTGGAAAAAATCTAAATTTGTTTTCACTTTAGCAGCAACTAAGAACAAGGATGGTGTTAGACACGTAGTCCAGCTGTTTGCCATTTACAATTTTTGCTGATGGCACAAAAGCCAGCAGTGCAGGGAAACCAAATGGAACTGGAAGAGGGAGAAATTGGAGGCCCACTTGAAAAAAAACAAAAATATTTAAAGTAAATGCTTATTACACCCTAAAGAGAAAAAAAAAAATCTCACGTAAACCTAGTACATTCAGACCAAAATCAAAAGAAATTGAGTTACTTAGAAGGTAGTGAAGAGAACAGCATGTGGAATAGCAGAAAAATATAGTGTAACTGAACAATCCTTTGGAAATGTCCCACCTGAGATTACATTAATGCAGTAACTACCTGGAGTTAAGCACAGCTTTTGAAAGACATAAAAGAAGCTAATCTCAACCTTACCCTGAAGTGATAGCAGAGGTTAATTTACACAAGCAGCAGAATAGGAGTGGGTGGAAGGAAGTGGTTAGAGGTTATTAATACAGATGATCAAAGCACACACACCAGGTCAACACAAGCAACTGTTTTCACCTCAGTAAATGAAATCTAACCCAACTATAATGTAACTCTTGAGAAAATGTCCATTGTAATAGTACAAATGCTAAACTCTTAAATGCTAATGATATTTGTTTATTGGATTCTCCTAAATCCAGGCACACCCAGCACGTGCCTGATTCATTTGCTATCTGAAACACAGGCAAAAGCAGACAAAATGAGAAAACATAAAAAGCAGAGAACAGATTAACACTAACATTTTCAAGGTGTTGTACAGAATGCGCAATTAAATGCAAAAGAACTCCATTATACATATTTAGGACATGAAAGACTATCTGTCCCTGTATCAGATTTCTCCCACTGAAGTTCCTTGTACCTTGCTATGCATTTCCAAGTCAAATTTTAAAATCTTTCATTTCTCCAACCTCAAGCACAGTAGCACACTCCCTCTTAATATCCTCATAGGAATCTATATATCACTTCTAGCACAGTCTTTTGGCTCTCCTACAGCAACATCCTCTCCAAAAACATTTACTCCAACACACTGAATCAAACCCTCAGCTGGAGCCAGACCCAGTCCTCAAAGCTACACCTGTATATCCTTCATCACACATCTCTAAGATGCTCATCAACCACACAGCATTTGTCAGTGTTTATGCCTCAACACCTTCTCTCACACATATTTCTAAGGGCTTGGAAGCTTGCCAGGATAACCATTTTCACCTAATTTTATTTAAGAAAGTAAATCCTTTAATGACATTTCATTTTCAGGTTATGAAATGTGTTCAGCTACAGGCAGTTCACCATTGGGCAGCCCACCACAGTAGGAACAAAGACTCATAGAGGTTTTCTTCCACTGGTCTTACAGGGCTTACCAAGGAAGATTCAAGGATTACTAGTCCTTTTTCCTTACAGAGCTTCAACTTTTCAGAGATCAAGGCTTTTAAAATGACATTCTACTCTATTTTAAAGTGACTTTACTGTTCTGTGAGTGTTTATCACCAAAGTGATATACACTGGGTTTTGTTTCGACTAGCTGGTTTTTTATTTCTTGTCCTAAAAGGCATTTATAGGAAGGCCACTGTAATTACATTAGCCTACCACTTAAACACAGACAGTATTTACTCTCTACTGCAAGTAGTTGGACAGTCTGAAATCAACAAAACAGCAGGAATAAAGCAGGAGTGATATGATAATCATATTTTCCATGTTACCATTGATTAACACTAGTGTAGATTTTAATACAGGAGCAGCTTTGGTTCTCAAAGGAAGGTTCTTCATTTCAACCTGAAGTGCCCAAGTAGAAAAATTGTGTTCTATTATAGCACCACCATGCTTTCTCCTGTACACCATCTCAAAGAGACTGAAGCTACATGTGTTTTACTTCCATGCATACATGTGGTTTGTAAACCAACTTGGACTTTGCTAGGTAAAAGACTCCATTTAAATGAAACTGCTACAATACAGTGAATCGCCACTAAACCCATATTTTAAGGCCTCAGTACTCAGTGGTGTCTATCTGTTTGGTGTTTTAATCCTACCCTTCTTTTCATCTGGGTGAGAGTTTAGATCCAAAAATAAAGACAAATGGATCTCAGGCAGAAGCACTGAGCAGAAAGCAGGGCTGAGCTGGAATGATGTAACTGTTTATTTGGTTCTGCATCAGGGAACTTGGCATATAGGGCTATCTCAGTAGCTCTGGTAGTTACAGTACGGTCTTGCAAGGCATCCTACTTGACCCTCGAAGCAGCACGGTGGGAACACATCTGAGACCAAGGGCTGCAACTCCGGCTGGGGCACTTGCACCATCTACCCTGCCAGTGGCAGATACTTCTACCCAGATGGAGCTGCTGAAGGGAAAGGCTACAGAGTGGGCTTCAGAGTGCAGGCAGTGCCAAGACCTTTCTCTTGGGCAGGACAGCCAGCAGGCCTGCCTGCAAAACATGTTGCCCCCATGGAGGACCTCCTGCAGCAGCTGGCTGAGCTGTAGGAGGCAGTGTGAAGCCCATGTGGCATCAGGGCTGCTGAGGAGTTAGACAGCAGGTTCCAACTGCACTGGACCCACAGGCCACGGCCAAACAGCCAGAAACTCCCAACAGCACACAGGGAAGGGAGGGGGGGGAGCAATAATGCAGAAGAATGGAAGCTTGCCATGGCAAGGACCTGCAGGAAGAGACTTTCCCCCAAAGACCGAGGAGTCCCCGCAGAACCACTTTGCTGCTCTGAGATTGGAAACACCCATCATATCAGAAAAGATACTAAAGCCAAATAAGGCAGTCCTGGGAGTAACAGGAAGGGACTCTGGAGCATGGGTAGTTTTTTCATCAATCCTCTTGGTCAAAGGGAAAGGGTTCAAAAGGGCTAGTCAAATCTAGCAAACCAACAAATGGTTATGGGACTGGTGCCACAGCCAGGGGTTTGGCTACTTAGACCATGGAACTTGCTTTGGGAAGCCTGGTCTGCTGGGATGCATCTGTCCGAGAAGGGGAAAGGGCCTGCATGGGGGAACAAGGAGTTCCTGGACAAACTCAAACACAAAGGAACTCTACAGAAAGTGGAAGCAAGGACAGCTTGCCTAGGAGGAACAGAGAGAAGTAGGCCTGTGAACTCATGAAGTTCAACAAGGCCACGTGCAAGGTCCTTGTGATGCCTTAAGTTTTAGCTTTCATGTTTTTCAGATTCTGCGCTGCCTAGCGGTGTGGTTCTGAGCCTCATATGAAGTGCTAGTAACCTCTCTTCAAAGACTAGGTAGACAAAATAAATCCTTTTCCTGCTGAAGACCAAGGACAATGAGTATAACTTTCAGGCCCCAAAGCATAAACAACGGTGGACTGAAGAGAGAAACAAGAGGAAGAAAACTCATGACCTGAGGCTGTGGTTGGACAATTGGGCCTCGATATGCAAATGGACCAACACTCATAAAAGTGTAGGACCTCATGACCAGTCGTCCATTTTGTTACCATTCTAAGTCCACCTTGGGTGTACACCTGGTCAGGCTCTTGTCTTGGCCAAGGTGTACCCTAAAGGTCTTTCAATTAGTATCTACTTTATTCTCTAGCTCTGTCCAGTCTCTGTTTCAGGTCAGCCTTCCCAAGGCATCACTTGCACCTGTATCTGGCAATCACAAGAACTTGTGAGGCCCCACCGGGAGCACTGCATCCAGCTCTGGGACTCCCAACATCAGAAAGACAAGGACTTGTTGGAGTGAGTCCAGAAGAGGGCCATCAAGACAATCAAAAGGCTGGAACAACTCTTCTATGAAGAGAGGTTGAGAGAGTTGGGCTTGTTCAGCCTGGAGAAGGGAAAGTTCCAGAGAGACCTTAGAGCAGGCTTCCAATACCTAAAGGGACCCACAGGAAAGCTGGAGAGAGACTTTTTACAAGGGTATGGACAAGGAGTCATGGCCTTAAAATGAAAAAGGGTTAACTTACATGAGATATTAGAAGGAGATCCCTTATTGTGAGAGTGGTGAGACACTGAAACAGGTTGCTCAGAAAAGTTGTGGATGCTCTGTCCCCAGAAATTTTTAAGGCCATGTTGGATAGAGCTTTGAACAACATGGTCTAGTGGAAAGCACGCCTTCCTACAGTAAGGAGGTTGGAACTAGATGATCTTTAAGGCCCTTTCCAACCCAAACCATTCCGGTATTCTATGATGAGTCTGAACAAGCCTGGGCTGATAAATGCTTCTGACTTGTAGCATAGAAAGCAAAGGTGTAACAAAGCACACATGGAAAAGCAAAAGATCCCTCTTTAAATGCTTACTGGGGTCACAACATAACAAATGCATACAGTTGGCTGGACAACAAATTATTCAAGAAATTAAACAAAAACAAAACCCCACAAAACCAAACAAACGAAAAACCTACTCTAAATTGAATTAAATTCTGACATGAGAACCATCTGTGTTGCCAAAGAATCTCCAAAAAGAGATGGACAGATGTCAGCAGAAAAGCACTAGAGGTGTCCCAAGGTAGACCACGCTGTTTGTGAATTGGAGCCCTATCTTAGAGGTAGAATTTAAGGACCTGTTGGTACTACCATAAAACCTGAAGTTATGTGAGCAAGAACAGACAAGCAGCTTCCTTAATTTCGCAAGCTTGTATTAATTTGTCCTGTGTAAGCAATTAGCACTGCTCTGTTGAGATGGACTGATGGCCTGAAGAAGTCTATTCCTCTGCAGACTAGACGAAAGTCTGAAAGATGGTGCAGTCATTGGCATTTATCTCATCAATGAAACAACTTTTAAGTAGAAAGTTAAACATGCACATAAACGCTTTCAGATACAAGACAAACACCAAGTGTATACACAAGCACCTCTTGTAACCCAACACTTTTCCTGTTGGCCACATATTGGAACCACCAGATAACACTCACTTACACTGGTATTTGCCTTAGAGCACCGCAACACAACACTGGAATGTAAGAGCTTCACAAACATAATGCATCTACAGAAAGTTTGTTACTATACAAATAAGTGAACAACACAAGTGTCCAACAAAACTGAAAAATTAAATACTACTTTGGTGGTCAAAACACATGTAACTTATGCTTGCAGTACCCGAGCTGCTTGAGAAAGAAGTATTTGCTGCATTTCTCCTCTTCTCAAGTTTATTTACTTCTCAGTTTCTCAGTCCTGTCCCAATGCTGACACTAAATGCTTAGAACTTCTTATAAACAGAGGCAGGAAGAAAGAAAACTAGCCCTAAAATAATTATCAAGAGGACTGGAAAAGCTGTTAACATTAGCTAATAGAAACTCCTGTAATGTTTAAAATGAGCTTAAGTTTGTTCTTAAGAAGACTGGATTTCAAATGGGCTGTTTTCCATTAACACTGCAGGCTATTCATGTTTAACACTCGTGACTTAAGATGTTAGCTACAGGTCTCTTACCTTTGGAGGCTTGAAGGGATATTCTGGTGTAAATGTGATGTCAAGGAAGAAAACACCTCCCTCATAGACTGAACCTGGAGGTCCTAGAATGGTTGATCTCCATTCGTAGATGTTATCACCTTTGGGGCCAGCACTAAGAGATAAAAACCAAAATAATTTAGAAATACTACCACAGCTCAAATACAACTAACTTCTTACATTCTTCAAGTATGACATGGAAGAAATATTTCAGTGTTACTCCTCATATACCACCTAAATTAGAGACAGGGATTAAAGAAGACTGAATAGTTTCACACACTCAGATATCTTACCTGAACTTATCAGTGTTCCAGACTGTTTAGCAAAGCTGAGAAACTAGAGGTGGGGTATGGCTTCCATCTTCTTTCCCTTGACAGTTACAAGAGCAGCACTGCCCAGAACTACTCCTAAACATACTACACTATCAATACAATACAAGAGCTAAGTTTCAAAGAACAATTTCCTACTGTATTTCAGAAAAGGCTCTTCCATCTCAGTCTTAATAAAACTGCAGCACACTAAAGACCATACTAAACAAATTAAGGATTTATGTTAATTTTATTAATCTTGTGTGTTCTTTAAAATTAAAATATATCCTGCATTATTGTTAAACAAAGGCTCAAAGTATAATTGAAGCAAGCCAAATTAATGATAACACTCTGAAATGTCAAAATTTCCTATACTTTTATCATTTTGCTGCACTGATTTCTAGGATAAGGCCACATGATCTTACTCTGTTGATATTGTGGAACTGCTTTTTTTAGGGGGAATTAAAATCACTGTGTCAAATTAAAACAGCACTTTAAGCAGAGCTAATTTGAGATTCTGCTTAACCTGCCAGCAGCTCACTATGAGCAGTAAAAACTAAAGGTGTTGCAGAGATCAAATCTCTGCTTGGAAAAATTAGTTTTACTGATATCCTCAGACACTTGTACTCGGTAGTGTGCTATATGTCACTGAGTATTTCTAAGTACAGCTCAACCTGGAAAGCCATTAATGGTATAGGACTCCTTTGCTGCCTCTTCTCTTCTGTACTGCTATGGTAGTATTTTGTTTGTAAGATGCCAGAGCTGGAAAAACCCTTTGCACAACAGGAGGTGCTAACACAGCCTTTTCCTTCATGGATGTACCATGGCTTCAGAAATCTCTTCTTCCCTTGTTCTGAAGGGATAGTTCTTAACATTCCTAATACAATGAAAACGAGCCTTGCTGTTCTTTCCTCCTTCTTTTAACAACGCTCCTCTAAGACAGAAGGTAAAAACCAGACTCTTTTCATATTATAATAATCAGAGAGCAGTATTACTTCAGAGGGAAGCCAATACAATAAATTCAATATGCACATGACAATATGCATTTGATTAACATCACTAAGTGTTAATAACAATGTTGCAAACAGAAATACAATTGCAAGAACATAAATTGTCATAATAGCAACAGTGATCAGAGACATTTTTTTCCTCTGCTCTTCCCAGCACTGGTGAACATGTTCTTCAACAGCAGGGGAATCAAGAAAGGGAATTAATTCTGTTATCAAACTTAACTTTTTTTTTACCCCCAGATTAACCTAATAATAAAATTTCACAATATGTTGGTGCTAGATAATTCCACAATCGTGAAGTTATGATTAAAAGAATGCTTCTAGGGAAAGGAAAGAATGTATGAAAGCAGTAATGGAAGACAGAGTCTCTGCAAATGATGCACCAGCCACAAGGGAAAGATTTTTCTCTTCAGAACACAAAACCCTGCACAGCTCAAGATCAGTATTAAATTAAAGTAAAAGCCACTCCATCCTGGCATCCCACTCCACCTTAATGACTTGTCCCTGTCCTATGCAGGTCCATATATTTGGGCACTCACTACTCTCCAGCTACCACTTGTGCATTAGACTGAAAAAGTGTTGTATTTCGACGGGAAGCTCTGCCTCTGGAAAGACACCAACTTAACTGTGCAAACTTACTGAAAAGGACTCTCTGGGGCACCCTTAGCCACCGCTCCAAGGAATCACCTCTTTATGTACCTATTAGCAACCTACTGACACACTGTCATTACTGCAAGTTGTGCCGGCAATCATCCTCCCTGTTCCCTAAAGGTGGAGCTACTGAACGGGAACAGGTACTTGAACTTCGTTAGCACCGATTTACTGTTGGAATTTATATCACCAGAACTGCCGACAGAGAGCACTTCAGCACTCAAGAAATGTGATGTGCGATTAGCACCGAATACAGCCCTCTGAACCAATGAGAAATATTTCAACATTTCACATTTTATTTCCAGCTTCAGCCCACAGGACTGTCAATAAAAAAATCCCACAGACTTAAAAAACATTATCATTAGTAATAGTCTTAGAAATCTCTTGTATCCTATTAGGTTTCCAATTAGAGCTATCACTGCACGCAAGTAATATACTGCCATATTAGGAGTGCAACATCTTTGTAAGACATCAGTAGGCTTTAACAATGATGTGCTAAGCTTTCCTTTTAAGCTTTTCATAATTCAATTAACAGAGTAAAATAGCTGTGCATGTCCAACTTTTACACATTAACATTGATTTCTTATAAAAGAAAGACTGAAAGAGGAAGATGCAAGTCAGCTTCAAGTATGATACTGCTTAGATTTAACTTAGGATTAATAATATCAAACAGCTCATGAAGACCTACTGCATAACAGATAAGTAACAATACTTGACCACAATGTAATAACAGTGGCATTAACTTTTGGTGGAGATATGGAAACTGTCAAAGGCTAAAGATTACATTCTTTGTTTAAAATCCTTGCAATTATCTGCCTCAAAAAGAAATTCACTGATGCATGGACACAGGGCTCATCGGCACAGCAGTCACCTTGCCTGATATGTGTCACCACTGCTCACATTAAGTGTCTAGATGTACTAATACAACACTCTGAAGCTGTCCAACATACGACCACTAGGAAGACAATTTTAACCAATTAAATAGAAATTGTTTCCACTGCCAGACGAGAGTATGTGAGCAACAACTTTCTGTATTAACTCAGCAGCCCACAACCTCTTCACTTTCAAAGAAAGAAATGAATAAAAGACCAGCAATTCAGAGTGAAAAATGACATCCGAAAGAAAACAGAAAAGATCCCAACCCATTATTATCCTACCAAGCAGCACGGGTTACACTGCAGTGCAACGGAGATCTCGCTCAGAAAAACAGCAATATATTCAGTGAAGATGGACTGCACCCACTGTAAGAACTGATCCTGATTTTTCCCAATGATGCTGGCTTATCCCCCAGACAGATATTATGACAGAACACTTCTTGGGAAACATCCCAGAGCCAAAGCATTGTTCAAAGAGTATCTAATTTTCCAAGTCTAGAAGCAGGAAAACGCAAGGCATTACCTCCTGGTAGATGCAAGGCAGGGAGAAAGTCTCAGCACAAGTGAGACCAAGCTCAAAGTCCTGCATGGGCCAAGTCCTAACCAGCCTTGTGCTGCTTTGGAAAAACCTGATCTTGTCTCTTTGCTGGCAGGTGCCATATTCTTTCCCAACTTAAAAATCCAACAGGTAAATTAGAAATGCCTGGAGCAGGGGCTGGGGAGCAGAACAATGCCTAGGCAAATTACCTGCAGATACCTTGCACTACTGAGCAACTGTAAACACAGAGCTCTGTCTCAGAGATTCAGTGTTCATAGAGAAGACACACACACTTTCACATCTGGAAAAAGCTGAAATGAGAGTCTGCAAGAACACCCAGCCTGTGGCTTTTTCATATTAAGCCAGCCAGACATAACCTCCATCACAGGTCTGCAATGCATGATACCATCCTGATATTTAGCACACACAAACTCAGCTTCCTCCTTTGCCCTGGCACCCTGGGCAAATCACTAAAAAATATCCCTGAGCCACGGAGGGAAGGCAGGACTTTTTGGTGTTCACCACATATAGCTAATGTATGAAAATCCCTGGGAACAGAGTGATGGTACTTTCCAGGGGAATGACTCAGGAAGAGTCCACTGTTTAGCTAAATGTGCTAGTTCACTTGGAAACTACCTGGTCCTTTCTAGGAGCTGACCAAACCACAATGTAAGTGCTCCCTTTAGTGAAAATTCAGACTGGCAAATAGTTTAATTTCTCTTCTCTGCGATACAGAAGACACACAATAGCAGACCACTGCAGTGATAGATCAAAATAGTTGATGCTACAGACGCTAGGTTAATACCTTGATATAACAAAGCAGCACATATTTAGCAGAGTAGTTTAGAAGTGCCAGAGACTGCTATCCGTCAGGGTGATGAGAAGAAGGGTGATTCCATGGTATGATGGAAGAAATAACAGCTAATGAAAACCTACAATATATTTCACTTAAAATTGCAAGTAACAAACCCATGAACTCATACACCAACTATTCCATATCCCTAGGTGCTATTTTTGAGGCTATTTTGTCCTAAATATGAAGAGTCTGGTGCTAGTAGCTAAGCTGTTTTGAAGTTGCACGCTTGGGGAAAATAAACATAAATTCTAAAAACACTGCAGACATGACCTTTTCCAAGGGACATAGCTCAAATCAGAAAGCAAACAACATACTAACGGCACATGGGAATTTCAGGATGGCAGAGAATTTAATGATCTCCAAAGTAAAACTGCACCATTACAAACTGACAGCAACATCAATTTTTTTTTTTTTGCTGCTGCTTTGTTTTCTAGCAAGAAACAGTTAATGGGTGAACATGGAGCATCTCAGTTATGGACTTATTAGGCAGCTATAGAAAATAGCTGAACGTTAGAAGATCCCTTTTCTCTCTTTCCACTTCCACCCCCCCCCTTTTTTTTTTTTTTTTCTCTGAAGATGTAAACCCAAAACACATTAGAAGTTTTGAATGCCAGCCAGGCAGCGTATCATTCTCACATGAAGGTCTGTTGCACCTTGATTTTCCCAACTAACCCACCCCACTTCTGACCTCAGGGTAAATACACTTGCTTTTCTTGTAGCCCACTGAGTAGATCCACCCTGAGCTTGCTCAGTTATATTGTTAAGCTGAATCTGGTAGGGAGCACTGGGGGAGGCAGGTACCACCTTTACAAAGGAGCAGGACAGCTCATCCATCTTAACCATTGAAAACAAACACCAAATCCCCCACTGAAAGACATTTTGCTCTACAGATCTTCAAGCAAGCTGTCTTAAAATGGGAGTGTTGAAGGAGAGAGTGAAAACCAACAAAACAAAATGCAGCTAATCCTTTGGCCCAAACATCACTTCAAAACCTTCATATTAATGCATAGTTCTAATTTTAGAAATAAATTGTCACCTTCTGCACGTGCTTTAGCTACCAAAATCTATTTATTATTTTTATTACTATAGCACCGAGACATTCCATTCATAGGCAGGACCCCACTATTCCAAGCCTGCTGCAATACAATCCAAAGACCTGTGTACACAATTTACAAAGGTTTTTCGATTATAAAATAAGCATTAAAACATTATGCAGTTATTAGGAAGAAATCCAAATAGACAAAACAGAAGTAGTTAAAAGGATGCCTGGGGCCATCCATTTAATTGCTATTTTTTTGGCAAAGTAGTTTAAAAGTGAGATGCCTCCCATTTTTAAGTCAAAGAATGGAAATTAAAGGAAAATAAAGGAAAAAAAATAATCACAACACAAGAAAACCACGCCTGGGCAACCGTGGCAAATGAAAGGTAACATACTGAATTACCATGTGCCCATGTGAATCAGCAGCAATTCTTGCCCACTGTCATTACACACAATCAAGCTGCTCCTCTGTGTTAACCTAAAAATGATGGATTGATATCAGGTGAAATTCCTGCAGGCTCAATGAGAGATAGATGGAAAAGACAGCAAGACAAAAAGTTGCAGCTGGCTTTAGTTAAAACATAAGAAGGGAGCAAAAGAGGTAGAGAGGTAAGTAAGCAAAGATGAAACATAATATTGCTAAAGCAATCCAAACAAAGTTTTGAAAATAGAACTTAATTCTCCTTCTAGTTCATGTCCAGGGATATGGTTCTCAAGTACAAAGCTGTAAATACTATTATTTTTTCTAGTAAGTCATTGAAAGCATTGTGTTTTCTGTCTTCAATTTAAAATGCAGTCACAATATTATTGCACAGGCATAAGTGCCTTACAAATCCCACCACATTTCTAGAGTTAGAAATAATATCATTCTTCTCTGCATTTTCATGCACAGAATTTCTGTTTTAGCATCTGGGAAAGCTTTTCCCTTAAGTATCAACCTAATGTAAAATTAGGAAAGTTTGAACAATGGCACAAAGCTTAAACTGGAGGATAAATGGTGCAGTGAATTACTTTCTTACTAGGTTAAAAAAGGAACTAAATAACTAAATAGCTCTGATAATGGAGCTGATAAGGTGTAATGCAGGGATTTATGGGACTTCAAGGAAAATTGATCAGGGGGATTTCTTTGTGGGAAGAAAAAAAAAAGACTACATTTTCCAATTTATATAAAAAATTCTTGGCAACAAGATCACACAACCATGAGCTACCACAGCCAAGATCTCATTCTTCTTCTATTACAATAGGAACATAAATGCCATGGGGTACTTGCAAATTTAGGACTTTTACCTGAAATATTTCAGTCTCTGCAAAATATTACTCCAAGTTACTACTAAGCTACCTGGTGAAAAGGCCAACCTTCTTAAACAATTTCACTGCAGAGTTTGATTTTTAAACCAGGCTTCAAATACTTAAAATAAAATCTCAGTTTTAACCTCAGAGAGGTCAGGAGGAAACTTACAATATTCTCAGGAGTGTGCTGCAGCTCTATTTAGGTGAACAATGATCACTCCAACTTAGGAGCAATTCCTTATACAAAGGTTCAAGGGAAATTAATCCATTTAGCATTGGTTCCAAAATTGAAAATAAATCCAGCCTGCTCAGTTCTCAAGGGTTTCAGTTTTTCTTTCCAGTGGCTTCATGGTAGCCTTCTCTACTGCAAAGTTGTGGAAGTTTGCCCCACTATGTGCATGTAGGAACATTTTCAGTGTTAAACATGACTGCAAAAAGGCTGTTCCTGTAAATCTGAGACTTTAGTATGTACACTACAGAAATACAGAAGATGCCAGACTAAGCAATCACTGAAATTATTTTCATTTTATGCAAATATTTTTCTTTTCTCCTCACAGATTCAGTTTGAGGCCGTGACCAACAATTAAATTGTCCCATTTTAAATAAATTAAAAATGTTACCTTACATGTCCTATTAAATAATACCCTGTATGAGAAACAATAAAACAAATTGGGAAAGAGTAACAGAGAATCTGACCCACCTAACAATTAGCAATGTCTCATTTTAAATGACAAGAAGATGTGATCGTAGAATCTGCGGTCTGCCAACATAACCTCATGTTATATTAAAATTAGTTTCCTTCCTGCCATTTGTCTATTGACTATCAACTACCAACATGGAGACATAAATCATTACACAACATCAGACCTCATCTCCAAATTATTTATGTATTTATAGCACAGACATGTAATTTACAGTTGGTAAGCAAAACCAGGCAGTTTCACAAATGCACTATTTCTGCAACTACACCATTTTTGGGGGGCCTCTTCATATTTCAACAGGTTTTTGGAAATTAGTGTAGAAATATAAATAGTGGACCTATTTGTTTCTGTAATTTTAATGGTTGCATAAAGCATGCATACCATAAACTGGTTGCCTAGCATCAAATTGACGGAGCTATAATTAAAGACAAATACAAGACAATCAATACTGCTAATAAATATGAAAGTTCTTGTGTCACTAATCTCAAATGTGGTATACTCCTGAAAAGAAAACAAATCTACTTCCTCCTGGCACTTAGTGGGATATAGTAGGTTCTTCATACATGGAAAGGGAACTACCCCCTCTGACAACCAAACAGTTCAATAATATCTCCTTCCCCTCCATAAGCCCTAGAGGTACTACACTGAATGATAACAGGGCTCTTTCCTAAATAGTGTGCTTTATCCATTAAGGAAAACAGAAATCTAGTACAATCAACTTGCCCTTCCAGAATCAAGCTGGGACCTACATCTGTGTTTCTGTCTATCATGTTCACCTCCTGTCCTGTTCTCATCAGTGTGAGAATACAGAAGGCGATCTTACTAAACAGATAAAACCCCTCAGTACATCATAAATATTTAGGAGCCCTGCAGTACACCAGTTATAAAAGTAATACATGATCTGGATGCTTCTGTATCTTCACAAGTTGTTTACCCTGTTAAGGGAAAAAAAATAGAAGATCCCACCTATTTCATAAGCCTACCTATCCAGCACCAAGCTAACATAGTGGATTGTTTATTTTGGACTTTATCATCCATTTGCCCTATTGATTTCATTATTATTCTGTAGATCAAGAAATGCATACCCTAAATAAGTTAAATTGAAAGGGCAACAGCAGCTACAAACCAGCTTGAAAAAACCAGCCCCAGAAAGTTAAAGACGATGTGTAACACTTGGCAAGATGCCTCTGCTATGCTGAAAATTGAAAGCAAACAAGACTCTTGAAGTTCCTCAAACTAATAAGGCCAAGGTTCTTGAGGCTTCACCCAACTGCCTCCTTGAGCTAACTTGCTGACTTCCACGGGGAGAAAAAAGGCTACTTGAAAGAGAGGAGTCAATATATTTCCAGACTAGAGATACACTAACATCTCTCTTGCACTGAATGGCAAGAATACTGCTTAAAGTCTACTACTCAGAACAGATGAAGTAGAATTTTAAGGTTACTAGTTTATATGCAACTTTTAAGTTTTCAAGAGAACATAACCTAAGGGAAAGAATCCTGCTCCTGTACCATATGCTCCTAAACTGATTTACCTGTCCCATCATCTACTTACCTACCAACCAACTTGCCCTAAAAACATGCTACAAATTAGAACAATCCATCAGCTAATCAACAAAGAGAGTCTTCTTCCCATTAGATGTATGACAGGTAGAGTCAACATCACTTAATCAGAGAAACAGGCCATCACATATATTGGCTTCACAATCTTTATATTGCTTCCCACCAGTATACCAGTGCTGATACTGATAACATTTTGTTGCTGAAGGAAATACAGTATGCCTTGAAGGACATTACATGAAAGATAGAAAGAAAGAGAAGTCTAATCTCAATCACTTCCCTTTCTCCTTTACCTACATTAAACATCCTTTTCTTGCCACTCACTAAATAGATCAAAATCAGTGCATTTGAATGAACCTATTTCACTGTGAGTGCTAACAGCAAAACTACACAAATCAGCCCCAATAACAGCTCAAAATTTGGTTACTCTTCTCAAAACAACAACAAAATATTTTCAATTATGCTGTACTACCCAGAGCAACTCTTTCCTGATTTTCACAGTTCTAAGCTATCAAAATTACCTGGCAGAAAAGTAAAGTAATTTGAAAACACTGCCTTTGAGTGTTGAAACTCTGGCATGCACAGACTAGAAACTGAAATCTAAGATGAGAGTTTGCTTTAAGTACAACAAGATTACCTACACTGTAATACACCACAGCTGCCAGCCAGCTACATAGCAGCCACTAAAAATAGTTTATATACCACTGAAAGTTGTTCCCATTAATAACATGAGCCAGTCACAATAGCTAGCCAACATTTACAGTAGTAGATACAAATATATCAAAGCTGGTTACAGGGAAAAAACTTTAAAATAACCCCAAAAATCTATCAAGAGACTTAATAAGAAAAATAGAACTTTGTTCTACATGCATAAGGATAGCCTAAACAGGCATTTGCAGTGACTTTCCAAACTTTTGTTTATTTTTTTGTTTTCAAAGTATTAGGAACATTAAAATTAATCCACATCAGGAGCCACAAGAGGACTAAGCAGTGCTCTTAAATAATTAAGTTGGCCACAGTTTTGTGGCCAACTTGCATGCCTTAACTTGGACAACACACATAGCCCTTCACAAATTATCTTTTTTTTTTCTCCAGAACCTTATTTGGCAATTGATATTAAGCAACTTCCCCAGGCAATGCAAAAAAAACCACAGGAATTTCAAACTTCCCAATACCTTTACTTCATGACCCTTTTATTTGGAAATGTCCAAATGTCCCAAATGTATGGAAATATTAAAGACAATGAAGTAATGAAGTGACAAATTAGGGTATTATATCACTTACAACTTTTATGAAAAACATGTTACATTAACACAAGCCAACACTTGGTGTCTTCTCCTCCCTGACTCCCACCAAAGAGAGATGACTTAGCAATATTTTAATAAACTAAAAGACAACTTCCATGTGTGACAGTAAAGTTCTGTTGACAGAGGACCACGGCAGGCAGGGAATAGGGAATGACCAGTGAGCACAAGAAATTCAGGCATCCTCCTCAACATCACTCTTGGTCCCACATAGCTTAGAAACTTGCTTCTTCAGCTGCTCACTGATATTCTTAGTTTAAACTGAATTTAAACTTTTTGGTGCCATGAAAAAAAATCATGCTAAATTTGCTCTTTAATTACCTGAAACCACTCATGTTAAATAATACTTCATGTATGTTGCCATGGAGGCTTTTTAGCCATTAAAAGAGAAAGAAATTTCTGGTGCAATCCAAGAAATTCACAAAAAAAGATCTAAAATACACATTTTTTCACTGGATGGCAGTAACACTAATTGGTAGCAGTTCTAGCAAGAAGTTTTCTATTGTAGAGGCAGAAGGAGGCGATGCACCTCACAGAAACATGCAAGTGTCTTAGAGACAGAGAACAGCATACACTTTCTAACCTTTTAAGCTCAGCATTGTTACAAGTTATACTTTGAAGTAACAGTGACAAGATTAGGCACATGTTTTGAGAGTCGAGCCTTGCTTTTGTTATGCTGTAACCATTTCCATAAA
This sequence comes from Cyanoderma ruficeps, assembly GCA_008694505.1. Taxonomy (NCBI): domain Eukaryota; kingdom Metazoa; phylum Chordata; class Aves; order Passeriformes; family Timaliidae; genus Cyanoderma; species Cyanoderma ruficeps. Next base: position 13,719,026 of record VZDJ01000782.1, read on the forward strand.
TGCCCAGGAAACTGCAAAACTGACATCGAGACAGATGAGCAGTTTGCACCTAATACTACACTATTATGTTTCTGAACACAAACTGAAGGTGTTGCTTCTAATTAGGCAAAATATGAAAACAGCATAATAGCATGCAGTGGCATGGCAAAACACCTGGAAGAAGTGCCAGCCTTAATACCCATGCTTGATGCAATTTTACATACGTAACAACGTAAGAGAAATAAATCTCTCACTAGCTATAAATCTCAGGGGTTTTGGGTACGAAGGCAGGGAAAATCTCTCTAAGCACAAGTAAAAGTGATTTGTTTCCAGTCACTCCAGATCCATTCACTTTGATTTTTCTTACTAAAATAGTTTCAAATATTCCTTGTAGTGAAATAAAGATGTTCAAACAGCAATACGTTTACAATGTAAATATATTTACACTATTCATGCTATGTTGGAAAAGTTCTCATCCAGTCTAGACAACCCCACCTGAACTTTCAAGATAAAATAATAAGCAGGAATTTCCTCATTCAAGTTTCTATGTCAAGACCTCATTTCAGAAAGGCCAGTAAATAAACTCTTAGAGTACACACAAACTACCTTCTCAACAAATTAGTGAAAATAGACCACTACCAAAGACAGCTGATGTTACTATCATTAAAAGTGACTTGTCCTTTTTTTAGAAAAAGTTATATTGGGTTTTTAATCAAATGTAGTTACAGGTTATGTTGAGCCAACCTTGTTTCCAATTAAGGTAAAATAGCTGAAAATAACTCTTCTGCTGAGCTTGTATGCGTCAGAAGAGCAGAACATATCACTCACAAAAAATCATCCCAATGACAGTATTGTTAACGGATTAGAAACTAACCAATACTAATATGATTTTTAAAATACACTCTATATAAATATACACAAAACTCATGCAACTTTCAAGCCCTGAGTTAATGATACTACAAACTAGAAATCTGATCAGGTAAAGTCAACCTTAAGTACTGGAGTAAAACACCAAAGTGAGTCCTTGTTTTGTGCTTTAACACTCAATTCTATGAGAGACATATTAATTTGACAACAATATACTGGAAAACACTTTTAGAAATCACTCTTAATAGTGGCTTTGTTTTATATATATATATATACACACACACACACACACATACAAGTGTGTGCTTCATACAGCACAAACCTTTTTATCACACGACTTACAAAGGTTTTTCTTCTAAACACATTTTTCCTCCTATAAAACAATGTTAAAATAAAGTTAAGTTCACACATTAGTATAGTAGAGATAGCCTTACTGCAAAGATTTTGAACACAGGTCAAGTGCAAATTTTATCTACTAGCTTATCAGAAGAAATACAGAACCACCAGGCTGGATCTGATCTGATGTCATCTTAGTTTAACACCTCGTATCTCACTGGCTTCCAGAGTCAAATGGGTCAGAGATAGGCATCAGGAGGTTTCTGCCTAGTGTTCGGTTTTCCTCTACCACAGCAACACCCTCAGTGGTAACTGCTTGAGCATCAACACCATGTTTTCCTTCTGAAACTAGCATTTTGAATAAGCCAGAGTAATTCTGTCTGATTTTTCCCTCCATAGAAGCCTGAGACTTTTTGAGGCTTGCTTAATTCCTGCTTTCAGGATAATACAGGATGGACCCCCTGTGCCCCATTTTTTCTGTAAAAAGTGAACAAATTAGTTTTCGCTATTTTTTCACCTCATTCCATATGCCTTTGTTCTTGTCTCAGAAGAGGAAAACCCTTCCTTCTCTATTTTCACTAGAGGTTAAAAAAAAAGGAAAAGAGTCAGGCTCCCCAGGGAAGGGGTCACAGCACCAACCCTGACAGAGTTCAAGAAGTGTTTGGACAATACTGTTTGGCACACGGTGCGATCCTTGAGGATAGTGCTTCGCAGGGCCAGGAGTTGGACTTGATGATCTTTGTGGGTCCCTTCCAACTTGGTATATTCTGTGACTCTGTGAATGCTACGTTTGTTGGTTTGGGTTTTGGGGTTTTTTTTAAGGAAACAATCCCTGCATCTTCACATGGTTCAGTTCCTTTTTTAATAAATTCCAACTCTCCTCTCCAAAATCCACTTACCTCTTCAATACACTCTTTTAGATAAAGTGGACAGCATTCCAGAAGCTGATAAATGAGCCATTACATTGTATGTATTTGAATTAAGCCTTTTTCTTATTCACGATCCTTTTTTCAAAATGGGAAAACTTATCACCATAGGTGATAATGCCCCTAGTGAGCACAAGGCCAGTAAAGAAGTTGTTCCTTTCTCTACTTCGAAGTTTGTGACCACTCATTGTTAAAGATCTATCCTGTAATCATGCATTTGTCAAGTCTCTTTCTAAAGGCAAGTACTTCTGTATCAGCCTGGGCTAGTTGAAGTCAATGACAAAAATTCCATCAAGTTCATCAAAACTAATTCGTATGTAATGCAGGGCACAGAAACCACCTGGGAATCCAGCAAACCCCCTCCCCCCAACAAAGTCAGCAGCAACTCCAGAAGCCAGGTCACTGCAGAGCACTTGGACTGGGGGGGTTGCTTCATCACACTTAGCCCAGTCAGTAATAAAGGCATTCCTAATTCCCACTGTCAGCAAAAAACACTTTTGAAAGTGTCTTTGTTGCATCTGTATCCCATGAAAAGACAAAATACTGTATTTTTTATGGAAGAGTAAAATCTAAAAGTTTGTTATCAATCAATGCTGCTGCTGAGCATCTTCAAAACAAGAAACAAGTTTTGCTTCAGTCATTAAATAGACAGTGGCTTATAGATAATTACAGAAGAGCAGAACCTTATAAGGAAAGCACTGAGCTTTGCAGAGAGCTGAACACCTCTACAGGAGACATTTTAAGGTTCTTTTGTTTAAAGACACATTATTTATTCAAATTACCTTTCCTACACTCCCAATATGAGAGTTTGGAGGCCAGGAATATTTTGACTAAAGCCTAGGTATTTCTAATTTTTGTTTCTATTAGTTTTTGCTCAACAACTTTTTTCTTTTCTCTCGGAACCTACAGATGTGGGTTTGTGTTAGGTTTTCTGTTATGTGGTTTTGGTTTCTTTAGGAGGGGTGCGTTGTTTTTTGTTTTTTTTAAATAAATCTTTAGCATATCAAGATATTTCTCCTCCCTAGCCCCAGCACGTAGAAACTGTGTAGTTTAAAGTCCTGCTGAGATTTGCAGGCATAAATGTCAACTATAATAGTCTAGCCTTTTAACATACTTCTTTCTTCACTCCTGATATTTTTGCACTCTGTGGAACTAATTCTGTAACCTGAAGTGCCACTTATTAAAAAGGCAAGCCATGGTAAAGAGCTTGCTACCATCATCACTTCCTTTACAGAAATATAGTGATTTCACTCATTACAGCACACTCAAGTTTAATCACCACTGTGGCTTCTGCTCTGTGCAGGTATTAATCATTTATAAGTCTTTGGATTCTATTGCTCACTTTGTAGGTCATTTCCGTAGGCATTCCCTTGCAACCTGAGCAGACACGATGCATAAAAGTCATTTCTGGGATGATTCGATATGGAAAGGGATGTGGAAAAGGAGCATGAAAAGGGATGAAGTCAGTATGGGAGGAGGATTTCTGGTCCCAAAGAGATACAAGACAGGTGTGCACATGTGTATGTGGAAAGAGGGAAAAAACACTCTTTGTGCAAGCTGGGATTGGACAAAGATCTCAATGCATTAGAATTAAAGCAGATTTTAGTCAATAGGAAAATTTAATTGGAAGAAACAAATAACACGCCCCAAAAATCCTCTCCATCATGCTCTTCTGGTACAAGACCTCAAGGTATCTTGCTTAAACCTAGGAGTATGAGTTTAATATTGCTCCCAAATCACCATAATTAATAACACAGACTTTGAACACTGATGGTAGCCACATGCCTGCCCAATTCTATTTCAAATTCTGTTATGTTCTTGGCCTCAATAATTTTCTATGACAGTAAGTTCCAGAGACTAATTATATGTGTGAAATACACATATAATACCTTCCTTTTATTGCTCTTCTATTTGCCTTCTTTGATTTCAATAGAACATCTCTCTTGGTTCTTCTGTTATGAGAAAAAGAAAACAGATGTTTTTAATTTATTTTCTCTTACACTAGAATTCAGTGCAGCATGAAGTTAGCAGTTAAATGACTGAAGTATTTCATCCTGATTGTGTTCTTCCAGACAGAGTAAATGTCTGTTCTTCCAGAGTAAACTTACCTACCTACTAGGAGAATCAGAGAAAGATAAGCAAAGAAATAAAGAAATTCAAACCTACGAACTTTAGGCATAAGGTTTATGAGAGAAAATGAGAAAGCAAATACCAAAAGCATTACAAATGGTCCCCTATTCAAGGCTAGTATGTCAATGTTTGGAAAAAAACCCAAACCAAACAAACCACCCCAACAAACCACAAACTAACCAAATGAAATATGGTGTGTATGGCTGAAGATGCTAGTGAGGGAGAGGGACAATTAGAAAAGCAAAAGAACAGCACTTTAAATGTAATGTCACCCAAACCTCTGGTATCACACATACTCAGCATGCTATTTTAAATCTCATTGTAGAAGCAATTCGTCAACAGTTGCAGCTTCTTTTGTGAGCATAAGCAGGTTCTCAGGTGCCATCATTAGGGTAATGGATGAACAGCTTAAAAAGGGATTGATGCCACCGTTTTGTAATGACATTTCTGGGCACTTGCAGGAAGGGTGTCCATCTGCATTTGCATGTAACTACCATTATCTGGATGTAAGCTGTATCAAACAAAAAGCATGACTTCAATCAAAACACTTCATTAAATAGGGAAGTCAATGTAGAGGCATTAAATTTGTAAAAGCAAGTGGAAGTAAATTTCAGAGGAAACTCACCAGATTGAAGACTGATGACATTTGCGTTACAATTTCAGTGGAAACCTTGCTTAATTTAGTTATTGCAGGACAAGAAAGGACAATTCAGAGAAATGACAGAGCTTTTATCTTACTTCAGCTATAGGATTGATGCCCAAATACAAAGGTTGCCTATCCTTAGATCCACTACCAGCCTGCATTGCTTCTTACTATACCCAATTCCAACTTTCCTCATTTATTTTAATGGAAACAACACTGCAGTTGAGGAAAAATACACACTTCAATGCTTCATTTGGTAGGATGATGGGATCCTTGATCTTCACACCAGATTCATTAGCATACATTTGACACACGTGAAAAGGCCTCACCTATACTGCCCAGCTTTGAGGACTTGAAAACAAATTTCTGGAGCAGAGAAACTCTTGTTGACAATACATATAATTTGGATCAGATTTTTTTAAAAGGTGTATTTTCAACAGTGAAACAGATAATAAATAAATGAAGTGTTCTCATACAGTTAGAAAGCTCATTGTTCCAAGTCAAAATACTGCAAAAACTAGAAGAAAGCCGCTAGTCTGCTATGATTAGCCAAGGGCATAAGAGCACGATTAGTTCTTACTTGATGACAGGATCAGATACAAAAAGGAAACCCAGATGGGTGATACACAAAATGAGGTGTCCTGATTCAGTGTGACAACATTCAGATTGAAATTTCTAAAAACATCATACAGCTTTTAACAAACTTGTGTGATAATGGTCCTGTTGTATCTAGCTCTGATCATATAGACACTATTTCATATATAAAATTGGAGTACACAAAACCTGTACACCCCCATAGCTGTACTCACTCCATTCAGTGACATGTGAACACACACACTCCTACAGTATTCCATTGCAGTGGATTTAGAATGGTATTATCATTTTTGCTACAAAATAATGACAAGAATATACATTATGGCAGCACTGACCCCCTCTCAGTCACAAAAAGAAGTTTGACTTTATACTACTGGTATTAACTGGCAAGTCAGTGTTATCCTTGGTGCCTGTTTTGCACACCCCTAAGAGACTTTCCTACGTGTGCTTCTTCTCCTGGGTGATGCAATGTTTGCAGTTTATGGAAACACACACTCTGTTGACTTCACAAGTAAAATTAAATGCTGAAAAAAGGAAACTTGATCTTACAATAATTATTTTCCACACAGCTACTTCTGGACATTTAGGAGGAAAAAAGTAAAGGAAAAAAATAACTCTTCACTTTCTCAAAACTGCACTGTGGTAAGTGAATGCAAAATATGTGTTTGCACACACATTCATGCTTTAAACACACTGCTGACAAAAAGCGGATCTCATTCAACACTGTTGACCTAGAGCTGTTGTCCTAGATAATATCTAACAGTTTTAAAATGTGCAAATTACTATGAATTACCTCCTAATTTGCAAAATGAAATGGCGGGCAAAATAAAAATCCAGCTAAAATCTACTTCATAGTTTCGAAGTGGAAGTCTGGTAGCAGTTCAGTCTTGAACAATTCAAGCACTACAAAACACATATTGAGACGCACCATTTAGAGTCTTCCTTACAATAAGAGATTTACTTTTAACTGCTGGCAAAATCCAAGTACATGTTCTCCTCCTGAGCATCTTTTAATCTTTATAGTTTCTGTTCCTTTAACCCATGTAGAACAGACCCTGACCAAGCAGGTATGTCTCCCCAGCCTAGGTTACAGAGGGAAGGCAGCTCTGGTTCAGTGTCAACTGAGTTCAGGTATATTTCTGTAAAGACTGGAAAGCAAGATCTAAACTGTGCCAGCTGCAATTAAAGCAGAAAAACAGCTTAAACAAAGAAAAGTCTACCTATTAAAAACGTCTTAGCAGCTGTGACCAGCACAGATTAGAAATGGTAAGAGAGGTTGCCCAGTGGCTGTTGTGCTGGTTTCACACAATTTTCCCACTAGGGCAAAGAATGATAAAGAGACTCATCATCTCAATGAGTACTCTTACTGGAAACAGCTTTTGTGGAAAGTCAGACCCTTAAATGTATCCACATTGTAATTTTACTCCTATGAGATATAGTGCTCTACTGCATACTTAAAGACATACAGAAAAAATCAAAAATAAAGGATAATTTAAGCCCTTGTTTTTTTTCAGTTACTATTTGTAAAGAGAAACCTGAACACGTAAATCACCTTTCTTAACCCTGTGAGTGTGCTAAGGATGCACATGGGCCTGACTGCCCACAGGCATAGAAGTATTAAAGAAAAGGAGTTAAACAGACCACCCCTCATCCAGATCAATGTCTTACTGTCATACATTTATCTTCCCTGTCTGTTGTATGGCCGCTAGGTCTACAGCTCCTGAAGCCTCCTAAAATCAGAGGACTTTAACAGCCAAAGCAATGCCAAGGAAAGACAAAATCCCCAATCCTTCCACCAAAAACCATCCCAGCCCAGCACGTCCTTCCTATCTTTTCTAATACTGAGAAACAGAATAATAAATATGAGTAAGGAAGCAATGTGAATCTGTGCATAGCATTACCTTTTTTTTTTAAGTCTATATGTTTGCTTTTCATTAGCTCCCTGTGGTGGCAAAACTATAAATGTAAAAGAGACAAAGGGAAAAAATAAAGTAGCCAATAGCAAAGATTTGAAATACACAGCCACAGCTTGTTTTACAGCTGCTTTACATAACAATAAAAATGTAATATACCATGGACTTTTGGCAGTGTGTAGAGAGGCAGCATCAAATGGCAATAATGGAGTAAGCACAAATGATCTCTTTGGAACAATTAAGCAATTTTAGAAGGACCATTATGTGCAACAAGTAATGGGTCCAAAGAGACAGAAAGGTCAAAAGTGTGAGTTTCTCTATACTGACCAGAGATCACATATATGACTCTCTGGAAGAGAAGATAACTTCATAATCATATTATATAACCCTTACTAGAAAATATCCCTGTTTAGCACACTAAACAAAAATAGAGATCTTTCCTTCAGATGCCAAAGGCAAGAATGGTCTCTCTTCCATCCAGTTGTCTCAGCATAATTAATAAATAAGTAAAGGACAAAAAAATGCTTACCCCCTGTGCATAACCAGCTGAGAAAATCATTGCCTATATATAAAACAATGATGTGCTCACACAGTTCAGTAAACAGTCTGGCACTTTACAGAAAAAAATGGGTAAATAATACATATTGTACATTAAACTCTACAAACTGTTTTAGTGACCTTGAACTCTAGTAATATAAGCAGGGACATGCAAACTCACTTATTTCTGGACACAGTTCATTCACTATCTCCAGCAAGGACTGAAATTTAATACTGGACCTAGTATGTCATTAGGATATGACACATTATCTTTCAGGAAAGCCAATCTGAGCAAACATTATAGTTCCATTATTTTAATATCTAAAAAAACTATATTCTCCCTCTGAAAAGAAGTAATTTGCTAAAACAGCAACTAAATGACTTTCCAGGTGTGACATTCAATGTGTATATGAGAGGAGGATTAGTAAAAATACCGACCAAAGAATCTTTCATTTGCCTGGCATAGAGTTGTCTGCTGTGTAATGCTCATACAGGCTCACCTTCCGCACACTCAAATGTCCTCATAACTCCCAAGTGAAGTTTAGATGTGTCCTCCTGACTAGAAACCTTTCAAGCTAATAAAATACTTTTCCAATGACTAAAGAGTACTACATAAAGAAAGACGATAAACTTCAATTTCTATATTACCTTGCAAGTCAGGATTATCCCATTTACCCATTTAAGTACTTTAAAAACACTTTCCTCTTTCCCTTTCATCAAGCTACTCTGATTCATGACCAGACACTTGAGCAATTTAAAAAAAATCTATATATACACATTCAGTATTTTAGCTGATCACTGCTACTTCATTTCCAAGTAAATTAGTAAAACAAGAATGGTTATGTCTGCTTATTTTTTAATTCCTAATACACATTTTCTTTCTGTCAACAGGACCACCTTGCCTGTTCAGTTCCCTGTAGGCATGGGCTGCAGACTTCGACAGATGTAATGGTTTACTGCTGAAGGATCAGTGCAGCCATCAGGAAAAAGAAGGGACCAGAACATGCTCAGCTCCGAAGGATAAGGAGGCAGGAAACACTAGCACTGTTCTTTACAAGGCTGAGATGGCTTGCAGAAAGAGGCCCAGCTCCATGGGCCAGAACAGGCACTCTAGCTCTTTCTTCCAGAACTTACACCACACTGGTGATTTGGAACACATTAGATTATGATGAAGGAAAGAAAAACCTAGAAAAGAAGTTTAGAGATTGCTCAGAGTCTCTGCAAGAGCCTGTAAGATTTACTAGTGGAAAGGGATCTGGCAATACACATTTTCTTTTTCTCCTGTTCCCTGATTTTAAGAGTTACATCTAATCCCACCCTATATTTTCACTTTTTCCTGGTATGTCATAGTTCAACCATCAACTCTAGCTCCATCTTTTTTTTTTCATTTGTTCAGAATCAGTGAAGACTGCTGCAAACAGAACAGACTTCAGTAGGTAAAAGATAGCTCTCCTTTCCAGATCCAAAGCTAAACCAGAACTCCACCCTTACCCCTCTAAGTCCAGCTGTGAATCTCTAAAAAATCTCACCCAGTTGTTCAGCCAACCATGAAAGAGGTCACAGCACATCCTCACTTACCCACAGCCCTTCACTCTGCTGCCACCACTTACGGCTGGACGCCTTGCTGTATTCCCATTGCAAGGTGTTACCACACAAGCCTCTGCTATCCAATTCCTACTTTTCAGTCTTTCCTGACAAAATCCAGTGCTGGTTAATAAATATGTCCTAAATGGTCAGTTCTGTGCTACCCAACATGCAGTGAAATGTGCACCTGAACAATCCCAATGCTAAATTATTTGTCTGGACTTAACACGTCCTCATAAGTAAGACTCTGCGAAATACAAGGCAAAATCCTTGAAATGCAATGGAGAAAGTAGAGACTGCACAGTCCATGGGGTTACAAAATTTGCATTTTTTGTGGGAAAAACAATGTACAACACATACCTGATACATTACAAAACCTTGTATGTAACATAATACTTATAGTCATTAGGAGTACTGACTACTAAGTATTTGAAACTGGAATGTCTCAACACATGTAACAGCTATGCATTTTAACTCATATTTCCCTAACAAATAGTTACAGTCCTCCTAGATATTGAGGTGGAAGGTGAAGTAGGAGCACAGACACCAAAGAAAGAGATTAGCTGTTGGACAGCTTCATTATTTCTCTGCCACTATCCACAAAGAAAAAAACCCCAACACTAATATATCTCAAAATACACTATCCTATTACAAAGTAGTAGTATCACAAAGTAACAGCTGTGATAACCTTGGTGTGCATAAAACTGGAAAATAACCAAATCACATATTCAAGATAATACAACAGCTGCTGAATAAAACAACTCACTTATTTACCTCTATCAGATAAGGGGAAAAAAGGGCAATTTTGCAATATAAGCAGAACTTTTCTGGGGAAGGGAGGATAGTGTGACACCATCTACTTTAGACAAGCCCAAAGACTAAACCTACTGTTTTAATAAAGAACATTTAAACATAAATGGAAATTTACATACCACTTTGCCAACACTGACAAAAATTAAAGAAGTGCTTTACTCTGAAAAGCTTACAGTCTAAATTCATCAACACAATTGCATGAAGGTTAATCCTTCACAAAGGCAAGGAGAAGTGGCTAAGTGACAGGAAACAAGAGCTTGCTTTAAATGGCAAAGCATAAAAAGAAGAGAGGCAAGAAGGGCAGAAGTTAAACATTTTCTGTGGTTAAAAGCCATGTCAATTGGAACAAGGAAATAGAAAAGAGCCCGAAGTTAGTGGAGTGGAATGAGGGACAATGGGGTGGGGGAAGGAGGTCATTTTGTGGGTATTCCACACAGAACATGAAAAGACCATTTGGGGATCATTTAACCCAGCACCCTACTCCTGGCAGTGGTAAGAGCTTACTCCTCAGAATAGGTGATGGCACACACTCTCTGTAGTCCATTCCCTTTGTACTCCCTCAGAAAACACAGCCACTGGATTAGGGGTGCTAAAGGGTACATACCTGACTTTTCTCTTTGTGTCTGTTTACGCACCTGTTGCTCATGATTTGTTCAACCCACCTTTGAACATGCTGATACTATCTCCACACTACCTACTATCTCTACACCCCATTACCTCCACAACCTCCTGCAGAAGAGTTTCCAGAACCTCACTGCCTATTGGGTAGAAGGACCTTATCTGTTGTAAAATGATCTTTTAACAGTTTCAGTGAATATGTGTTTCCAGTATTATGGAATTTACCGAATAACAGCTTTTGCCATACTTCTCTTCCAGTTGCTACAAAAACAAGGTGTGCTCCTTTGGGAGATTCAGATACACAGGGCCTTCAACAAAATCAATTTGCAGCTTCCTATCTTTAATACTAGTCTATTTGATTGGGATTGACTGAGTCACTTGTTTCTCTCTCCATTTTCTCCCCTCTTCCTCCATTTCTCTGACTGCCTTTCATTCCCTCTGCTTCTTTGCTTGTTGTCACTTCCCTAGTGTTTTTTCCCACTCCTCACACCTCACTGATGTGCTTCTAGGAGGACATGGGTTCAAGAATCACATGTGATTCAAGCAGCAGTTCCAGGAAGTCTGCAAAGATACAGCGGGGCACCTGTTACACATATTCTTCAAGGTATAGGATGTTGTTCCCACTATAAGATGGTATAAGTGCATTCACCTTATTACTAAATTAATATTTTATCTCCCAAGTGGGGGTGTAAAACAATCACTACAGAAAAACTATTGTTGCAGCTTGTATGATTTATTGTTTCAAAAATCTGCTCATGCCCAGGAAGAGGGTGGCCCATGGATGGTCCTCCCCATCCATCAAGAGGAGGATGCCCTTTGTCTTCTGTTCCTCACAGTGCAAGGAGCAGGAAGCAGAACTAAATTGGTGGAGCAGAAAAAGCATCAGTCTTGTCCCTACTTCCAACTTTGCATCAACTGTTCCAGCAACCAGAGCAAAATCACCTCAGTCATCCTGATGGGCCACCTTTCTCTGCTGTCCCTTAGTCTCCATTAATGCCTTGTACAATCTTGCTGCCGTGAGTGGTTTTATATCCTTTTCTGTTCCTCATCTGCAACTCAGTTATCTCCCAGTCTTACCAATACCTGCAATCTGATTAACCTCACAAGAGGAGTAAGGGGATGGAAAAATTGAAAAGATGCTATTCTAAAGAAAACAATAAGATTTCACTAGAGATTTCAACGCTGGGATGCAGCTGAAAGACAAGCAGCAGGGTACCTGAAGGCCTGGCACAAGTTACATTCAAAACTCAGATCTCCTAGGTCACTCTTGTCACTACTGTACACCTTTCTGCCTGATTTCCTAGGCTACAAGGGTGCTGTTAAAATTCAATTTAAAGTAGGAAGGAAAGCATCACCACAACTTTAATGCAACGGAGAGCTCAGTGAGATTCACGGTATTTTGAGACTTAGCACAGCTATTTAAAGCCTTCAGTCTTTTCTCTCTCCCACAGTCACCCAAGTATAAGGAGGCATAAATACTTTTACCAGAACTCAACCACTACAAAATATGATGAGAATCTCAAATTAAGAATTACCCCATCAAAAAGAAAGGTAGACAATTCTTGTTGATAAATAACTTTTAAGGCAGACAAGGGGGACACTAACTATAAAGGCTTGTATGCATCACCTAATTTACCTCCTTTAAAAATGTTACTAAGACATATAGAGAATACTGTGCACATAGAGTATTACATCAATCTGATTGATAGAAAACCTCCGATAAAATGACCTTTTGTGGTATAGTACAGTATTGATCTAATTACTTTTAAATGGTATTATTACAACTGTGCACATTTTAGCAATCTTTCAAAACCATCTGCAGCAGCTAAACATTGCTTTAATGAAATAAATTGCACTCTCTCCATCATTTATAGGCCACTTCCCAGAGCAGCTACACTTGTTCAGAATATAAAATAAACTACTGAAACTTTTTAGAAGTTGTCCACTTGAAAACTGCAAACATATGACAATCCATAACAGTTGTAACCTAAATTAGCATCTCAAAATGTCAGTGAAGATGTTCAAACTACATCTAAAACATTTGAGACAGTCACCCTGGCAGTTTTCCTCGCAGGACAACTACTGTCTCAAACCTGACAAAGTTCTTAGACTGTATCAGAAGTAGTTTGGTGTTTTGTTTTTTTTTATCAGTTTACCTATTGTGAAAAGACACTTCTGATTTCAGAATTAATTTTTAATGTTTGGGGGTCTTTTCACTCCTGTGTACAACTCCGTATGATCCTTGGCATCAAAAGAAAACACACCAGGACCCCTCTCCTGATTTCTCCCAGTGAGACACTGGGATTAGCCTGCTGACCAAAATGTATTGCTCAGATACCCACAGCAGAAAAAGCATTAAATATTAGCAGTCCACCTGCTCCAGAAAGCTCCTCTTCATTTTGCCTTTGCAATTCTCAGTACCAGATCAAGATTCTCTATGTTTCCAGCAAGTCCAGCAGCTTCAGAGGGAGAGATGAGCAATCTTTTTAAAACAATCTTTTACACTGATACAAAGTACAAAACACATCTACCATGCCCATCTGATTAGGTCCGCACTTACTTTTGCCTCTAAGTTGAAGCTCCTGGAGGAATTGAGACCTAAATTCTACACTGATTCACAGAAACACAGAAGCAAAGAAATCTAACAGGACTCTACATCATTAATCGTACAGCCTCTTTAATCCAATTACTTTGTATTTTCTCTTAAACAAATGAACTGCCAAAACTTGGCCTGGACCCAGCTCTCAAAACAGCTCAATTTCATCTTACCTGACCCATATTTTCTGTCGTGAAATTATGGAAGAAGCTGGAGGGAGTGAGGGGATTCAAATACTACTTCTGCCCCAAGCTACAGTCTGCACGCCCCACTCTCCTTTTCTCCCCCAGCTTCCTTCCCCCAGAGTCCAGGTTAATAAAGAACACTGCAAATTGGATATTGAACTTAAGCATCCAGCTCTGCAACATCTCCTTGTAATGTCAATTAGCCCCTTACACACAGAAAATATGTATTAAATGCATGGTTGCAACCATTACACTTTCCACAAATGCCTTGGAATTTTAATTGCATGTTGCTGAAATTTGCAAATTGGCAAGAGAAACAAGAAAACCCCTCTGAATTCCTGAGTACACAGTGCTTATTTTGACAGTTGTAGTTTATTTATAGTACTTGACAATACATGTTTGCTCCTCGGTTTCGTAATATAATGAAGTGAGTATTTAGACCTCCACTGTTAAGCCTCAGAGGGAAAAATAAGTATAAATTTATTTCATTCAAATAAATGTACAGATTGACAAGATTTTACTTATAATGACTAAATTGCATCACTAATTTAACTTAGTTTGAAGCACTTTGTTTTGTAGAGAAAGTGTAGCCCTTAACTTTGACCATGGTTTGTGTCTGCACAGATGTGCAGTAACCTCTTAACCCATCCACATAAAATGGTATCCTTTTTTAAGTACATTAAATGCTTCTGAAAAGGTGCTGCATGGAAGGCTGGTCTGTCATGTACAATTACAGAAGAGTGCAGGCAGAGGCTGCAGAAGTTTCACTATGCACAAACTCCCTGACCGCCTCAATCCACTGATGTCCCGGTGCAGGTGAGCTGTTTCCATCCCCAGCACAACCCCCCCAAGAGCAGGACCAAAGCAAACATCTGCCACACACAATGACACCAGCTCTCAAAACCAGCCCTTTCTTCAGAAACCACAAGGCTCTGGCAACCTGCTCTGGTTGAAATCTTCAAATATGAACCCATCTTCCTCGATCCCCTAGACAAGCCAGTTATCCATGGGTAATTTTGTCTTCGTATAAAAAGGCAAGATAGATTCAAGCCTTAAAGTATAAACAGCATGCATACATTTTTTCCCATTTATGTCTATGAAGTATCATACACATACAGTGTATGTTTCTTAAAAGAAAACCAGACATATAAACTGCTGCTATACACATATCCAATATAAAAATCTAGACAAGCAGCACTGGAATACAAGTGAAAAACCAAACAAGACTGTGTAGCCAAGAGGAAATATAAGAATTTTTCATATAAAACATATATGCAGCATCATAAACACAGTTGCACAGTGCCCTCCAAGGGCAGCAAAACTGAAAGTCAAATAATAAAATTAAGTGGTATACAAGGGAGTGCACACAGAAGGGATTTCAATCCTCTTTGTTCTTAGCCATGATACAATTTCACAGCCGAGCTCAAGATTCATCGTTTCCATGTTTGGCATGCAAGAGCACAGAATGCAGTTCATTTGGGAATTACCAAGCCAGGGCATGCCAAGCAAAATCTACCACAGCATCAGCCAGCTCCTGCCACAGCATCCAAACAGCCTGGACATCAAAACATTTCTGACAGTTAAAATAAAAACAGAAGTGGCTTCAGAAAAGTAAATCCCTGTAATATTAACTAATCGATCCTCAGCAAAGGAACTGCTCCTGTGCAGCCTTTGTCTGAGCACATCGGGCAGAGGACTTCGCCTGCAGGAGCTGCTACCTCCACACACTTAAATTCAGCCAGTGTAGAAATGTATTATTTTTATGGTTTGCAAGCTAGACCATACACAGCTGCAGAGGATCTCTAAATTAGTTAATACACCAATTCAAAAGGAAGAGTTATTTCTCCAGGGATCATGTGCCAAACAAAGCAAGGAGGGAATGTTGAACCACTGGTAGTCTATATGACAGAGATATTTTTCAACTACACACAGTACTAACTATGAAGGTCCATCCTATCCTACATCCGGAAGCTTCTCAGAGAAAACACTCACATTTTCAACACAACCCAGTGGGGAAAAAAAGAAAAAAGAGAGTTCTAAAACCACTTTTGTAAGCTGATAATTTCACCTTCCTTAAAGGTGATAATAATTTTTTATTCCTACAAGGAAGCAAAAGCTGGCACTTGTGTCATTCCTGACCTAATAATCTCCCTGTGCATATTAAGGAAAAAAGTCATAATGAAATTAAGCTTGTTAGTTAGAAAATGTAAGACTGGAAAGTTTATGCTATAGAATATGATTGTGTTCAGGAAGGGCTACTTCACACAAGAAAATAACAAAAACCAACACTGATATTAGAGTTTAACAGTGAAAATCCATCCTTAGATACTATACTAGATTTAAAAGCAAAAGCACTTAAAGCATTATTGAAGTTGAAAGTACTGAAAAAATACATTTGCAGAAAGTTACAAGCACTATTAAAAAACGTAAGCAAGACAAATGCCAGACTTGCATGGTATGTAGATGAAATATATCAATTATAATACGAAGCTGTTGAGTTCAAAACTGCCTTTGAGCCACACATTTTAAGCAGGCTTCTCTCAAGCCAAGAAATCTTAATTCCACATTGCAAAGTTTTGAAAACTATTAATATTCCATATGTTATAAAGGAGAGCACTTCTCCCCACCATCTTTACTGAGACACATATTTATTAAGTGCTGACAGCTAACTTTCACGAGACTCTCATGGAGATCTGGTCCTTATTCTGTGAATTTACAAAAACTGGGCTGAAGGCGCCAAGAAACACAACTGTATTTTATTATTATTTAAATAATGAATTTATGATAGCATTTTACTCTGAAGCAATGGTAAGCCCTGCAGGCAAATGCCTCCTTCAGTGAAGGTTTGAAAATTATTTTTGTTTAAATAACAGCTGGTCTTGCCTATATGGACTTAAATGAGCCATGTGGAGACAAACTTGTTTCAGTTTGGCTAAGATAGATTAAAAAACATTAATTCCAGTTCATATCCATTTTGGTCCCTCTACACAGATGGGAAAAATAACATCAAATTGCCATGCTTACATACAGTCAATACCAGATACCCAATAAAGCACAAATTCAAAGCCCTGCTCATAATGCAACTGATGCACACAGTTCCAGCAGAACAGCTCAGCTGCAAGTTAGCTTGAAACAAAAGAGATTTACACTCATTTCTCCACTTTGCCAGAGACTTCCTGCATGGCCTTGGACAAGTCACTTGTTTTTGTGTGCTGTAACTTCCCACCCCTAAAAACGGGGAAAAGTACTTCTTCCATAACCTCACATCAACAAGGAGATCTACCCTCAGGAGATGCTTAGATACAGAGGTTGAATAAATGACACAAAGCGAATAAAGAGTACTTAAAGCTTTAACTTCTCCTAAAGCTTCGGACACTTCATCACAGAGACAGAAGGAAAGCTTCTGCACAACTCTCATAAGTGTTACCAGTAAACAAAAGTCAGGACTACCTACATAGCAAGATGGAACCATGTTTTGACACCTGCAGACCCAAAGCAAAGGCATTACACCTCCTCTGTCACCAGCATATACAAAAGACCAAAAGTAGGAACTTCCTAGACACCTTCTTTGAGTTACCTTCTAAAACAGGAGTTAAACTCTCTGATATAAAACAAAGTAGGAAAAGAGATCACCAGATACATTCTTTAAAAATTTAAAACACTTTAGGTCCAAACAGTCATTCTCCAATGCGTATTAACCACTAGCCACCTTTTGAACTTGAAAAACATATTTAGCTTTCATAACTCAGTATTAGCATTGGAAGCCAAATCATCTTGCAGAAATTAAAGACTTCCAGAGCACTGGCCTACTGAAAACAATGAAGAGGACTAAAATCCATTCAGAAGTAGCTGCCAAACATACATTACACTAGGACACTTACAAGGACAGCATTGCTCCCAGCAGGAACCCACAAATTTGTGACATATATTAAATATATCTTTTTAGAAAATGTTTTCAAGTCCAAAAATCTACTTTTTGAATGCAAGCCAAACAGAGATTGTTGCCATGCACATATTCTGCACCTCTGCACAACTATCTGCATTAGCCTGTGAAAATCAAAATCACAGCCTGAGGAAGTAAACACAAGTGCAAAGGGACTATGAGAAGTGAAGCTGCCCAGGTAAGCTTTTGGGCAACACAGGAAAGCTATGGAAAAACCAGAAGCAAGGAAAGTACTGAGGAAAGAGGAAGTTCTGGAACAAACTTCCCCTCATATTACCCACATATGTGTAAAAACCACACAGCTGCTCAATCACAGGGTGTTGAGTGTGCTTGGGTTTTTTGGTTTTTGTTTTTTAAACAGATGATCTGTGGGTTACATACATGAAAATACAGTCACTGAAAGCTACAAAAATAAACATTTATTTTTAAGCTATTTTGTTTGAAATGTCAAATGGTTGTCACCATTTGTAATTGCATCTTGTATGTCATATTTTATAAGAAGAAAAATACCTCACGTAAGATGTGGTAAAACAGTTCTTACTAAAAATCATTCACAACCGGAACCTTTGTCTTTCAATATGCAGAGCTGCTCTGGGATGTGTTAAATATCTTGAACTCCCACTACTGCAATAAGACTGAAAGAAGAACAGTATTTTGCAGCAAGGCCAAAAATTAAAGTACAGCTAACCATGAACTTATGTCAAATACCAGGCATAGAATAGGGAAAAATACGAACATGGTGGTGGGGGGGTGTAAGAACAGATGTCCAGAAAAAGAAAAAATATTATGATGTTTCCAAGATAACACAGGATACAGTTTCGGACAAACATTTTCAAATGTGACTTGAGGCTTTGGCAATCCCTAAAATTGACAGCACAACAGGTAGCACGTGGCATCATACATAATGCCCTGAATATGTAAGTTCTAAGATTAAACTAGCAGGAGAGAGCAAGATGCCTAACAGGAGAGGACTGGCCTCTCCTCCAATGACACCTGGAAAAAGTCTGCAGAGGCACAAAGACAGCAGAGATATGAGGGGCAGGAGGTCAGAGGCAAGGTTAGAATAAGCAAAGTCATAAAGGCAGGAAACTGAAACTAAGTTCTCGAACTATGTATTTAATACCTCCTTCACAGTATGCCAGTAATGTTCATATGAAAGGAAAAAATATAAAGGAAAGCAGTGACCCTATTAGCAGGCTTCCCAAGAACAAATTTGGGCAACCTTAAACATCATGCAGCAACCAGAGTCTCTCATTTGCTTAATCTCCTCACAGTCATAAATTGACTATTTCTTTTTTTCACAAGAGGAGAACTTTCCCCATAACTGCAATAGCTGAAAGTCATCTCAGCTGTAACAATAGCTGTTGTGGCAATCGGCACCTGCCTGCCTTTTTACAAACCTTCCGCTACAGGGGCGAACTCCCAGCACTTGACTGCACAACTGGAGCCCTGTTAGCCAGAAGCAGAGCCGCTCTTCTTGGCTCTCAGCACCACATTTACAGAAGTAGGATGATTTCACCCCAACATGAGCAATACCAAAACTGCTTTGGTCACACACACACAACAAACCCCTCCACTCACGTTTTCCTACCTATCAACATACTAAAAGGGAGTAACAGCTACACCAGTTTCATGCAGGAATTGCCCGCCTTCACTGTCACTCGTCTGAAAGTCAAAAGGAATGCTGAATACTTGTAACTCCACTATGGATGAAGATTAATCATCACTACTTGTACTATGAACTGATTTTTACCATTAGAAATATTTGTAAAGGCTGAAATAACACAAACTTACTATGTGGGCCTTGAAGTGCATTATCCTCAATGGTCTACGCAATTTAAAAAAAAAACAAAAAACTATATCGTATTTTGACAAGTAGTCTGCTAGTTCATCTTTACCTGGGAATGAATCCAATTGAAACAAGGACTAATTAGGGTTCTAATATCATTTACACAAACCTCAGAAGAAACATGCAATCTAACATACTCGTGTACTATCACAGCTTTTGGACAGACTTGCAAAGTTCACTCTCAAGTCCCAGCACCTTGACCATCCAGACGCAGTTATCTAGAGAGCAAGTAACAGTGCCTGACATGTGCTTCTGTGTTTCTTTCTCATGAAAATCAGGTTAAAGTGGGAGGAGGGAAAAACATGTGGACTTCATCCTGACACAGAGCTGGCACGCACACAGGACAGACATCTCCAGCCCAAGAACTGGAGATTTTGTAATATTCAGGTAAGTCATTACTGTCCCTAAAACAACATTGTCACAGCTAAAGATTGCAAAACTTATTGGTTATAATCCCAACAGTACAAAAATCTTCTTAGTATCAGATCAGATGTCACATATCACATTCAATCTCTCCTTTAATTAATGATGATCCTAGGCACTGGTACTGAAAGGGTGGCTCTGGACCTGTCAGGTTAACTCTTGTGCTAATGCCTCCCCACAGACTAACAGTGGCAAAAATCTTCAATAAAAAGGTTCATGTACATTTGTGGGTGGAAACTCAATACTAAAAAGACCAATTTAAATAGTGATTTATAAAAATAATTATTTCTCTGATTTCTGCTATTACCAACATCAAAAGACACCAAACCTCAGCTACAGCAAGAAGTTGCAAACAGAGTTATACACTGGCAACTACAGCAAATACAGACCAGACCGAAAGCCTCGTTCCTGTTGGATGAGCAAGTATAACCAAAGATGTTACACTACTACTGCCTCCTCTCCAAATGCAAAGAGGTTCAGGGACACCATGCAATGAAACAAATCAACTTGCTAGATGTTTTTTTAAAAAAATACAAATTTCTAAAACATACTTAAAAACAAGCTGCTTTATAAAGGGCAACAAAATATCCCTGCTTTCTGTTTCATCAGCTAAGAAGCATGTTCCAGTGGGGCACTCACTGAGTGACAAATTCGCATTTCTCTTCCACTGTCAGCTGCTGTTCACAACAGAAGTCTGAGCTAAAAACCTCAGAGCATTCTCTGCTTCCTTGGCAGGACTCTTATTTATATAAGATTAGTGCAGTCAGGCATTAGATTTATAAACCAAAACCAAAAACAAACAAGGAGAAAGTTTTCACACTCTTCCTTATAGGCCAGTTTCAGAAATGTACACACACAAAACAGTATAACATATTGAAAGGCAATTGTTAAGAAAAACCAAAACAAACCCCCAAAACAAACAGAAAGCTGGTCAAAACACATACAATTTCTGGAGGCACCCCCACCTGGAAACTATTTAAAGTCATGCAAGCATTCACAAAAGTACTGTTGGCCCCTAAACAGCTGTTCCTCTGCTGCATCCAGAGCCTCTGCGGGCAGCTACAACACACTGGCACATTGCAGCCCCTCACCTTCCCCCACCCTCCTCAGGTAAGGAATTGACACCAACCTGCAGTTGGGAGGTGGATCTAAGGTGATGTCAGCCAATTCCTTCTGGATCCTGTGGCAACAAAGCAAGAAGGAACAAAGGTAAGTCACTGTGTGGGATAGCATTTAACACATTCTCCTTGCAGACATACTGTCACTGTGAGCTTGCCACATTACATGAGAGAGACACTCTCAGCTACAGCCTCCCACCAGTCCAAACCCCCCAAGCAGGACAGGCACCCTGCCCTGTTAAAGAAGGCAGGAAAGCAGACAGGCATCGTGCACTGAACCCAGACAGGTGCACTGCTCCACGCTCCCACAAAGATGCCAACCACACAGTGTAAAAGACAGTCCGCTTTCCTCTGCCAACCAGTCTGTAAACGAGGGGAAACCTCTGCAAATGTGATGCACCAAGAGGAAACTGCAGTCTGAAAAGGAATTTTGTCTTATAAGATTGAGAGAAACAGTCACTGCCAAATTGGCTCCCTCCTCTCTCCCCCAGTTTCTCATCACCATCCTGAGAAAAAAACCCACAGCCCCGAGGGAGTCAATAACTGCGCCATTCTCAAGGACACTTTAAGCAAGGTGAATATCTATTTCCGAGGCTCCTGCACATTCCTACCACCTTCAATTCTCTCTTCTCTTCACCCTCGAGAGCCACACAACACCCCCATTTCCCCTCCCCAGGACTCCAGACGCTCCCTCTCTCCACTGTGCTCAGCCAACACCCTGTCCTCCCGGCCCAGACTATTCTGGGCTTACGCTGCTTTTGCCACAAAACGCCCAACCAGCTATCATCCTCCTCCCTGGAGTCCCATTACTGTCACTCAGGCTTCCCTTCCAGATTTCCCCACCCAGCACTCAGCCTGCCTCCCTTCTCCTTTAAACTCAGCCAGCATCTCCTGCCACTTGTCACACACAAGAACCACAGCCTTTCCTCAGGAGGCAGTTTAAAATCTTCTCCTTAAAAGAGTGAAGGGCACAACATGTAAACACTGCTTGCCACTATCTATGTCAGTTTGCCATGGAAACCTGCTGAGTGGAGATCTGGAACAACCAAACTGCCTAAATTCTACAAAGCCACAGAGAACTTACTTGCTACGACAGGGCATTTGCATAAAACCCCAGTCACTTTAGACACCTACTGATACAACCTCTCTGCTGCTTGGCAAAGCTGTTCAGTGAGATGGTTTATTATTCTTACTCAAGTACTGCAAGTTTGCTTGAAAACCTCCATTTGTCAGCTTAGCTCCCTGGAGCAGGATGGTGCTGAATTCAGGTGACACACAGAATAAATAAGAAAGGGTTACTTTTTTTTTTTTTTTTAATGAGTAGCTCCAAGAGTCTGTCCAAGTGAAGAAAACTGATTGACATAGCTGTTCTGGAATTACTGTTCTATGCGGGTGTCTCTCCCTAGACATTATTCTGGAATAAAAATTACTTTATCCGCAAAAAAAGCCCAAACCTGCTCTGTGCCGTGAGCAAAGACTATTTTAGAGCAGAATGTCCACAAGTGGCCCTTCTGTGGATTATTTATTCCAGTTAGCATCCAATCATATGTAGAAAATTCAATATAAGTGATGAGCAGACAAAAATTACAGCAACTTATTTGTTGGTAAAGATCTCGGGCTATATTACACCCCTTGCACTGGAATGCACTCCCCCAAAGCAAGCAAACTCCAAACTTCACAAACATTAATTAATCCCCAAATCAGTCCTGGAAAGAAAAAAGGCCACTCTAGACTCCAACTCGCAAGAGAGGGAAATGGATGTTGAAAGGCAATGCCTCACTTGGCACCATACAGCTTCCAGTAGGAGGGGGGAAAAAAAAGGTCTAAATGTCAATCCTACCCCATTCCCATAACCAACACTAGTAAGGAAAAAGGAAAGGACAGCAGAAATAATTGAGGGTCAGGATAACAGCCCAGGAGAAAAAAAGCCAGGAAAATATTTGGAATAAGCAGGAAGAGGGACCAGAGAGCAGTGAAGTTGGGCAGACACTCACTGCACCGAGACACTGAAAAAAGTGAGACAATAGCAGCTTCGAATGGAAAGGTTGAGCACAAGGGCTAGAGATGAGGAACGGGAGCAGCAGGGGAACAGAGCAAAATAAAATGAGGAAGAAGGGAAGATGCAACAAATCAGTGAGAAAACTGACTGCAGCCTCACCTCTTGGCACTGGTAGATAGCAGTTTAGAGTTTTTACTCATGCTGACTTTGCTTTCCTTCTTCTTAGGCGTGCTTGTCTCTTTCTCTGTCTGTTGGTTGGAGGATGAAGATGAGGAGGAGCTGGTGCTGGCCCTCGAATCGTCATCCGACATAGCGACCCCCCCACCACACACCCCAACCTGGAGAGGAGACACCATGGGGTGTGGGGAACAAACAGTGAACACAAACACACACAGAGAAAGGCTGCTGATAATCTCGCTCTGTGTTTGGGTCATGCTCCTTTTAAAGGATCCTCGTGTCTCCCTCTCCTCTCTAGGCCCTACAGCCATAGCAGGAGGAGCAGTAGCCTCCCCTGCACTAGTAACACCAAGGAGCAAGGGTAAAGAGACTTTAAAAGCTTCCTCCCAAAAAGCAAGTGCGGAATGCGAGGAGACTGGAATGAGGAGACTGCGAGGATCAGGGAAGCTCAAAGCAATTCTTTCTAATCTCCCCCAAACTGCATACACTAGAGCCATCACCACCCACCACTATCGAGCCTAGGGGTGTAGGAGATAAAAATGGAACAGCTCCGGTCCCTTGGGTTCCCGGGAGGCACGTGGGGGAGGCAGGAAGGGATGGGGCCGGGGGGGTGACCGTCGCCAGTTCTAAAATGGAAGTGGGGCATCACTGGCAACACAGGGAAGACCCTGGCAGATGTGTGATCTGTGGTGGGGAAACCCCTGCCTGCTGGATAACCCCTGTCTGTGGGGTGTTGGAAGCCGTGAGGGGAGGCGGGCAGGACGGGAGCAAACCAAGGGAAGGGCTAAACAGGGAGTGGGGTGCACTGGTGGCACCCGCCGAGGCCCACTGCACCGAGGGGCATATGCCAGCGGAGGGGGAAGGGAGCAGAGGGTCTGTGCCGCGAGGGAGGTGGGGGGAAGGACAGCCAGGGCCTACGAGGGGCGACAGTGGAGGGCCCGGGGAGGCCGGTGTCAGGGAGGGGGGCAGCGGGGGCCGGGAGAAGCAGCCCGGGTCCATGCGGGCACCCCGGGGGCACAAGAGAGGAGGGCGAGCACGGCGGGCTACCGAGGGCAGGTCCGCACCCCAGAGGGGCGAGAAGCCGTCGGGAGGGATGGGGGGGCTGGCAGAGCACCCCGGGAGAGTTCGGGGGAAGGGCTCGGGCGGCAGGCGCGGGCGCGGGGGGGTATGGGGGGGGCGCCACACAGCCGCCTCCCTCCCAGGGCCACAGGCCCCCGGGGAGCTCCCCCGGCCCCGCCGGCCGAGAGCCGGAGGGGGCCCGGCCGAGCTGCCCCGGCCGCGGGCCCGCAGGGCCGGGGGACAGCGGTACCTGACAGCCCCGGGCGCGACCCCCCTGCCCCGCCGGCTGCCGCCCCATGGCCGGCCCTGTCCCTCGCCCCTGCCCCCGGGGAGGGCGGCGGGGGGTGCCCCGTCCCCCTACCTCTCCCTTTGTGTCTGGCTGCTCCTCCTCGGTGCGGCTGGGCCTGGCCACTCGTGTCTCTCTCGCTGGGAGAGAAGCGGAAGTGCTGCAACAGCAACTATTAAACAGGCAATGGCTTCCCTGGCTGCCTCCCCCACCGCCGAACGGGGCTGGGGGGCGGCGGGGCCGGGGCGCCACCCGGCGCGGAGCGGGGGGCGGCGGGGGCGGGCGACGGACTCCCAGCTCCGGGGATGGAGGGGGATCCCGGCCGCCACGGCCCCTTCCCTTTCCCTCTCCCCCGGGGAGGGAGGAAAGGGGCACAGGGAGGGGGACGTGAGTTTTTAATGGAGACCCTCTGAAAAGTAACCTGCAGGGGTGTCGGGGGGAAGAGGGACAGGCGCCCTCCCCGGCTCCTCTGCTGCTTCCGTGCGAGAGCCCCGCAGGGACGCGGTGGAAGCAGGTGGCTGGGAGAGGGGCAGCTCCCGGGGCTGCTTTTTTTAAGGCTCAGAGGGGGGAACTAGCCTCGGCGCGGGGGCTGCTTGCTTTCCTCCTATTCTCACAACTGTTTCAACCCCAAAGCTTCTCCCCTGCCTCACCTGCTTTGTCCCTCCGGCAGCAGCAGCAACTTCTCACCTGTCTCAGTTTGAAAGCAATAAGGGGAAAAAAAGAAAAAAACAACAAAAAAAAGAGCCTAGCCTAAAGCACATTCGCCCCCACTAATCCAGGTAAAAGGAATCCCCGTCAGCTTTCCCGTCTCTCACCTGTTTCAGCCCTAAAGCAGCAGCTGTGTCCTCCCTTCTCTCTCCCGGCTCAGCCCTGAACCAGCAGCAGGAGCAGCCGCTTCCCACTCGCCCTCGCCCGGAGTTCAGGATTCCATTGTCCCCCACACTGCATTTGGTGACATCACTGACACACAAAGAAGGGGCACTTCGTGATGTCATCAACGCATGCTGGGAGAGAAAACAAAATTCTGGGCTTGGCAGAGACAGCACTAACACACAGACGCACACAGATACACACACAGACCTTTCAGTTTTCTAAAGGTAAAAGTATTAGGGATTTTTTTTTCCCCCAGTCCCCTGATGGGGAGCTCGTCTGCGGGAAAAGGCGTGTTGTATTCGCTAGCGTGTTGTAATCGCGGGGCGATTTATTCATTTCTCCGAAACCTCTGCTGTCCGTCTCTTGCTCCCTGTCCACCCAACGGAGAAAAGTGATTTGGCTGGAGCTACCCACTACCCCCGGCCCAGGCGCGGGGAGCAGCCCCGGTGGGCAGCCGCGGCTCTTCCTGGAGATGCCGGACCCACTCGTGAAGGGACAATGGGGACCAGCATTCCCACAGACCTCACCCGGGGCACATTTGGCTCGGTGCCGCCAGTTTCCACAGCCTATCGAGGGATCGCCTATCGAGTTACTTGGTGTCTTCAGTGGCCGAAAATACACTGGACTGTCACCACCACGCACCGCGATAATGGATCGGAGTTTGTATGTCACCCCTTCTCCCACGGGAGGACCTCGAGGTGATCCGCAGGCACACAGCACTCCTGGCTCCACAGGGCGCTGTTGCGACATGACCCCTTGGGAGTCCCGAGGGGTCGATTACAAAACCGAAGCCGCAGGAGCGGCAGGGGACGGGGGCGGAGGGACATCCCAAGGCTGGACATCTTCGCAGCCACCGCGGGGGGAGCCGAGGCTGGCTCCTCCTGAAGCCCGGGCTTCCCGTCTGACGCTGCCAGGCGCTGCCCGTTCCCGGGTTGCAAACATGGCCCCGGCGGCTGGCGCGGGTCCGGCCGGGGGAAGCCCTCCCCATTCCCCGCGGCCAGCGGCCGTGCCCAGCCGCCGCCTTCGGGCTCCCGTGGGACCCGGCGGCCTGCCCGCCGCTGAGACCGGTGCTGTGAAGCTGTCCCCCGGAAAGAGCCTGCCCCTTAGCTAGGGCGGAGGCTTGAGTGGGGATGAAACCCTTCAGGCTGGGGTCGGGTAGAGGGTGCCCGTGGCTTCATTTGGGGTCAGCTGTAAGCCGGGCTGCCTAGGGATGCTGAGCCCTTCCTCCGTGGGACAGCAGCTTCACACTTTGTGGCTCAACACAAGGATCTGCTCATGGCACTGACCTGTCACCATTTATGTCCTGTAATTTTTAAGCCAGATGTACCCCTAGAGTGGACATCCTTGCAGGGACAGTCTTTTCCTGTCACCCTCTGCTTCCTTGGACTTTTGCATCTGCTGCTTCTCTCTCCTTACCCTCTCTGTTTCTTCTCCCTCACCCATTTTCTGCACACACCTCAGCAACACCTCATTTCCCCTGGGCCAATCCCAGTACAATCCCTAAACTATCTACACTCCCCAAATTTTCTGCCTATTCTCCTTGCAGTGTGTTAGATATGTACACCCAGTGACACTGTGAGTGTCACCCTGACAACAGAAGGAATTCCACT
This sequence comes from Cyanoderma ruficeps, assembly GCA_008694505.1. Taxonomy (NCBI): domain Eukaryota; kingdom Metazoa; phylum Chordata; class Aves; order Passeriformes; family Timaliidae; genus Cyanoderma; species Cyanoderma ruficeps. The sequence continues at coordinate 13,746,084 of VZDJ01000782.1, forward strand.
GCAGTGTCATGCTTAAATGGTCTTTGTGTGTGTGTGTTTTGATTTTGGGGCTTTTTTTTTTTCTGTTAACCCTTCTCTTCAGTCTTTATTACCTGTAGTACCATGTATTAGGCTTCAGTAAACTTTCTTTCAAAAACAGTTTGCTAGCAGAGACAACCTGTCCAGTTTGACCTATGGGAATGATGCTTGGGAAGCTATGGTCATCCCACCTTCTAGGAACCGTAGAGCTGTGGCATCTCCACCACTGATCACGGCCCTGATGACACATAACAAATGTCATGAAAACTGGCATTTAGATAAAGGTGGATGATCTGATTACTTCATGCCCCTCATTAACAAAACAAGGTCAGAATTCAGCTCCTGTAAACTGTGATGAGCCCTTCTGCTAGCATTTTCCTGACTGACTCAGGGGGCTGTGGAGGATGGGGCTGGAAGTACGGTGCTATGTATGTGTCAGCTGACAAGTGCAAAAAGGTGTGAGGACACAGAGCAAAGTGAGCAGGCTTAACAAATTTCACCTCTTATATGGGATAGCTCTTCTAAAACAGAAAAATTTCATTTTCACCACAAAAAAAAAACAAACCCAAAAAACCAAAACAAAACTCCAGCCCTTTCCTGTTGTCACAGGAAACCTTCAGCGAAGTCAAGTGAGACAACTGATATTAATAATGAAAGCCCTCCAGTTCTGTAATAAGGGGCAGGGGAAATTTAAATATTGCTGCAAAACCACACAGGCACTTTTGCTATATTATGTTAATAATCTTGCTGGGGGGTTATCTGCAGATTAACCTTTTCTGTGGCACACAATCCATAGTAACCCTGTCCAAAGTAATAATATGATAACCAGCAGCAGCAGTTATTTACTTTGAAGCCTACCCAAAAATGCTTTTGCCGAAAGCACCTACTAATGTCAGCGCTTGAGCAGCTGTTACAGTGGCAACTCCCATTTTATGACTCACCTCCTAGGTCACGGCTAGGATCAGCAATGGGCTGTTCTCCTGTGCTAGCCATGCCATACCCAGAGCACTGGAGAGAGAGGGAGCCACGAAGCTGACTTCTATACCCAGAAATGTTTTTGCAGCTTGCTCTGCTTCCATGCTTGGCCTCTCAGCTCTGCACAGACTTGGAAAAAAGGGAAGAGAGTGTAGTACATGATCTCTTTTCCACCAAACAGAAGAACTAGCTCCTCTAATTAATCTCATCCCACCTTGGGAATTTTGACAAAACGCCACTGGTCGGCTTCTATTTCTTTCCTGTAAAGTGTGTGTGCTTTAAAGGGGTGAGCTCTCCTTCTTATCAGTGTTTCCTCTTCCTGTCTCCTTAGTTTTGGTGGGGTTTTTTTATTTTTTTTTTATTTTCTTGGCCAAGTTGTGCAAAGGAGTTGCAGAGGAAAACTGACCCAGATTATTCATTTTCCCTGTGCCCCAAGCTTTTTTAATCGATGGCACTAGTTCAGTGTAGCAACTGAATAGGATTAGTCACTTTTCCCTCTGGATTGAGTTTGGAGGAGGCTGAAAAGATAGATGACTGGAATTGAGTTGCCTTTGGCGCTTTGAGCTTAATTCACAACAGAAGGTAGCCAGCTCAAATCGCTCTGAGTCTTCTGCTAAGGGAAGGTGACTCAGATTAGTCCTTTTGAACCATCTCAGTTCCAAATACCTTTTCAGCATTATTTCTGGCTGGTCTGTTTGGGTCTGAGCCAAAGCACCTTATATTTTCAGCAATTTCTGTGAGTTTTGCGTCAGACCTTTTGTGTGGAGCAGAAAGAAATTATAATTTCTTTGGTTCTCCTAGTGTCAACTTGCTGGTAATGTCACACTTGCAAGTGCCAGTGGCAAAGTGAGAAACATGCTGATGCCTCACACAGTCCTGTGATGACACACTTTGTCCTTTCTATGTGACCGTGTGATACAAAGTGAGGTGACAAGGATAAATTACAATAAGCTCAGGACTTACATTACAACTACTTGAATAAAGTTAGACAGAAACTCTTCCAAAAGAGGAAGGAACTTCATTCAAATGAGACAAAATGTAACAGAGAAAACACAAGTGGCTTATGTATGTGACATAAGATAGTGAATTTACCCATTGGTTTCCTGTTCACAACTATCTTGCAATAACTTAATAATGCTGTCCAACTTCCCTTGCTGTAATTTTCTCACACAATACAGCTCTTAGTCCTTAGAATTATATCTTTTTCAGTTCCTTACAGAAGAATGAAAGGGTCCACAAGGAGAAAAAGTCTTGTTTCCTCTCCTTTTATTCCAGCACAAAAGAGGACTTAGTTGTGAAGGAAAAGTTTAGGTCTCATTGTCAGACTCTTACTATTTACTACTTGGTTTAGTTCTGTTTGAGATTAGTCCTGGGACCCGAAGGCCTTGCTAGGAGACTGTCAGCGTGGACAGAAATACCTGAGATCTGTTACATGTTTTTGCCCTGTTAAAGTCCTGGCTGAACCCCTATAGATGTAGAGACCGGCGGGCAATTGATTCCAAAAGCTTAAGCAGAGAAGTATAGCTGCATATAACTGTGCATGTCTTCTGCCTCTACTGTGCTCCTTTTGTGCATCTCCTGCTATGTGGTTTGGTTCGTTTTGGTAATTGAAAAACTGGAGATGCTTAGATCAATTCAATTTCACAGCCTTATAAGAAGTTTCATGAAATATATTTCTAGGGGCTTCTGCCTCACTTCCAGGTGATAAGATTGAGTCTTAGAATTGCTTTACCTTGAAGATACAATGATTTACTGCTTTCCCAGTTTGCCCAATCTATAGCTATTACTTAGCAATCAAGACTGAGAGATAGGTGGTGCTTCTGGCATTGAGTCCATATTTCTGATCTTCATTTTCCATCCTGTAGAAAAAGAGAATGATGTTTATCTGGAATTAGACTGAAAGTATGAGTAAAGGTCCACATTGAGACTTCCCTATAGCTACTCATTAGACTTTTTTGTCACTTCCTTTTTCGTGCCTGATGGATTGATGTCCTTTTCTGCAGAATGCTGCCTCTCTGTGCTTCCAGTGGTCTCTGTGCTTCCTTTGGGCTTTGCAGTAGCTGGCTTTGCTTTTCTTCATAGAATCATAGAATGGTTTGGTTGGAAGACACCTTAAAGATCACCTAGTTCCAACTCCCATGCCATCGGCAGGGACACCTTCCACTAGACCAGGTTGCTCAAAGCCCCATCTAGGTTCCCTGGATTGCTGTATTCCAGACTCTTTGACCCTTTCTCTTCTGGCAGTGCATGCTCCCCTAGTTCAGATGTTTTCCCTGTTTCTGCCTATTTTTCAGTTTACAGGAACTGTTACTTTATTGGTCATCATCAGCTTTCCATTTCTGCATACCCCTTTCTCCTTGGCAGCAGTACTCAGACGAAATTCAGATAGTGGAGGGATTATACTAGACTAAGCAGTAAATGGACTATCATCAAACAGTACTGCCATGGGAAAGATCCCAGGGTGATGGCATTCCTGTTGTCAAGTGCTCTAGAAGAGGTGAAAGATGTGAGCCAACATGACCCAGACAGATGGACTTCTGGAAGTGATGGGTCAAACTGCAGCAAATACACGGATTTTGCCTCTCTTCTCTTGCTAGCATGCAGGAAAGTAAAACTTGACATTTTAAACTTGTGTTTGCTTTTTATTTTTCACCACTAAGTGGCCAGTGGCCATGTCCACTGCTGGAGCAAACCCGTAGCTGTCATATAGTTGGGTTATGACATGCCTATGCTGGGATAACAGCAGGTGTAGCCTAGTAAAGCCCAGTCTAAAAGACTGGTTTGCCAGCGCAGGGTGCACCTCCTGACACTGCACTTTGTCTGTACAACGGTATTGCCTGCACAGCTATCCAATGTTACCTTGATTTTTCAGCCTTCTGATGTTTTCATTCTTGGATTGGGGAGTTCTCACACATTGTAACAAAAGCGAAGACTAATGTTTGGTAAATACATTCCTTCCAGGGGGAAGGACAAATTGATGGACTTCTGAGTTGACCACTGGGGTCAGAGGGGTGTTCCTCTCGTCCCCCGGTCTTTGACCAAATCCTAAAAACTATATAAGTTGAGATTCCCAAAAATAAACTTCCTTTTTCTTTTTCATCTCACATCCTGACAGGTGAGTGTAGATCTTTTCGTGTCCTCTTGCGACAATCCAAAAGCTCTTTTTCTGGTGTAAGCTTAACCTCAGTGTGTCTCTGTCTTGTAACAAAAGAGATAGGAGAACTACTGTAGATGGCTTATTAATAGGCTCACAGTTTATGTCTCTGCCTTTGATTTTATCAAAGTGATAAAATCAGAGGAAAAAGGACAGTATTTATCATATGGTCACCAGAATGTTAGATTCACCATGGAATACATACCCTGAAAAATCACTCATTGTGGAGATGCAGATCTGCAATAAGACATATAAAATTCAGTTGTACTGAATGGGCTATTTAAGAACTCAGTAATAAGTAGACAAAGTAATTTTCCTAGAAAAGGGTTTCTCACTTTATTTATAATATTTACACCTACAGTCCTTCCTTTCTGCACTTTCAGATATTTCTCAGTGTCACAGTGAGAGTCTCTCTCGCTCAGATGGGTTAATACAAGAAATTCTGCTTTGCTTGCTCACACACTGAACTGGTAATATTCTAGTTTTTTCTTTCTATTAAAAAATGAGAGGTTTCCCATCTGCTACAATTCTGTGGATTTCTAAATCCATGTGAGGAAAAATCTACATGTCCTAACTTCTTAGAAAATGTATTTAGTGAGGATTTCAATTGAGTCTTTCAACCTCTGGCTCCTCATCTAACAAAGGTTCTTCTCAACAGAGAAAGATCAGGAGAGGTGTTCAGGGCTCAGTAATTTCACTCTGTGGCTTGACTACAGTTCAAGACTTCAATGGTCTTCAACTGCAATTTTTCTCCCTAGGCCTTCTTATTATCAGAGCCTTCAAAAGGAAGCAATAGAATCACTCAGACTTTTACAGATCCCTGATGCTGCATTCTCGAGAAACCAGTGTATTGCAATTCTTTTCTTCTCTTTTTGTCTGACCAGTACATGAAAGCAAAGAATAGAACATGCATCTGACTGTTAACCAGTACTTATATTTAACACCTGAATCATATAGGTTTTCATCTTTATGGAGTGATAAAGTATCCTTCATTTCCCATGTAAATAATTGAAATGAAAAGTTGTTAAAAACTCCAGCTTTAGAGAGCCCATAATTTCAAAACTTCTTAAACATTATTTTTTTTTCTTCCTGATATAGACCATAGTAGTTCATAGATTATACCAAAGGTTATAGAAGTGTTCACAGCATGGACTAAAACTTCACACGTAACATTTTTTCATTATCCCTTCTCTCATTCATGTTGATGAAATTTCCATGTAGCATATTCAGCAATTGCTGACATGGAAGTATAAGCTTAGGAAACCTAAACATTTCTGAGTACCTGTAAAATGCCTTTTTTTTGTTGTTGTTAAATAACCTTGTGCTGTTTTGTTCTGTTCCCATACCATCATAAAAGGTGTCTTTGGAATGTGACTTCTTGCTAAGCTAAAGAATGTCATGTCTATGGCTGGAAGGGCAGCTAGTTATTTCAGGCTTTATCCACACAGACATGTTTCACCCTTCACATCAATGCAACCATACAGATACACTTAAACAAGCATAACCCTACCTGTGAATTCCTGTCCCAACATAAAAAAGCTGTCTCTGGTTCAATTAATAGCCTTACCAGATCAATATAAGTCGAAACTGGGAAAAGGTTCACTTCTAGAGCGTTCACACACAGTACTGTATAATTATGTAACATTATATAATATAACAATCTCTTTGGTTGCACAGACATGCAAAAAACCTGTATCCATGGTGTAATGAAGTTTCTTTGCCAATCTCTTCATTCAACCTTTCTGTTGAGTTAGAACTGGAGCAGGAGGAGCTTCCTTTAATGCTGTGTTTGCAACTCGTTCTCAAAGAATTTATTTTAGCTTTTCTACCCCTCTGAATTTTTTCTTTTCTTTCCCTCTCCCAATAGCCTGAAGCATTGTCTTTCTCCATATTTGTATGACCATGATTCTGTGATATTTTTTTTGCCTTTTCAATTTCTTCTTCCTTTTCTCTTTACTTAACTCTCTGCAAGTGGTTCTCTGAGTTTTGGGCAGTATGTCCAGTCAGCCAGATTTTTTTCTCCCATTTTCTCCAAGCATACAAACTGGTCAATTAGTTCTTCTCTCCCCATTCCTTTCTAGTAAATGCCACTACACGAGGTCCTTCTCCATATTTCCTGTTTCTTTCCAGTTTCCAGGCTGCTCCTTGAAGGTTTTTGCAGCTGTCTGTGGAAATAGCTTTCTCTCAATTGATCAGTAACACAGCAAATGCTCTATAGCCTCTCAAGTCCACAGAGGCCTACAGTCTGAGAACCACTACCTCTTGCATCAGTGGGTGTGATACAAATGGGAGCCCTCTGGACACCAACTTTTCATTCCTATAGCATAATAGGGCTTTAAGCATTACCACCATATGAACAGGACATAACTACAGAATTTTAAGTCCTGTTTCAAGGGCTTCGACTCCTTTTTTTTTTTTTTTTACCATGCCCCAAGTCAATAGATATATTCATAGAAATAAATCAATTGTAGTAAGATGTCTCCCAGCCCAGAGACATGTGTCTGGTAAGAATCCAGTGATGTGCATGCTTAGAACAAAGCAGAAGAGCATGCCTCCTATAGAGAATACAATGTTTAAGGTGTCAGTGAAACTGCACAACTCTGTGGCACTTTGGGTGGCAATTGTACCACACCCCGAAAGGGTTTGTTTCCAAAAACTGAGGTTAGAAAAAAAGAATATAAAAGATACTGAACAACAGATGTCAAGAGTACTTCCTCCGCTAGGTATAGTCAGAAGGAGAGTTGCTCTTTGAAGATTTGTGCATAAATTGTCGTGTCCTCAAAAATGAAATTTGCATTTCAGATCTCAGAATTTATGTATTGAAACTACAGGCAGTCTTTACAGCGTAGGCTGATATGAAAGGCATATTAATATGATTTTTTAAAAACAGCTAATAAGGAAATAGAGTATTACCATTTTTTCTAGGAGTTTGTTGGCAAAGAACTTGGAGATTTTTCAAATAGCAGAGACAGGACTAACACCTTTCCAATGCCACTTTTAAATTCTGCCATTAGTTTTGCTTTAAAAATCTGCTAATCTCAGAAGATGCCCATTTATTTTTTGTCCATGCCACAGAAAGATGACATTCACCCTATTAAATATACAGTGTCACACCGGACAGACAATGCACTACAATCATCTGCAACCTGAGAAACTGTGGGTTTATTTAAAATGACAATATTTCACCAGTTTGCCTTTTATTTGAATTCAGCAAGCCTCATATACTGAATGATGAAGTCAACAAGATTCTTTTCATTAGTTTAATATGTTTCAATTTAAGCCATTGGATGGGAGCCGATTTTTAGAAGCAAATCATTAGTGGAAATTCTGCTGCTTTCTGCATCTCAAAGATTGCCATTGGGGGAATCCTTTAGTTGCCTTAACATCTGTGCTGTAGCCGTGTGTTGTGGATGCATTACCCAAGTATTGTGGGTTTCTTTAATTTATCTGTCTTCATATCCATTCAGTTATGTTTTTTCCACTGCTGTGAAATATTATTTTCCTGTCTTCCAGTTTCTGTGCTATTGGCAGCCCTTCCTCTGTGCTTATCAAAAAAGCAAGAGAGGGGACAGTGTCACACTTGAATGATTTTTTATAAGGTTGGAATATACTGTGGCTTTCACAATAAGATAGCCTGGCCAATGGAGTTTGTATATATAGATTTTTCAGTTTCGTTGCAGCTATGGGATTAGGCAGCACAGTAAAGGGAAAAAAGTGAAGAGAAGGATTCTGACTTTGCCTTGGCATAGCTCTATTGAGTTCAGCAGGCTTACTCCAGATTTACACTGGAATAAAGGGAGCTCAGGGTCAAGTCCAATAGATCAGTTTACGGCGCTTTTGGAGGCATCAATTTACTCAGTCACTTGGAAAATCTTACTCCCCTACTGCCAAAGATCTGGGGCAATTGACAATTCTAATATATTTGTGGGCCTGCTCTGTGGTGAGTAGATCTGTTTGCTTAGTAGAATTAGGAATCTGTTAAGCAAATTTCATACGGCAAGCCCTTCCCTCTCTTATGCTCGAGGGCAAAGTAGAAAATGAGATGCACAGGGAATCTCCCACCCCTGTAGGAAGACAAAAACTAACGAGTGCTGCTTGCCTGTAGCAGACCTGGATGTAGCCTTCCAGCCACTGCTTGCTCACACAGCCCTCAGAAGCAAACTCAGACACAGGTCTGAGTGCTCTTGTTCATGGCGAAAAGGATGCCAAGAGCCTGCTGTGAGGAGCCCTGGCCTGGCTGATGGAATTTCTCCCATGCTCAACAGCAGCTTTTCTCCCCTTCATTGCACGCACAGTATTTTCATTCGTCTATTAAATGGCTTAATATACTACCCTTGTTCTCTAATTCAACAGGCTAAAGCAAACCTGGATGTGTGGGCAAAAAGACTGCTTCCAGTGTCAGTGGCAGCTACATGAAGTAAGCTTATATATGTTGCTGTTTGGAGTTTTTTTGACAGATTTGGGTTTGTTTTCTTTTATTTTGGTCCTCCCCAAGGTGTGAATTGCCACTTGGCAAAAAGTGTCTGGACACTCGAATGTGTCATTTGGTGCCCTAAATGTTTATGTCCAAACCCCTGCCACTGATGACACAACATGCTGCAAGAACAAAAGTCTGTTGGCTGGAGACCAGACTGGTTTCCTAATTCACACCTGTGCATTGGCAGACAAGCAGACATCAATCACAGACTTGCATATCCTGGGTAGGGCTGGAAACATTTCTGAGTGCTGATGGGGGGGATTGGGTAAGAAAAAAAAAATAGAAAAAAAGTAAGAAAACAAAGGTAATAGATTTACAGGAAACATGGCTGCAAAGGATATCAGAAGGCTGAATTGACAATGCTGGTGTCAGTCCTGACAGATGAGATTAAAAATAATCTCTTTGAAATGCATTATGGCCATAGAGCCACAGATACAATTTGTTAGAAACAAATTACTCTCTGTATCTGCTAAATCTTAAAGCACCTTCCCAGAGTGGTAGAGTTGCTGTACAAAGTTGCTATATCTTGTTTTATTTGAGTATGTATAAAGTATCTGTATAGCGTATTTGTCTATGGGATGGAGGAGAATAGGTGTGCATGATTTTTGTAACATTCTGACAAGAAAATGAATTTTCCTAGAGTAAGGCTTGTGTAGCATGCTTGAAACTGGGCTCATAACCAGCTTATACAACTTTCAGGTTTACAGATAGATTTTGTGTTTAAGAAGCAGAAGTAAATAAAACCAGATAAAAAAAAATTACTACTATGCAGCTGAATCATCTTTAGAAAGGTATCAAGGCCAGGTCTCCTCATTAGTTTCTTTCTTCATTAGTACTGGAAGAACAAAGAGCAGCGTTTACTTTCTATTCTAAAGATTAATTGAAGTGGGGGATGGAGCAGTGAAATTGAATTAGTAAATTATTAACCAATTTCTAAGTAATAAGAAATAATCTATTACAGAGGCTATCCCTCCATCTAGAGATTTGTCTTAAGCATTTGTCTTTAGGAGAGATGGAAGGAATAAAGGGATACAGACTAAAGATAATCCATCAAGTCAGCTATTGGAACATGAATAATGAAGACCTTTGAACTTGGCAAATCTTTCAGATCTCTCTCTCTTAACTGTGACTTACAGATTGTTTCAGGGTTGCTGCTTAATCTAATAGCCTCTTTTTAATTCCCCCCCCGTTATTGAAAATGTTCCTGTTATAATCTCAGCATCTGACAGTGAAAGCAACAGTTAACAAGGCCCAAATCTGGCAGTGTGTCAGCTCAGGAACTCCCTCCAGCCTGCAAATACAACTCCACCCACTCACATTTTCAGAAGAGCAGGCTAGTGCCAAGGCAGCGCTGGCAAGGTGGTGACTGGGGAGATGGAGGCTCTGGCTTCTTTGATTTCTGAAGCTGCCTATGAACAACTGGGTTCTTTCTTCCTTTTAGAGTCAAACCTCACTTTGATGGCTGGAAGGTTCACTCGTTGCCTGTTTCTAAGATTAAAACTCTGATTTACTTTTAGAAACCAAAATAAGTAACACTAGTGTCCGGCTGAAACCAGCAAACTTGCCTGGTGTAAAGTTCTGACTAAGAGGAAGGGTCTGGCTCTCACTAAGAATACCTCTCAATAGTCTTGTAGCTTAAAGGTGTTTTGAAGCAGCTCACTGGGGTGAGAATTTAATCTGTCCATCACCCCTCCTGGCTCCTGGCATATGGGATGCACTTCCAGCATGCGTGAAAATATTGGGAAGGAGGAGGGGGAAAGGCTTGTGCGGTACTCACAAGCATCTTCATCCACCCCAACTGCCCAATGAAAGTTATGGCTATTCTAAATCCACCCAGTCCCCTGGTCTGGGAAGGGCTAAAGCCTGTACACCAGGTGTAAAGCTCTGTTCCTCTCTGCCTATATGGTGGTCTCTTTCTGCCCTGCTTCATAGTTGTCCCTCTCAGCTCACTGCTGCAGCCCACAGTACAGGCGCAGTCTCTGCTCAAGAGTACAGATGTGTTTTGTCCCAAGGCCTAACTGTGCTCCACAGTTTATAGGGCCCTATGAATGGCCTTGATGGGTTTTAGAGATGGGAGTGGGGAGGCCAGAAGTTGGATTTTTTGGAAAACATCTACCCAGTGGTATCTGAGCTGTGCCAGACTTCCCTGGCTGGGCTGCAAACTGTGCAAACACACACTGCTGTCTCTCAGACTTTTGTTTAGGCTTTGGTGCAAGCCCACAAATTAAGTACTGCATTCTTTACTCCCACCTCCAGTGTTAAATGAATAGCTGCTTGACTCATTGTACGCTATGCAGAGTTTTAATGGATCACTTCAGTTCCAGGGGTGAGCCTCTCTCTCCAGCCTACTTTCCTGTGTGTCAACATGCCTGTGCCCTCCCCACCCTAGTCCTAGTCCAATGGCTTAGACCATCTTTCATTCATTTCCAGGGCCTGCCAAGAGTGGAAAGTTGCAAAAAGACACAGGTGAAATTGTCCTGTCCCTGGGGTTCATTTTCACCTCAAATGGAGCTCCTCTTGTTCCCTATTAGCCCACAGCTCTCAGCTCATATTCAAGTGAATCCAATTTCTCCCTTACTCCCCCACCTCCTAATGATTGTTGGCTCTGGTTTGTAAGCCAGAGAACAGCTACACACCTCAAGTGGCTGGTTCACAGTTTCTTCAGAATATACCCTACCTCTCAAAATGTGAGAGGAAGGTCTTGGACTTGTTCTGTTCAGCTTCACTGTGTAATTGTGCTGTAAACCACATCAGACCCAAGGGTAGATCCACAGTTATTGCCTGTTGTCTGGCAACACTGTCTGGTGATGATTTCTCAGCAGAGCTTTTGCTTGGAAAACTTAATTCCTTCTTAAAATGCTCTCACGACACTGTGTGTGAAGATGAGCTCCAGTAGCCTCCACAGCAGATGCACTTCTGGATCTGGTTCTCCCATTCTTCATGCCTCATGCAAAGTTCTGCTCTTCCTCCCGCTGTACAGAGACACGTTGCATCTAGAATCCATAGATGGGGAGAGCCTGCACAAAATTTTTCTGACTACAATGCATGTGGTGCCCTCTCTGAACACTAGTCTGCTTTCACTCTTCCCCTGTGACTCAGGGGCAAGCTTACAGTCTCTGAAAAATTCTGTTTTCTCCTTCTTATATCCCAAGCCCTTTGAGTTAAACCATGACAAAGGAAGATACAAAGATTGCAAAGGAACAAGGGATTTTCTTGTAATTTCAGCATTTATTTCCTTCTTAAAGATGCAGTTGTATAAAATAAGTGATGTCCTGGCAAAGGCTAATGTTATGCTGTGCCAGACAATTTTATCACCCTAGCCCATGAAGGCTCTAGTGTACAACATAAAGCTGCTTTGCTTTCCAACATGCCAGGTTTTTTTTTCTGTGCCAGACCTCCCTTGGCGGCGCCAAGGAGTTTTCCTTCAAAATTAGCCCCTCTTCAGCATCTTTCTGCCCTGCTGTCGGTAGCACGGGTGCCGAGCCCGGGCAGAGTCGGGCGGGACGGCAGCGTCTCGGCGACAGGAGGGGGAGCTCGCAGCGCGCCGCCCTTCATCGGAGAATTAATTTAGCAACGCAGCAAAATCACCACTGCGGCTGAGATGTCCACAGGGCCTTTCTCCACACCTCCTTACCCGCCCCCCACAAAAAGAAACAGGAAAAGAAAGGGAATGGGTGAGGGTTTATCTTGAGGTTCAGGTTAGGATGGAGAATTAAACTAAATTGAAGGGGAGGTGAGAGGTAATGCAGCTGCCCGGGAAGCGATGGAGAGGGTGGATCTTAATACGTATTTATAGTGCTAGCAGTGATGAGTAAGATGCTCCCAGTAGTCAATAACACCTCTCCTCTGGTAGACTGGGACAGGTTCACAGCTGGTGTAGGCTCCTCAGTTTGGCTGAGTGATCAAGGGCTGTGCCCACTTACGCTAGCACTGAACTTAGTTGTGTATCTGTGAAGAGAGCAAAACCCACGCCAGTGGAAAAGTCTTTGTTTCTAGAAGTGAGACAGAAAAGCATCAGCTACCAGTCTCTATACAAAATCACAAGACTCATCAAGATCTCCTCTGGAGTATGAATTCAAGAAAAGGGTACTCAAGTCTGTGCTGTTTCATGGAGTAATGCAGTGGTCTGGTGTGTCTCAGGCCCCTGTCCTGCGTTGCCTGGCCAGCCCTGGCACCGGCCGCAGTGAAGGTACAGTTTGGTATCCTGGGATACTTCCCCAATCCTGTGGGGCCTTGCTGCAGCCACAGCTTGAGGAATGGTGAGGAATAAAGGAAGGACTCTGATGGGGAACTTCTGCTGGAGTTTAGTGAGGCCCATGCAGGACCATGTGTACAGAAAAGTCTGCCCACGAGAGCGCAGATCTCCCACGTGTAACACCTTCAGTGTGGGGGTGGGGAAAGGGGGAAGGGCACAGTGGGGAACCAGTCAGGAGTATGGAGGGGGTGACCCTGTACATAAATGACAATCAATAGAACTAATCAATAATGCAAGGGAGGGAACTCCTTGGATCCTGGCCAATCATTCGACACTCTCACTGGAACTTTCCAGACACAGGGTGAGGCCCCAAAGTGACTGGCAGGACTCGGGGGTTCCTTAACTGATGATTGAGGGAAAACCATGAAGGGTTAAACATGGGGTACATGGAACAAACCATTACAACTTATAAAAACAGTATAAAAGCAAGGAATAAATACATACAGAAAACTGATAAAACCAAAACTCACACCACTAGAGAGTAATAGGGGCAGAATTTGGGTTCATGCACAAACTTCCTGCCACACCTTTTGGCCTAACCCCAGGCTCAGCCCAAGTTAACATCAAGCTTCTCAAAGTTAGGATGCTTTTCTGAAAAATTAATCTCAAATTTTGGGGCACCACAGTTTACTTCTTTTGCTTTTGCTATTTTTACTCTTTTCTGTGAGAAGTCAACTGAAGGCAGAATCTGGGAAAAATTCCTGATCTGTCAAAGCACCTTCCTGAAGACATTTCTCCCCAAGAATGCAGAGGAAATTGCAGCTCTCAGAATGCATTTATACAGACAAACCTAGCATCAGCTGTTATGGATCTAAGCCACGAGGAAAACCCGTGCTGGTTTCACAGCAGTAGTGAGAGCAGGTTTTCATGGAGGTAGGACCATCCCTGGTTGCCCCCGTGCACAGCCTGCTGGTGCAGTACTGCAACTGAGCTCATCTCTAAAGTGGGCAGTGGTTTTCCTACTGCAGACAGCCCTGTCGAAAGTTAATCTCCTAATTTTGTAGTGATAAATTGGAGAGAGATTCCTTTTATGGCCCCCCTAAGTGCCTGCATAATTCTCCTGTATAAAATCCATGAAAATTCCCAAAGTTGATATCCGGCAATCTCTCATGAGATAGCTTTTTAAGGTAGAATATCCCCCTCCTTATCTATAAGCCCATGACCCTCATTATTAGTGCAAGCTGAGCCTATGACTAGTAAAAAAGAGCTTACCTCTTGACCTAGAGGAGAAAGAGTCTAGAGAGATCAAAATATATAGTGCCAAATTAAATAATTTCCCGATGAGCTCTCACAGATAGAGGGTTGCATCTTCCCTTGCTGTGGAAAAGGAGCAGGTTCTCTGCAGGCACAGAAAGCTTTCTACAGATACAGCCCTGTGATACATTTAAACAGAATGAACCTCATTCTTAAACCTATCTAAAAATGTTAGTGGAATCATGACCACTGACCTTAAAATGAAAAATGATTTGCAACCTTTGCAGAGGTGTCTTTATCATAGTGCCATATTTTAAAGTATTTTATCCACTCGGCTACACAATCTTACCATTCATTTGCAGTTGTCATTTTACCTACAAAAGAGTTCACTTAATATCCCCCAAAGCAAGAGAAATGTAACGAGTATTACAAGAGGAAAATTATTACTAGTATATTATATAGAAAGGCTGTAAAGTTCAAACAGAGGGAGTTGTGTGTGCATACCACGATTCATGCAAATTACGCTTAATAGTTTAACGCTGCATTAAATTTTGCCTCCTGAATAAAAATGCTTCTTTAGTTATTTTTCTAATAATCTATGTAACTTTAGGGAACTAATTAAGGCAAACCATTTCCAGTGTGCCTGTTTAGCTGCCTATATCAAGTGGCCTGATTTTTAAAAGTGCTGACTACTGAAGCTATTATAAATATTTTGCATCCCTCACTACCTTGTAATTTTTATGTGGTCAGTATAAATTTAGGAGCCCTGTGTCAGCTACCTATGTGATATTTGTGGTTTAATTATTCACCTGCAAGACCATAGCTCCCAGTAAGAAAATTAAATCTAAGAAACATTTTTAGTAAGCTTATTTCTCCTTTCCTTTCCCCCCTTCTCCTCTAGGAAAAGATGCTGACCTATAAGATGTAGAGGTGTTTCTGTAGCTGCAGAAAAATTGCTTCTTGATTGCAAGAGGAGCATGTGACACATAATTAATCCACATATGGACAAGGATGTCTTCCAAGAGTGGAAATGGAAAACTAATCAAGAGTACATATGACACACTGGATCCAACACACATGCTTCCCTAGGACTTCTTGGCTGCTTCACATCTGGCTGGCTTGGAGTGCAGGCAGAGCAGCGCATGACTGCCTGCCTGCTTTCATAGAGATGATTGCTGGTCTGAAGCCTGGCTTTGCCTGCAAGGCTTTAGTTTCATCAGCTCAGTGAGTGCTACAGCGTGGTTTATCTTGCCTGGGCTAGGGTTTTGAATGTATTCATTTCCTTCCAGTGAACTCACACTATCCAAAATGAATGTTTTTAATCCTAAGCCTTTGACTTAGCGTATATACAGGTTTTGTACTGATGTAACTAACAAAAGTGCTAGCGTGATTTTTAAAACTCTTTTATTTTTTTTAAATCCAGGGACATATCCCTGAGAAGAAAATACCTGCTGGCATCTGACTTGAAAACTGCATACGGAGACCTTATTTTGATTACTGATACAGATGCTGAATTCTCATGAACTTTAGCAGAGAATCTGCTTTAGAAAGGATGGAGGTGTCATGTTTTATATCACTGTGTTGGCTACTGGAAACAGCAGTGCTTTCCAGTCACAGGGAGAATTCCTGACGTCTCAAACAGGATGCTGAGGTTCCCATGGCTGAGCACCTCTAGAAAGGTCTAGATTTGGTTTCCCAAGAACTTATATCTTTTCTCAAAATGTAGATGAACAGGATTTTCTTCTTCATTCCTGGATGCCATACATCATATAAGGATTTACAGAGCTGTTTGTAGCAAGTGCTTTGGCTGTGCTGTTTACTGCTTCAATGAGAGACCAAGTAAGATTTTTATATTCCTCTCCCATAATATTTAATGAGCAATATTTATGCTTATGTCAGAGATATGCTTTGAGCCGTGGTTATTGTCTGCAATTTTGCACTCTAATACGATGTCCAACTTCAATACTCATTGTTATGAGGCATCGTTATGAGTCAGTGGTCCTTGTCATCTGATCTTACGAAATGTAGAGTGGTTATGGTTTAGGAGGCTGAAAAGGTCTGTGAATATGAGTAATAAATTATGAAACTGTTGCATTTTTGTATCCTGAATCTGAAGAGCAGCCAACCAAAGCAACGTACTTACAGTATATATATACACACACATAAAAATGCCCCCATGCACACACACAAACAGTACAGGTATGGAGACAAAAACTCAGCTCTGTACACGTGTCCTGAATCAAACATACTAAAATAAATCTCAACCACATTGTCTCAAAAGCATCCCATAAATAGAAGGGTGCTCAGACATGTTTGACCCTGCTAGCAGGGTACCTACCATGCTTCAGCTGCTCTGTAATGCCTCACTTGAAGCATCTGACTCATCAGTCATGCTGCCTCCCCTTAGACAACAGGCCAAGGGGATGGGCACAATCTCCCATCTTATGGGAGGCTATTTGTTGGGCCTTGTATTGAAGGCAGGAGTCTGAGCTCTGTTTCTGAGGGAAAGAGATGAGTTAAGGCTAATTCAAAGAAAACATAAGGGCTAAGACCTTGGTGTGGCCAAAACACTATAAATGTATCAAAGTAGAAATTTGCATCACCTCAAGACAAGGACTGACATACTTTGAAAACCAAGAGCCTTAATGAAACAGGGCATATTTTCTCTTTAAATATCTGTTATCTGTTACAGGTCAGAGTCAGTTAGCACTTCGAAGTACAATTGATATGCAAAGATTGGATAAGTACTTCAGGCTTCCCTCAAATATTCATCTTAGTAGGACTGTGTTTGAGGTACAAAACTTCTATTGATATCTTTGCACAGAGGCTTTTAATCCTTCTCGTGGAAAGATGGAAAGAGAGGAAAGCAGAGACTGAGCAACGCTCATGCACAGGTTCGTGAGAGGGAGAGGGAGGGGGTTTAATGTCAAGGATTGTCAAATCTGGAAAAAAACTATCAAAAAGTGCTTTCACAGTAGCTCTCTTGGGGAGAACAGTTCTTCGAACAGGTTCTCTTGGGGCTGAATCACACAATTCATTAGAGACAATTGGTGGGTAAAATAGTAGCAATGATCTTTGAAAAAGAAAGGTCCAATTTCCACTTCCCATTTTGTCATGAGCTGTCAGGAAGTGTTACACAGTGCTATTAAACAGCTGTTGCTGTTCTTCTTAAAGATGTATGATGTAATTCTTGTAGAGAGCCTTGCTCTCAAGAGATCTGTGAAATGGGATGGAAATACCTCTGACCCCCACTCCATAATGCTGTGAAATCTTAATTGCCCTGGTTTTCTTTCTGAATTCAAGAAATTCTATTTTGTTTCCTGGGGCACTCTTGGGTTGGATTTTAATTTTTTTTATTGCAGGGTTCTGTCCCCAGCAGCTGTCACTTTGAATGGTTCCGGGTCTGGGTGAGGAGGCAGTGGAGAAATAGGAAAGACGATGGTGGGAGAGGAGATGATGGTCATTCAACTAATCAAAGCAGGTTTTTTAGTAGCTAGTCCTAGGTACTACTTCAGCATGCTTTTGTTTGACTGCTGACAGGTGACAGTTCTGTAGTGATATCTACACTCTGTCAGGAGATTTGGAAAGGAATTAAGACTGCACTTTGAAGAAGGTCTCACTAGCTCTTGTTGACCTCCTCCCGATTGATGCCTGCATAGATGAGAAGAGAATGGCTTATAATAAGCCCCCACCTTACTAAACTAATATTTTTCATGTAATTAAAGCTGGCAGAATGTTGGTACTACCTGAGAGAGAACTGAATCAGTACCTAGTCACTTTGGTCCGTGTTCCTGCTGTTCTTCAAGCAGCCAAATGACAGTGAGATGGAGGAGCTGTGATGGATGTGTTGAAAAAGCACTAGAGTGCAAGGAGATGGTGGAAGAGGCAAGCAATTCCCTGCTTCCAAGCACCACCCAGCAAAGACTTCTAACTCAATGGTGCAGCTGAGACTGTCAGCTCACGTCTGATGAGGATGGTTTGGATGGCTACACTGAATTGTTCAGTGTTCACTCCTCTATGAGCGCAGCTGGTGCTGGGAGACTTGTGTACCTGTGTCACCATCAGTGCTGTGAGCCCACTGCTGAAGGGTGCCAGCCGGTAGAACAGCCCTCCTGCTCGGGTTATCCTCCCTGCAGCAGCTGTGGAGTGTCTTCTGTTGCAAGGCAACATGAGGCACATGAGGGGCAAGTCTCTCACTGGAGATGGATCTTGTGGCAAACAGTGGACAGCCCTGTTCTTTAACAAACTCAGCATCTCCTGGGTTCATGTACTCAGAAGACATTTTTATGCCTACGTGCAGATAGTAGGTGTTACTTTGTGAGAGTTTCTATTTTAAAGTCTCACAGTCATTGGTTTATTTGAATGCCAATTCAGATGCTCCTTTCACCACACAGCTGCAAAGGAGCTGTTATTGGGACACCTTTACCACTGATCCAGTCCAGCAGCAGACTGTGCAAGCTGAGACTCTTAGGGGGAAAGAGTCACTCCCACTGCCACTGAATGTCTGTTTTCACAGTGTAAGGGATCAAATGCCAATGGGAAGAGACAGGAATTTTCAGGCTTCTCAGAGGAATATTATAAAAACAAAGCAGAGTAAAAGCAAAGGTGTATAAAATGCCTTGACAGTGTCTTTTAAGAGAGTTGCCATGTGTGATTTTAGCCAAGTCTTTATTCTTTTCTACTTAATGTTGTGTGCTAAAGTTCTCAAAGCTGCTGGCAATACTCAGTGGAATAATTTTAGAGCAACCTTAATAGAATGAGCAGAATAAAGGATTGCTCAAATATATTGTAGAAAGATAGCTTTTTAATAGAACAAGTTATTCAAAACACTGATGGCTAGGGCTTGTGAATGGAAAAAATCTCCCCCGTGTTTAATTACCCCAGCCTGTCTTTATTTCCTTTGTATAATTCTAAACACTGTTCGCTTGAGCTGGATGTAGTCCAGTTGGAAAGTTGGTATTTGTTCAACAATGTGTCCTGTTAACAAGCTGGAGATCCAAACTGGATGACTGCAGCCAACCTTCCTATCTGACCTCCCACATAATGTAGGTTATGCCATTCCACCCTGCAAAACCTGCAGTGGAAGGAATTACTCTTTGCCACTGTTCAGGATTCAGGAAAGCAATTCTATTTAGAGCAGTACTTAAGCACACACTTAACTTTAATGATATGCTTAATTCCCATTTAAATATGCAGTGAAGTGCAACTTTTGAGTTTGCGCCTTTGTGAGCAAACATTATGGGGTCCAGTAACTTGGTCATACTAAAAAGTCTACTTTATGACTCCCAGAGCAAAGTTAAATCTGAAGAGTTTATTCAGAAAAGTCAGATGGCTTGCTGATGTGACCTCCAGAGAGGTCAGTTTTGTGTGGGGATTTTCAGGCCTATGGGGCTGCAGTGGTGTTGCCATTTGCAGTATGAAGCTGCCCAGGAACTGTAAGTGATATCCCTTTTATTTTTCACTTGGTAGAAAGGATATATGAATCAATAATATTTCATTAATTCAGTAACAACCTCTGTTAAACCTCTCAAAAGACAAGAAAGAAGAGAAGCTGATTTTGTCTTAATTTCCAAGGTTTTTTTCACTTGCTTGGGGAATGGAGAAAATCTCTGCTGCACCATAATACCCTACCTAATTGAGCTCTTAGATTAATGTTTAAACTTCATTTGCAAGTCCATTACCAAATCTAATCAGTTACAAAGGTACCATTAAGGAAAGGTTTTTTTTTTCAGATCCAATTCTAATTCACATTCCCCCTCACAACTGTCCAAGACGCTGGCAGTGGCTGCAAGTACTGTGTTATAGATATTGTACTTATATCAGGAGGGAAAAAGAAACTACAGAATATTTTCAGTGGAGATAATAATATACAAAATTACATGAAGTTCATATGCTGGTATGAGCCAAAAAGGGATTGGTTAAATCTTGAATCTACTGAAACTTTCAATTATCAAAGAAAAACAATACTAATGTTCAGCCTCTTTTAAAGTCACAATACCACCTTTGAGGTGTTAGATTGATTGCACTGAAGACTTTTCCCTAGATCTATTACCTGCAAAAGATGTGCAGCATTATCCACAGCATCTTCCTGTGAACTCAATTCCTGGCACAGCCCAGAAATTTCAGGTCTGGTTAATTTTCAGCACTCATATAGTCCTCAGCCTTGTTGCTGATAAATGCTCTTCGCATTCAAAGTGAAATGTTCCTTTTGAGCTGCACATCAGAACAGGACCACCAACTTCTCAGTACTTGGGATCCCAGACAATATAAATGCTAACACACGGCTGACCTGACCAAAGCTGAATGGGTGACTTCAAGCCAAAGACTGTCTCTCCCATTACCTAATCCCTGAGACATCCAGACTCCCATCCTCATCAGCACTTTAAAAAAAAAAAAAAAATCTGGACTTTATTTTTGTAACTGTTCTCAGAAGATACACAAAGCAGAAATGAAGATCAAGAAATGAGCAGTATGATATTATACAGACACCACTCTTTTCAGGCAAATCAAAATTTTGCTCTTGTGTCTGTGTAATTGGGGAAAGCTCTGCCTACCCAGGGTGGTCAGCCCGAGCTTTGGAAGGCAGGGTTGTTTAGAGGTAGTTGCTAATAGTCAGGGGTTTAGCAACCTCTTCTAAATCTCCTGATGCATATATTCATTTTCTAATCCCTATGCACTCTTTGCCTGCTTACCCCATCAGCCTAGTAATCTCCATAGAAAGCAGTGATTAGGAAGGAGTTTGGCAGAGTGGTAAGGAGAAAGTGACCCTATTGCTACGGTAAAGATACTGTGCTGCGCTGGCTTGCCCATTAAGACAAGGATATCTTCTAGTGGTCAAAAGTTCTCTGATTATGGACAAGAGAGGCCTTTCCACCAGGCTTCTTGGCTTAAGAAGCACATAACATAAAACTGTGGAAACTCTAAAGTCTCTCCCACTGGCCTGCTCTGTGTCCTTCAGCTTCTCTCTTAGCATCACTTCTCTGGTTCAACAAAAACAGGAACGATAAATGTTGTATTAGCACCTTTGTAGAGCACTTGGAAATCTGTGGATAAAAAAAGGGCTGTGTAAGTACTTCTGCAATGACATGCTGCTGTCTTTTCTGTCTCCATGTGCAGAAAAGAAAAAGAGCAAAGAACAAAAAGAGAAGCAGGTAAGAATGATTAATAAATATGCACCCTACGATGGCCTCTCTCCCCAGATAAATGTAATAGTGACAATGAATACAGAGGAGGAGAGGGGCCAGCGTGTGGCAGAAATGAAAGTGTAGACAATGCTGGTATTATATCCACAGATCCTTGTCTCCGTGGACTTCAGTCACCGCTGTGTGCTTGAAGCTGGTCAGAAGAATCCCCAGCAGAGGTATCTGACTACACGGCCTTAACATAGGATCACTCTGCCTGCTTTAAACATGAATTAAAAGGAGGGAGGAAGAGCCCCAGGGTTCAACGTCAACAAGATCCAAACTACTTGACATTCTCGTTCTGAAATGCCAGCTCTTAAATTATCAAGGCCTTTTTCTTTCCTTTTTTTTCCCCCCAAGAGCTCTGTATTTTCCCATGTAACAGTGTGCAAACATTTTATCAGCAAATACCAAGGGGGTGGGGTGGGGTGTGTGTGTGTGAAAAATCTGCTATCTAGAACTGATAAAGGAATTTGGCACAGACACAGCAGCTATCACTTTTAAATGGCTACGGGCTTTCCAAGGTTTAACAAGTTGCAGGGATAAAATTCTGGGGACTGACTGCTCTGAGGGTGAACGGGAAGCTGTGCTCGCTCACCCTGTGACATTCCTACTTGCTCCACTGCCCGTTTTACTGGGACTGTGCCCTAATGAAAGGGGTTATGCTGCCCCGCCGTACAGCAACAGCCCGTGACACCGTGCTAACAGCATGCTTGGGACCATTACTTAAGTGATAATCTCACTACTCCTTTGTTTTATGAGGCAATAATCTGATTCCCATGTGCATAAAATGAGGCCAAAGGGTAAATAGTTTGTTATAATGAGGGAACAACATTAGCGCTGATGAAAACTAGAGGTCAGTGTTATTATTTCTGTTATGACACCCATTCATTTAATAATCCTTCTGTTCATATTCTAACAGCAGGGATCTATGTCCTGGCTTTTCAAGGCAGTATCTGTCCCCTAATAAAGGCAGATATTATCCTGCTGTCTCTCGTATCTAACTCAGCTCGCTCTCGATATGGTTCCTCATTACAATCACATCTGAGAGACTCCCAACATGGCTGTGTGGTGAAGGACTACTGGAGAAGGACCAGAGACACTAAAGAGACATTATCTGCATGGCCTCGAGGTATCAGTGGCAGGCTAGGCAACTCATCACAGGTCTTCTGTTTCACAATGAGCTTCCCACTTAGAGGATCTCCCTTTCTGCTGCATCTTCCCCTCCCCCACAAAGTATCTACTCTCTACTGACAGTTTACCATTCCCAGCTGGGAAGATATTCCCAGTATGTGTTAGTACATCAGCGAAGTATTTCTATAGATATTTTTGTTTGTTTGTTTTTTTAAAGAGAGAGAATAGTAGCATAGTTGGTCTACTTAGAATGGATCTGAACATAGCAACATTACTGGGTGTTCTTAATCACAGAATAAAATAAGTAGTGTCAGGCTTTCTGAACAGGA
Organism: Cyanoderma ruficeps; assembly: GCA_008694505.1. NCBI lineage: Eukaryota > Metazoa > Chordata > Aves > Passeriformes > Timaliidae > Cyanoderma > Cyanoderma ruficeps. Next base: position 13,768,801 of record VZDJ01000782.1, read on the forward strand.
AAAGTTTCCATGTGTATGAAATGTATATAATGGTATGTATAATTTTGTAAACCATCTATTTTTTTTTATATAGATACTTATTATAATATACAATCTGCAGGCATCCTGGACCCACCCATCTTATTCTCTTGTCAACCCAGTTACCCTCCAGTTAAGTAAATTCCTTTTTCATCTTACTACTGGCACATATTCTTCTGCCTGTGGAGTGTGTATAGATATAGATATAGATATAGATATAGATATAGATATAGATATAGATATAGATATAGATATAGATATAGATAATTATTATTGCTATTGCTGTCACCATTATTATTATTACTTATGATGCTGTGCTGTCTAGCAGAGGCAATATACTGGAGTAATGTACATGGAACAGTGTGTACATCTTTTTTTCTCACATCATCTGTGGGCAAGAACATTATTATAAAAACAGATGGGTGATAGAAAACACCAGCAGATGAATAGGGGCTTCATTGTATGTTTTCTAACTCATTTAATGTACAGTATTTGGTATTAATGCCACTTATACAAAAAGAAAAAAAAATCTTACTGAATTAATAGTGAGAAAATTTGACTTACAATTCCAGTGAAATCAGCAGAAGTAGAGTTGGCTCTAATGGTCCACATCCAAGACCTTTACTTTGCTTAAACACATTTTTTTTTCAGGTAGTCCTAAAGGCCAAGTTTTCAAACTGTTTAATGAAACTGAGAGGCAGGTAAGACAGATAAAAAGATCATTTTAGAAAAGGACATTTTTTTATAGGAGCTCAGTGAAAGTTATCAGGATGAATTCCTTTCAGGTCTTCTAGAATATTGTCTCTTCCTTTTGGGGGAAATAGGGAAGTTGAAAAACAAAATTATTTGGTACTGGTATGGTGAAACTAAATTTTACGATGGAAGTCAACAGTCCCCTGGTTGTGAAAAAAATATCTACAGAATAATCCAAATCTTGGCAATATATAACTTGTTGGGTGGTTTATTTAAAAAAAATAAAAATTCTTACAGAGTGTAGAGTTACAAATGTAGATGGGCTTCCCTGGTGTGCATCCAGATCAATGCCAAAGTAGCTGAAGTCCATTCTATTGACCAGATGTGAATACCAGACAACTGCATAATGACTGACTGAATGTCAGTGAATCTGATAAAACTTCTACTCAAATAACTCCGTGGAGACTCTCTTTAATTTCAATGGTCTTTGGACTGGGCTTTGTATTAATTATTTGTCACAGACAATAATGGGAATCCCCAGATTATTTGTTTCATTTGCTAAGCAAATGAAGACATTTGTTTAAGCAAAAATTGAAACTATACATTTTGGGTTAAGACAATAAAGAAAATCTGTTTTCTAACCCTGTTGGTAGGAAAGAATTTAGCAATGGAAATTCTCATCCCCCAAAAGTAAATTAATTTCTTGCCCTCTAATATTATTACTAAAGAGTTAAGTTATAACTAAAGTAGCAATCTTCTGGATGTTAGAAGCATCCACCACTCCTCCCCAGATGCCAAAAGCACCAGTTCTTTCTTTCCCGGTTGGCAATATCCTATAGTACCAGAATCCATTCCTTTGAATCACTGATGCGCAGAAGTTAAGGTGAAAAGGGATCATTAGATATTTGGCATAGCCTCCTGCACATCACAGACCATTAAATTCCTTGCAGTTATGTCTGTAATGAAGCCAATAATCTGCATCTGGCAAAGGCACAGCCTGATTTGAAGATACCATAAGATGGAGAAGGACTTGCTCCTTTTGGTCATGTGTTCCAATGGTTGATCACCTTCACTACAAAACAAAACAAAACAAAAAAAAACCCACCAACCAAACAAAACCCTTACTTATTTGATTTGAACTTGCCTGGCACCTGTTCCCAGCCATTAGCCCTTACTACGATCTTCTCCACTAGGCTGGGGACCACTTCTATTTTCTGCCTACAACAAAGGTACTTTGTGCTATAATTCAGTGCCCTCAATATGCTTTACAACAAGCTAAAGCACTAAGCCCTTGCATCTCTTGCTGCAAAGATTTCTCTCCTTTTGGATTTGTTTCAAATACCCTTTAAAACCAAGGACACCAAAACCAGATGTTGTATTCCAATATAACTTGCCACAGTGTTCTACCCAGAAAATCACTTCCTTAATCCTACACAGTAATCATCAGTTTAGAAGTCCCAGAGTAAGATTGCTCATGTTTTATCACAAATTGCCTTTGGAGTCCATGCTGAATTGCTTTTCTGCTATAATCATTTTCAGGTCTATTCTTCTACAGGATGAAGTCTATAACTTTGGCTTGATTCCATACTGCTAAATGAATTGCTTTGCATTTCACTGCATAAACCCACATTTTGTCAGGGTGATCCAGGATTGTTAAGATCTTGGTCAGTTTATATGAGTGGTCTGTACTAATAATTGTCTTTATGTCATCTGCAAATTTTATTAGCAGTGATTTTATATTAATTTCCAGGGCATTATTTTAGAGGTGTTGAATGCCCTTGATCCTAATGTTGATGCTTACAGAAACCCAATAGAAGCCCCTCAATACCATGTTATGCAGTTTTTATTACTTTTTGAACTCTTAATATTGTGTTTCCCAGTCCACTGTAGGCTAACTCTGTGAAAATTGTATAATGTCAAATTTAATCAAAATGGCATGAAACACTATGTCAAATGTATCAGCTGGTAAAAATAGCTACAGAGCTATCACACATTCAGTTTGCTTGACCTGTTTTCCACAACGTCTGTTGATTGGCAATTATTATATTTTGGGCCTCCAATTCATTATTAATTGAGCCTTGTAACATAATTTTCTTTTTTCCCCCCTGTGATTGAAACCAGCCCAACCAGTCTATATGTCATGTGGTGACCCTGGAACCTTGGAGTGACATCTGCTATTGACCAACACAACAGCTATGCAATTTATCGTCTGATATACATGCAAACCTAACCCAGGGCAGATCTCATATACAAAATATATTCATAAAACTTCTGTAAAAGCCAGCTTTGTAGCAATTGAACTCACAGGTGCTCCTGAAGATCAGGCACAGGTCACCAAAAAATACCTGAGGACACAAGGAGTGGTTACAAACATCTGGGGAGCCAGCCAGGAGTGTGGGTTGTGTGGTCTTGAGACACTTGGAATTGTTAGCACAGGCCCAAGCTGCAAAACTGGGGCAGACTGTCCTGCATCACACCAGGACCCCTTCCAGCATCTGAAGCAGGCAGGACCATGGAAGCATTCAGGTAGCTCTCTCTCATCCCAATGACAAGAAGTTTTCTTCAGCTCCTCTCAGTACATGTTTGGGTGGGTTTTTCTGCCTCTGGACTGCTTGACACAGATGTGTATTAAGTACTGGCTGGCACTTTTCACAAGGGTTAATGTGGTGTTTGCTCTCTCTCTCTCTCTCTGTCACATTCATCCCAAAAATAAATGACACAAAAAATTAGCATTAAAAACAACAAGGTGTCCAAAGATATTAATGCCTTTATTAAACTGCACACAACATCATAAGACATACGAGCAGTACTCACAGGCAACTGACGGTATCTTTTGTCCTGTCCTATCTACAAGTCATTGCAATTCTGAGTCTCCATTTTCCCAGTTTGTACATACATACACAATAAACAGCCATTAGCACCTGGTGTATTTTTATTCTTTTTTATTCTGTGCTTGAGAACAAAATAGTAGTGATAAAAATAGAAAATTCCCACTAGGAAACAAGCACTAATGCTATTTAGCATTCTGAATAAAACTAGAACTTGTTGGAACTCTACAAGTATAGATAGCTTAGCTGATGTGCCAAGTATACATTATGAGCCTCCCTAAGCTCAGTCAAGGTTTTCCTGGTTTAGCTGGATAGAGAAAAGCTTACATTTTTTCTTATTACTTGTATTTATTCAACACGAGTATCCTATTAAAATTAGGACTCTGATTTATTTGCAGTGCCACTGGTGGGGAAGCTCTAACTTGAAATTAGGCCTGAAGTGTTGCGAGAGGAACTCACCAAAAAGGTGGAGCTTTGTCCTGAGGACATGTGTGGTAGCAGGACTGCTGCAAAATACTACATGCAGCTCCACAGATGAAAAAGAAAGCCCAGTGGTTCAGTCCAGGGGATTAGGAAACCATGTGTCAGATGATTGAAGGGCCATGTTTTACAATCAAATGACACAAATGACAGTGTATGATCCAGACGATAAAGGACAGAACAGGAAATACTGCAATACAGTACTGTAGTCATCACCCTCGCTACTGGAGGTGCTGTGAGCTTGTTTCTCCACTGCCAGTCTTGTTTGCATTAGGCAACACAGTTTTTTGTACTTTTAAAGAAAATAAAAGCAGCAATATGGTATTGCAAGGTAAAGTGCAGTCATGTATGTTATCAGTGGTTATCTGGAAACACATAAAACAACCTTCTCTTTCCTCACAGCACCTCAGTGCTGGTTCCTGTGCAAAAAAGGCTTGCATATGAGGAGCTGAGAGGTTTATTTTTCTTCCCCTCAGTGCAATTTTCGTGATTTGTGCAACTTGAGGAGTAGCTCATGCAAAGTTGGCCCATTCCCATGAACAGTTCTGAAAGCAATGGAAGTGGAGGTGCCACTGTGGAAAGCACCATCCCTGCACCTTCTGCAGGTTTTAAAGGAGGACCACCAGTTCAGAGGGCAGAGAAAGGACTGGTGATGGCCTTCTCCATATCTTTCATGACTTGTCCAACACAGAGAGCAAGGCAACAGCAAGAACATCTACGAGGCGAGATGTAGACTAGATTTGTCTGGTGTTAGTCCTAATACAGGTTGTCTCCAAACAGCAGGAATGCCTTCCTGACTCTGTGGGAATCAACTCTACAACAGATTTAAAAAAATTTTAAGGCAGGATGGTCACCCTCCTTTGATGGGTGGCACATGGAGCCTTGCAGGTGTGAGAGCTGCAGCTCCTGCTGACGTGCATCTGTCCCCAGAGGTGAGGCAGGCAGCAGGTGCTGGTGCTGCTGGCGTGGGCAGCCCATGGTTTCTGTAGGTGTGCAGCCTGTGCAGGGACTGCTGCCACAAATTCTTTTCATGGGAGGGACAGGAAACACAGGCAGTGTTTCTGCAGCGCAGTGGAAAGCAAACCATTCACTGCTGTCAGGGTTTCATCTTCTCACAAATAAGATCTTTGTTTAGAAATGTGGCTTTGTAGTTCTGTGAGAACCAATAGAGTTCCACTTCCAGGAAAATATTAATGATTAATGATAAATAAGTAAAGAAGGATGAGACCTTTGTGGTGTCTGCTGAGAGATAGCAGTTATTTTGTTATAGCTGACAAAAATCCCAAGCCTGTAGCCTGTGAATGCCTAGTTCAAACTTCCACTTACCCAAAATCAAGCCACATGTGACATTGTTACTCTCCAAGTTTATCCAGAAAATTTCTTCCCTCCCTCCAATATATAACTGTGGGGATTCTCACCCTAGGGAATCTCCCCTGCCCATCTGCAGGAGTACAAGGGGTAAGGACTCAGATTTGCCCAGATTCAGTGAAAATGGGCTGCAAAGTTTATTAATTTTTCCAAGGTAGGAATTAGTATCTGTTCTTCCTCCTTATTCCTCCTCCACCAGCGCCAGCTGCTACAATGTGTATTGCCCTATAAAACACATTTTGTTGGATTCTGGTGCCCTCAGGTGCCCTTCTCCTCCCCCATCCTCCCAGATGAACACCTGTGAGAGGCAGATGGTACAGCTAATCCAAAATATATTTCTTGAGTCCATGTAGAGAAGCTGCCAAGCTGCTGATTTTTTGGCACTATGCCTTGTGGCATCCATGGCTGGTGAGAGACGCAGATGCTGCCTGAAAATAGCTGAAGAGGAAATTCTCCCAGTGTCTCCAGAGGTCCAGGAAAGGCTGCTGCTTCTGCTGCTGCAGGGTTCATGGGCAGATGTCCCACCTCAATCCTCGCTGGGAATGCCTTGTGAGCAGAGCTTCTTCTCTCATGTCTTAATCATCCCTTCCTCCAGTTCCACTCCTATGGGCTCCATGGGCACTGCCTTTCCTTCTCACACTAAATGGTGAGAGGATATTTCTGGTTGGACATGGCCTGACAAAAGAAGGGAATGTGTTTGCATAAAGCTGGGAGCTGTTGTTGGGAGCTCTTGTTTCTGCCTGCAGACTCTGTGTCCATGCACGCTCAGCGACTCCAGCAACAGACATCTCTGTTCATTTGTTTTCAGAAAAGATAAGCACTGTCACGTATTTATGTCTGCTGGGGGTATATAATACCCACCCTCTTAACCACTGGGCTATGTCAGAGTGATTGCACAGGTAAGAGAGGCAACTCCTCAGCAGCCAGCACCCCTAGGCCTCTGAGCTGCGGGGACAGGGTCCCTGGGACCAACCACCACCAGTAGTGGTTTCAGCTTCTTCCTGACAGAAGTGCTTTTCCAACATGCAAAAACAACGTATGGTTGTGCCTGGGAAGTGGCCTGGTTCCCACATCAAGAAACGAACTCTGTGGTAGGATTTTTGCCCAGGCACATCCACAGTACTTCCCCTGATATTCAGATATTCATCAGGGCTATCACAACTGAAGCTGGAGGCCAGCAGTCATCAGGAAAAGGAGCTGAGACCAGTATACCAGTACATAAGGCCAATAAAAAAATCAAAGGGTCAAGATACTCTGCTCTTCCTATTATGTGGAGCTTCAGGGCAGTGCAAGTCCTTGCACTACCTGGCTGGTTCTGAAAGGCACATTCTTATTGTCCAGGATCTGCCCAACACTTTGTGGACAGGAAGGAGAGCACAGTCCTTGCCTGAAGGGGATAATGGTCACTGGCAGACTAACAGTAAGGAAAAGGAACAATTAAGATGAAAAAGGCATGTCAGGCATGTCAGCATTGGAAAGTATGTGGTTTGCCCCAGTATATTTTGGGCAACTGGAAGAAAATGATAATTTTCTTTTCACTATTTATTCTTCATGAACTCTATAGCCTTAAGACCTGTAACTCAGGGTCTAAGCTCCTTCATCTCCAGTATTCAGTTCTTTTATGCACATTTTGCAGAAAAATACCTTTCTTCTTGCCCTCTCTTCCTCCTCCTCCAACACCAGAGCATTACGCCCAGCTCCTGAAAAACACAGGGGTACCTAACCCCACTGGGATCAAACAGGCTTAACCTGATTTAGGTGCCTAAATACCTTTGAGGATCTAGGCACTAATCAGCTCATTTAATGAGCTCCTGTAGTCAAAATGCACAAACAAGATCTTAAAGCCAGTGGCTCTGGGACCTAGTGCAGAACAGGCTCACCAAATCCGGACACCAAGGCAAAAGGTCAGGGAAAATCTCAAAAAGTAGTGCTGAGATTGATGGAGGTATCCCACTTCTGAAGCAGAAACATTATGTCTGCACAGGGTGATGCAGTAATGATCAAAGAGGAGCAGTATTTGCAGCAGACCTGCTTTCTGCATTCTCTGCAAGGCAGCCCCTCCTGCTTCTGTTTTCTGAAGGCACCTGATTTCTTGTGGAAGAGCACGGGATCCAGAAGCAGGAAGGCACCATGGAGAATTGCAGCTGCGCCAACACAGTTCTGGGAAAATCCTTCTTCCCATTAAAGGACACAAGTAACAAATCAACATCAGCTACAAGCAACTTAGTATAGAGACTTGAAGGAAGCCACAGCTGTGGCTGCTCTTGCTGCCTTAGCACAGAATGGAAAAGGAGCTCCCTCTTAAAAATAAAAATGCTATTCCCATTACCACAGATCTTGCGCACTAAACTCACTCTACTACAGAATATAACTCTGTCAAGTACACTATGAACAGAAAACAAAATTAAAAGGAAGGGAAAAGGTGCCTTTTGGCTGGAGAAGTTTAGGTGGTGCTATAAGCAGCAAGAGGCAGTATTGCTGCTGCAGCAGCTCCAACATAAACAAAGGCTGTGGGTTTTGGTAAGGTGTCATAAGAAGAGATAGGAAGAAATTTTAGTACGAAAACAAGATTGCTTTTTTATTAGTTTATAGGCAGCCTGTGGGTATGAAAATGTAGATGATGAGGGCTAAATAGTGCCATGCTATGAACTGTGGCAGTGCCAACCCCAAGGCTCAGTGAGGACTCTGCTCTCCTGAGCAGATGGCAGCTGAGCACGAGGGCACAGACATACACAGCAGCACCCAGCCTCTCCAGGAAGTCACTTATCTGCTACCTTGCTCAGGAGGTCTGACGCAACCATACACGTGTGATTCATGCTTGGGTTGCTTTGTTGAAATGCAAACAGGTGTTATAAAAATATGAGATGGTCCTCTATGCCTTTCACAGAGGATCTTGGATTTCATCAAAATAATTTAAAATCAGAATTTTATATTATTTTATATTATTCAACATTTCACTGCCTCTGGATTGGCTGATGGCTCTCAGGAGCCTTTTCTAACAGTCACATCAGGCTGGAGAGCCATGGGTCCATGACTTAAATTGGTCCTGCACCATGATAAAAATTTTCATTGTGAGTTCATCTAGGAAAAGCCGTTTCTTGATATTGTTACATAGAAGGGGACACTGATACTAATTTATGTGTTTGACCTTGGAAAATGAAGCGGTAATTTAACATCATCTAATGCAGGAGCTAATTTCCACAATAATCAAGACAGGTGATAGTAACAGTTCATAGTAATAGTTATCCATGGTGAGCCATGGATTTACTTTCTTAAAGAAATGTTGAATGAGCTGGAGATATGAATGGAAGCAAAGAATTGGCTCCACATCTGACAGAGATGTCTGGTGTTTCATTGTGTTCCTCAGGCAGGACTGGGGTGCAGAAACTGTTTTATAAGGATTGCAGCACTACATGAGGCAACAGAGAGCCCTTCTATCTAACCACAGCATGACCCTTCAGCATTGCCTGCTGCACCTGAAGATGCTTTACTGTAACCCAGAACAGGACACAGCTCACCTGCTGTGGTGTTTATCAGACAGCAATGGGCCTTGACACTGTAGCAGCATCTGCAGGATACATCAGAAGGGGCAGAGGGAGCTGGGATCACCACAGCTTGAGTCATGGCAGTTCTTGGAGGAGCTGACACTTCTGTTTTTTTCAAGTGGCAGTTGCCAGGCCTGGGGCTGTGCTGGGTTTTGGCAGCAGGCATCCTTCAAGGGAGCTGTTTTAGAAATCCCTGAATATTTCATAGATTTCTCCCCATTCAAGTCAGCACCAGAGCCCACTCCAACCCTTCTCTTGCTCTAAGTGGTGTGAGAATGCTCAGATCAACAGATCTGGAAAAAAGTAAATGGCAGCAAGCACCTTTCCCTGGGTACTTGTGGAAGTGTCACTACACCTGACTGGACCCCAGGCTACTGCTCTCTGTAAAAGGCCTACTAATTTCGAGGTTTCTGGCCCAACCCTCAGCCCTTCTGACACAGCAGCTTGGATGAGAACCACCTGTTCCTTCAGATGCAGCCAAATCCTGCTGGACAGCCTGTTCCCCTGCTTGCTGTGGTGGCAGGCTTTCTCAAGTTAGGAAGGTATCTGAAGACCAGTTTGGCACTTCTACAAATTCTGCAAAGTATTGGTGCAGGAGCAATGCTGAAGTCTTGAAATCAAGAAGAGCTGAGGACTCAGCCTGAAGAGACATCTTTAGAGTACAGATATCTTAAAGACATGTCCTGTCCGCATTTTCAGGAAAATATCCTCCTTTCAAGATCATCCTCCATGGTTTCTTTTTCATTCTAGCAGTGCTCAGGGTGTTAGGTAAATGTCACAGCACTTCCAGTGAAAAGAGGCATTAGTGCAAATCATAATCAGGCCTGAGGATTCAAAAGCCTCCCTCCAGGTACATCACTGTGACCCTGGCTCCAAGGCGGGGCACTGCTCCAAGCATAAAATGGGGAGTTCTCTGAGGTCAAGATGAATTAGAAATTCAACTCAAGTCCCACACAGCTGCACTGTAACCAGTATGGGAATCCTTACATACATATTCAACTTTTAGGTTAGCTTTCACTGTAATTAATTTCCTTTTATAATCTCTATTTCATGTGTACCAGCACCAGATTCTGAGCTGATGTAGATCAGCAGTGATCCATTGCCGTTAAGTGAGTGGCATTATTTTATAGCTGTTGAGGGGATGGCCCCTGGCTATTAATTTTGCTTTTCTCCTCTCTCTTGACAGGAATAATCTCTTTTAGAATTTGAGACTAAATAAAAAATCACCCCTTGGATAGCTGAATCCTGTAATTCCCTCCTGGCCTCCACTTCTGCTTGCTGCCAGTGGAAATGAAGAATGCTGAGCACCTGGCAGGATCAGGCCCTGGGGTGGCTCAGTGGCTGTGCCAGCCCTCTAATTCTGGGGTAATGATAATCATCGGGCTTGCACCGAGTGTTGACACATATTTATTAATTGCAAGGTGCGGCTGGCTCTGCACTTTGCTAAGACAAACACTCTCAGAACAATGTGCACAGAGGATGCTGGAAGCCGTCCAGCCATGTGTCAGCAGCAGCTGAGAGGGGAGGAAATTGCTAACTGTCCCACACAAGGAGGCAGGGCGCTCAAAATCCATCCGGAGATGGAAGGATCTCCTTTTCTTGGGTTCAGTTTCCTTTTGGAGAGACCTTTCCTGTTCTACCACAAAGCCCCTGACCTCGCTGTGGCCCCTACAGCTTGTGACACAAGACCAAGATGACACAATTGGAGCCAGGCTTCGTGCCAGGGCTGGCAGTGATTTAGTGACGTTCCTAGAGAGCAGGGGGAGGGAGGTCCTGGCCCACAAGCTGAAGGTTATTTGAGCAGAGTCATATATTTAAGGTAGGAATCACTTGAATCCCAGAGGGAAAGAAGGGAAGGGAGCTTGCCTGCCTGCCTGCCTGCCTGCCTGCCTGTGGAGTGGCTTATCCTACAGAGATAAACTGCTGCATGCTCAACGGAGAAGCCAGCAATGAGACTGGGACAGAGAAGAGCTTTCATTCTTACTTTTAGTACTAAAATAGTAAGTAACAAGTGACTACACTGAATTTATTTACTGCCCTGTAAATGGGGCCCAGTGACTCACTCCTTTTAGCCCTTTCCTTTATCAGTGATGAAGTTACTCTCTCTTGTGAGAAACTACTTTCCTTCCTTTTCCTTCAGCCTGAGGATTTACATAGCAATACCAGATAAGCAAAGACAGTGCAAGACAGCTCACTGAGTTTATACCTCAGCTTTGGTTGAGTTATGCCTGGCAAAACTGCAGCTAGCTTGAATGTGTCTGTGGGCTCTTCCTCACTGTGCCTCTGCCTGCTTTCCCACACAGCTGAGAGCACTTTGAAGCTGCGCTTACTCATGTCACTTAGAGCAATTTTCAAAGTCCACTTAACTTATCTGCCCTGTCATAGCCATGACCAACCTGGCACTGATCCGGATGTTCAAGAAATATCAGCCGGTTACTCACAGTTGTCTGAATCAGCGAAAAGGAGAAACTTCCTTTCTTGTTCTAAGTAGTTTCTATATGTCTAGAGACGTGTTACAGAAACAGAAACCATACCTGATAAAGTGCCAGCATTAATCCATTTGATGTATTTAAGTGCGGCTGTTTAACAGCAACATATCAAGTTAATGTGATACTGATGGAATAAGAAATGGCATCAGAGGGTTTCAAAAGATTTCTTATCACAATGAAAAAAAAAAGGATTTTGACTTCCCATTTCATTTCTCAGTGAATGAGAACACCTTTGCTATTTACATTATTTACTGTTTACCGTAGTAGAGTCACTACTGAAAATCAAAGTGATTTGCAGAGCCCTGCCAGTCCTTTTTATATCTCCTTTGCTGACTCAATAAACATCTGACACTCCAGTATTGTAACTAAGTGTACTGATTCTGCGCTCATTGAAAACATCCTTCTAAGAGAAGGGAATTGTTCTTCTGCTGCTTAAAAATGTGATTTGTCTGGCGAAGCATTTGTAAAAGCTTTTCCCCCCCAATGTTACTGTGGCAATCGTAAGCAGTTAGGCATGTACGGTAACTTGAGAAGCTCTGTGAAGTCTTCTGATATGCAAATGCACTGCTGTATACATGGCAAAGAAGAGTTTTGGGTGAATTTACATGAAACAGAGTTGCAACAACAAACTATTCCCTTATATGCCACTTTGAAACAAAACTTGATCCTGAAAAAGGATGGAAAGTAAATGTTCCACAAAGCCTGTGGTAAGGAAATGGGTCTGAGTTCAGACCAGTTCTGCCCTAGGCTAGTTCTGTTTCTCCTGAAAGAGCCACCTTTAAATAAAATAGAGCAGGATTGAAGCCAAGGAGCCTGAGCAAGGTGCAGCAAGGGAAGATACTCTGGTAGCAGCTGGCAAGGACAGGGCCTTTCATGTCTCACTCATCACCTGGCAGAATCGAACTTCATGGAAGTCCCAATGGGAAAAGGTGACCTTCCAGTCTGCAGAGGATACATTGCATCTGGTCCATATCTGCTCTTACATAGAAATTCAGGCAGGGATGAGAAAATGGGAAACTGGAAAGAGCAGTCTAGCGCAACACCACCATGGTGTTCTTGGATGGCAGCCATAGGTGAGTCTTCCAGGTAAGCATGGAACACAAAGGAATTTATGAGCACATAAATCATAGGAGCTGAGGATGGGAAAGGCCACTGGAGGACTAGTCAATGCAGGCCTGTTTTCTATAGGGAATTTCCCAATTGACAGTTTTAAGAATTTCAAACAACAGGGCTTTAACTTTCCTTTGGAAGCAATTCAAGGTGGGTAGGGACCTATCTGAACCTTTCATCATCTCTGTGTGTTTCATGAGACTAACCCTGTACAGATTCCTAGCAGCACTTCCTGCAGGCTTTTAGATTCAGATTTCTTTTTTGTTGTTTATTCTAGGCTTATTCTATAATTAAACAAACACAAAAGTGGAGGTAGTCACTTCAGGTTTGCCTACACTGTGGGTTTCCCTGTATTTCCTCTCAGGTAAACTGAGTCAACAGGAAGCAGTGTTGTGAAAGGTCCCTGGGTGGACAATCTGGGTTACAGTGAACTGGGGAAATGTACTAAAATATTGGAACAAGAAAGCCTGCACGTAGCATTGTTGTGGGATGGCTGCAATGTGTTGCAGTTACCCTCTACCATAATGCAGTCCGTGCAGCAGGTCCCTAAGATTTGAGGCACTTCCACAAATTGCTCCTAGAAACTAGGCTGAGTTTCACTAAGGCAGATCACATCTTCAAAAGGCTTTGCTGGTCTGCACTAGGCAGGCTGTTCATCATAAGGTACTCCACAATAGACTCCCAAAGAAGAAAGAAAGGGCACGCAGAAAGATTGAGGAAACCACCTCTGCCCCTTACATCTGAGAGTAAGACTGTTAGAACAGGAACAGAGACCTGCCTGTACTTAAATTCAACTTTGTGTTCTCTGTAGAGATGAATAGAATCTGTTGGCATTTTGCAATGACTGTGAGGAATTTTAGTGGTTAATTATATCCTCTGTTTCTTGCCTTGCTATCTCTATGCACATTCACACAAGTCCAAAAAGGAGTTTACTGTTCAAGTGCCTAGGCTCTGGGCCAGGAGCAGTGCCTAGATAGAATACTGTGAAACATCTCCTCATGTGCTGTGATAAAATGCTTGGGGACATACTATAAAGAGCTATGAGTGTGCCTGCAAAGTCATGAAACGTTATGTCATCGGTCCTGCGAGCGCCGCAAGGTTGTGATCTCAGAGCAGGCTCTCAGCCAGAGTGGGAGAGTAACAAATAAAGACAACATTAAGCATTCAATGACTGTGTCACGCCATTAGATGGTTGTACATTTCAGCTGGCTGGGCCCAGGGTGGGACAAAATGTGCAGGTTGGTGCAGTGGGAGAAGTGGGGGAGTAACATAGTGGGTGAGAGGAAGGAAAAGGTGAAAAGCAGGTGACAGCAATGGTGACATAGTGGCAGGACGGGGGTGGGGGAAAGCCAACAGAAGATTCCCAAGGCAATGATGCACTTAACCATTTCTTCTTGCCCTGGGTTGGTCACTTGATATTGGTGTGTGAAAGGGAAGACAGTGGTGTGTCATTGTGTTGTGCCATTGTTGTGTGCCAGGTGAGAGTCAGGAAGTGGGGGAGTAAGGGGATTTGGGGTGTGATAATTAAGCCACGACTGGAGGAAGAAGGCTTGTGTTAGCCTAAGGTTTGTTTGAATTGATCACCACACTCCATCTTTCCCTTTCACATCAGTCTCACCACCATTTAAATTAAAATGCTACTGAAATGTAAAGAAGGGCAGGTGCTTTCTACTGAGGTCCCTGACCCTGGACTGGCAGCCTGCATACCCATGCTTGTGCACAATCTGCCCTCTCCACGTGTCTCTTCCTCCTGTTACAGGGAGATCCTTGCTTACAAGCAGGGATGCCATTGTGCCCCAGCCTTTGAGGCTGTTCCCTGAAACCCTGGCCAGATGAGGGGAGAAGGGCTAAACTTAGTTAGCTAAGATAGGAAGCAGTAAGCACATCTAAGCAGTAAGCAGTAAGTACATCAGTAAGTGCTGAAATAGAAGAAGGGACTTACCTCCTCACTTTCCTCAGTATACTACAATTCTCTGGCTAGGTCTCACCAGATACCCTGCAAGTCCCAAAGGATTCAGCAGACTTGACTAACCTTCTAAGGCAATCATAGTTTAATATACTTTAGTAGGAATGATCCATGACAAAGCCCCCTCTCACCCGTCAGAATTTGGCAGGTAGCACAAACCCTGCCAGAATCTGACTCTTTTCTTTGCAATGCACTTCACCTCCAAGCTCCTGATTGAGAGTTACAAGGTGCCCTGACATGTTCTTGCTCCAGCAGTTCATTAGCTGTGTCTTTCCACAGTGATTGCTGTATTGCAGTATTTCTTCAGGGCTTCCTGGCTCTCCCCAGGAGACAAGGAGATGCAGGATCAGCAGTGGGGTGGCGCATCAGGCAGCGCAGTCGTGTCCACAGTGGAGCTTTGCTGCTGATTCCAGCAGATTGCAGTCATGAGAGAGCTGCACTTGAGTGCAAGCCGGCACTGAACACACAGGCTTGGCCATCTGGCCAACGTGGTTGCAAATGGATGTGCAGGTACTGATCCGTTTTGTCATGGCACAAAAGAGAGAGGGAGGGCAGCTGGAGGCCAGTCAAACCAGCTGAGAAGTGTTAATCCTCACTCACAGCGCGTTATTAGTGAGCAGAGCACAAACTCCGGTGTTCAGACCCACTGGAAACTGCACTGTGGGGGTGCAGGGAATTTCAGTGAGGATAGAGCTGGGCTTGCTGGGGGTCTGTGCCAACAGGCTCTGACAGTAATAGCAAGTGTGGGAGATAGGAAGCATGCTGTTAATTTCAGTGGGTTTCCTGAGACCAGGTCCTTCCTCTTGGCTTTTTGCCCTTCTCCCTGGTACTGGGTCATAGTGACTCCTTTGGAGCAATATCTGTCCCTTCAAATGCGTGTGGTGAACACAGTGGCTTGAAGATCTGGTTCGGATAACTTCATCTGCACACTAGGAAGTTCAAATATTCACAGAGAGGTCTTTCCTCGCTTAACTGTCAACCTGTACTAACCCTTCTGTCTGTGTATCTGTGTCACAGTGGCAGAGAAATATGTGGCAGGAAGGGGTTAACTTGGGGGGGGCGGTTTGCAGGCAGAAGGGAGGAGCAGGGTAGTATTTCTGTATTAACATGCAGCTGGTTAATGCAGCTGAATAGCCCTGGCTCAGCTGTTACCTTTCTCAAAGCCAATGGCAAATGATGAAAAACCGTGGTAATATCTATTAAAAGTTTGTGGAAGGGGCCTGCTCAGTGGGAGCTTTTCTATCTCACATACAAGTGATGATTTAGAACAGAGAAAGATCCCCCCGAGGGGATTTTGTGAACCATGCAATGCTAATTAACTCCATTGTTGTATTTTGTTTTGAACATAAGAGTCCCTCTGGGATTGCAGCACTCTTTCCTACTGCAAGAGATTTCCATTTTGCACCACAGTATAAAATCTTCTCCACATCCCATCAGCAAAAGGGATTAACAATAGGGAGAAGCATATGTGCATAGTTTTATGGGGTTCTAAGGAGGAATGTCTCTCCCTTCACCTCCCAGATGAATTCTCAATGGGGGTCATTTTGTACATCCTTGCTTTTGCTGTTTCTTTAACCTTGAATTAAGAACAAGTGTACATCAGATGCTGGGTAGCATCTCCCTTTGATCTTTAGCATATTCAAACCACTTCCTAACAAGCTGTGCTAGAGTTTGTTTTAGTGGTTGGGCTGTTTGGGCAGAAATGCAAAAGTTAAAAAAAAAAAGAAAACCAAAACCCAGCCCCACCAAAAAAATCAACCAAAGCCATCAACACCAAGAGTGGAAGCACTGATGAATGAGTGATTTGCTCATATACAGTACATTCTGAAAGAAAAGCAAAAGAATAAAAGCTCTCATCTCTTTGAAGCCCTTACTGGCTTGTGCCAACAATGTTCAGAAGAGATTTGACTCCCTCTGTGCTGGATCAGCTCTTCATTTTCTGGACTTCTGGTGTCCCACTTCAGTTTGCCCCAACTTACCCCAGTTTGTCCCACCCCTATTCTCTCTACTCACTCTTTTGTAATGAACAAAGTGGACCCTGACTGGCCCTGGTGCTCTGGTCATTAAAATTTAGCAGCAACTTCAGTGAAGTCAGAACAGGGACAAGAACAGGATCTTTCAAATTAATCAAAGAGTTTCTTAATTTTTCAACTTCAGTCTCTGACCTCGCTCCACTCTGCGAATGCCCAGATCTTCATAGGGTGTCTTGGATATTTTCTTCTCTGCACAGCCTTAAGGTCCAGCTCTGTACAAAATTTAGAGTGTTGATTGCTGATTTAAGCAAATCTGTTGTTTCATGGTAAGAAAATACTTAGCAAGCTGTTCCAAGGGAGTGGCTATTAGTGTACTGGAGTCTCACTTATGTCTTCTGGATGGTACTGGAACTGCACTGGGAGCTACCTGCCACCAGCTGTAATGGAAATTTTTGAATGAATTTGACTAAGAGAAGCAGAGATTTGCAAGAGACTTTTTTTGTGCATTTATAACACTGTACATTCTTAAGTCTCCAGTCTTAATTCTTAACCCTGGAATATAATTATAATCAGGGCAATTTTTGAGTCCTCTGAATGAACAACTGGACAGATACTTAACAGCATCTTCAGGAGTGTAAATAACACAAGCCATAGAGGAGCCCAAGCACTACTGCCTTCGCACTCAGGCCCCTGAGGGCATGACTGCTGCCTCTGTCTGTCAGTGCCTCTCAGCAGAGACCCTGCCCTCCCACCAGGTCTTCAGCCAGCTAAGCACAATCCTGTGTATATTAAACAGCTCTATCAGGGATCCTGTGGGGATGTTCATCGGGGCAACAGCTTCTGTGACATTGGTACTAGACTGATGAAGTAAAATTTTTCATGTAGAACTTCCCATTCTCCCCTCAACATCTCTTGCTTTACCGCCAACTTTTTTTTTGCTTTCCAAAAGGAGGGGAATCAATTAAAAATATTTATACTGCCTCTACCCCAAACATTCCAGCAGCACCATAGCTGGATGTGTTTTCTCTTGGAGTGGTGCATTCAGTGACCCCTGTAGAAGGTGCTCTTGACACCCTTTTTGTTCACATTATCTTATCCTGTTGGCTCTTGAGGGCTATTACTACCTCAGTTGCAGCTGTCTATTCTGTAGTGGTCTGCAGAGCATGCTAGTGTGTGTAAAGCAACATACTGAAAGGACAGCGAGAGTAATTTTTTCTGGAAATGCTGCCTAATCTTTCCTGCTTGAGTGTTACAGGTCCATCTAAATACATATTTTTCTGCTATTCTTTGCAGGCCCTTTTTACAAATTGACAGAATCAAAAAGGCAAAATTCAAGGGGAGGGTCTTGCCAGTCTAAAATCCTTAGTTTACTTCCAACACACATAGTGTTTTAGTGACCTCAACTTCTTCTCACTCACATCTGAATAAAAGATTTACTCCACTCCACATCCAGAGAAGGAATGGTAGGAGCCACCCCATTTTTGAGAAACATTTCCATTGCAGTGGTCTCATTAGGATCAATTTTGTCAAATCCTTCTGCTTTTTTTTTTTTACCTTCTAGTTTATATAGCTACAAGGGGAAATTTCTGCCAACAGAAAACAATCCCACAAACCATTTTTTTCTAGTCTACTCTGTAAGCTGGTCTTCCTTTTATCACTTGCTGACTGCTGGCTTGTTAATGAGCAGGAGGGGAGAGCAGTGAAGGCTCTGCCAACATGGTCCTCATCATGCCAGCCTGACAAGTGTGCAATGGGGACACCAAATGCCGTGGGAGGAACAGAGCCCTTTGTTGACTTCTGAGACCACAGTGAGCCACAGAGCAGTGAAGGCTTTGCACAGATATAGGGAGTGTATTTTGGCTGGAGCTGCTCCTGTTCCTGGTGCCATGGAGGCATCACACCCCTCACCCTTTCTCTCCCTAAAGCTAAGTATAGAAGACATTTGAACTCCCAGAAGTTTCACTGTCTCTGGGCGCTTTGCAGCTCAACTCTTGATGAGTAACCACATCAGCCCAGGGAGGTCCCCACCGGCTTCTCTGGGGCTCTGCAAGAGGCTGCACATCCCCCAGTGTGCAACCCACAGTGGAACTGCCCACCTTTGGTTTCCTTCTTTCAGCAGCAACATGGAAATATTTTTGTAGTTTCCATGGTATGGATGCATAATGCCAATGCCCGTTTGTCCTCTGTAACATACGATTTTCCACACTCTGCTAGAATGGGTAAGAAGCAACTCTAGTGCTACTTGAGCAGCCTTTGCATACTGTTAGGAAGAAGCTGGATACAGAGAAGGGGGCACAAGGAAGGTGGGAGCTTATTTCACAGCCCCTGAGCTTTCTTCCAGGTAGCTTCTGAGCTTTGCATTTCCCTGTGAACATTTTTCCCCATCAGGCAGAAATGACTGGAAAGATAGCTAACCTTGCACATCACGCCGAGCACAGGGTACCTACAAATATTATTTTAATGTGTCCCTGCTCTTCCCTGTCTCACCCTAATATTTGCAGTAGATAATTTTTAAAGCCTAAAAAACGTAGGCTTGTGATTGAACATGCTTTTTCTGAGCTAAACTCTATCCTGTCCCTGAGTAATTCCTTCGTCTCAGTTGCCCTTGTTAAATCCTCAGGAGAACAGGGCAGAGGTTCAACCTCCAAGTCTCACAGCCAAGACACAAACCCAGCAGTCACCCCCATGTGCAGGGGGGCTCTGGGGTCTCCTGTATCACACGTAAATACAGCCCTCTGCTTTCCTCTGGCCCTTTCCACTCCACTGTCATGAATCAAGCCCAGATTTATTTATTTTTTTTCCAGGAGAATAGCAGTGCCCTGCCTCGTGCTGGCAGCCCCACAGAACTCCTCCAGGTCAGGTCCCTGAAGTGCCCAAAGTCTCCCACACAGCTGCCAGCCAAGTGACAGGAGGCAGAGGCAGGTGTCACGCCAGGATGCATTTCAAAGCAAAAGAACTCTTGTTTTAAGTCTGTGCAACAACCTTTCTCCCAGAAGACTGGCAAAAAAGCTTTTAAAATTAATTTGCATAATTTGATCTTTAATTCTCTTTAAATGGAAACCAAAATGGCACTGTTCTCAACAAAAAAGACTTTTACAAAAGCTAAAGGATTGGTTGCAAGGTGGAGATGTGTTACTGAGCTGAAACTAAGCCCAGATAAAAGATAATTAGGCAGACTGAACAAAATTCTGCTTACAGACAGAGGGGAAAGTCTGAGGTAACAGCATGGGCTTCAGTAAAATTACTTCACATTCATGTCAGCATAACTGAGCGTTGGTCTGCAGTAACTACTTTAAGTTTTCAGCTCTGTGGTTAATTAGAACCCTTTTCATTAATGTGGGTTTTTTTTAGTTCAAGAATTTATTAGATTAATAAACACTGCAGATATGTTTGTAACAGCAGGGCAAAAGTTCTGTCTGTGCAGAAGACCAAGACACCATTTGAGTCAATCTGACTGTGATAATTTAATTCAGTGGAAATTTTGGCCCACTGAGATGCTATTAGGAGAGCTGTGCATAGAAAACCAGAAAGAGTTCAGCTAGTAAAAAGCTATTTTCTGGTGCTTGTAAATGAAAAGCAACCTTACTAATGAAGAGCAATGTATTTTATCTATCCTCCCTCCCTGAATTAAATATACAGCTTTATATGGTGCTTCTACCTTGAAATAAAAAAAGAAGCAATTTTAGTACAAATAATCCACCACGCTTGTTTCTGAAGAGCTGTGTTTATTGTTAAAAATATCCAAATGGCAAGGTACAAACCTGTTCTACAAGAGACCTCCGTTTTCTCCCCCTGCTTGCAACAATCCATCCTTTAATCAAATATAAAGAAGCTCCATTAATGTCCTCTTCTCACCAGGGCTTTTAGTTACCTAAAGCCTGAGCACCCACTGAAGGCATATGGCCATAACCTCCTCAGCCTTTGCTTTAAAACAATAGTGAAATAGAAACAGAGGAGCTGGGGCAAGCTGGCAGAATATAAATGGAAGATCTCTGTGACTTGTCAGTCCTCCTGGGTTCTCCATCACTGCTTGTGCCATGGAAACGCACTCCAGGCAGCAGGAGCACATGGAAGTTCACAGCTAAATTCTGCTCATGGGTAGCCCGGTGTAAATCCAGAACAACCCCACCAGAGCCTCCAGACTTAACTGGGATTTTCATCTGGGCAACCACAGTGACTGAAGAAGTAAGACATAGCTGGACTGCTGTAGACACTGCCAGGAATAAAGCTGAGCTGTCAAGGTTAGTTGCAAGTAAGTACTGCTGCTTCAATCAATTTTAAATAGTTTGCAGCTTTCACAGATATCAGTATTGCCTTATTTTGGGGGGTGGGGGAGTGGGGGGGGTGTACTTTAAAAAAACACATTGTAAGAATAAAAACTGTGCTGCTATAAATTAGAAAATCCTCATGAAATACAGTGAGAGCAACACATACCACACTGTGGCACCAGGGATGTGATCTGTTTTATGAAACACATGGCTTTATGTTTGATGAAGGGAGCCTGTTGAAGGATTGCAGACCAGGAGGGCACACTAGATTTGTTGTTTTATTAGGTTCTGGGTTATGTACTTCTCCTTTTGCTGCATATCTGACAATATATGCCATTCCATTCAAAACTGAATGGGCTGGGGGAAGGAAGGCAGAAAAAAATCATTTATGAAGGACTGGAGAACTTTATTTTCTACCTTTTGATAAAAGTGTTAGAAAAAAAATGGTGTCATTTTCTCTAAACTAGGAACAGAAACAGAAAGAAAAATGGAATTTAAGCAGATAGAGAAGAACAACTACACTCCACAAGCGTAGGGAAGGAATTGTTAGAAATACTTAAGTACACTCACCAACATCCAGGTCATTGAAATCATGCCCTTTAGATGCAGCAAAAAATCCTCCATTATATCAGAGCCATCTTGAAAATACTTCATGCAGGATGAATTGAAGGATATCCCATTATCAGACATGGGAGATAATTTGCACTTTATGGGGTCCAAAACTGCATGGCTATGATCAGACTGCTTACAGTTATGTGCTCCATGCTCCATCCCTGGAACTGCCTGAAACTAGTGAGCAAAGGGCACTGCTGGGGCTGGCATTTGCTGCCCGTTCTCGTCCAGCACCATGGCAGGACACTGCCAGAAGGATCAGTCCTGAATTCCTCTCTAACGTTGGCTGCCTGCGGGGAGGTGTCCTCACCACATTATTTTGGATTTTGTGATCTGGCAACCACTGCTATTCCATTTCAAGTTTGCCCAGGTCCCCTTTGTCAGAAAACTGCTCTTTCCAGACATGCCCCAGAAAGCTCTTTACATCAGGTGAGCAAGTTGTGCTGGTTTGCCTACAGATGTACAGGAGTGAGATTTGAGGCAAAAGGTGATGAACTGAAATCTGGTGCTCAGGAACAGGAAGGGCTGGATCACCCGTTCCACCAACAGCTCACATAGGTGTAACATGAGGCTATGTGTCTAAAATTTGATTCAAAACATACCTCAAGACATCCAGGCCTCCTGCCTGTGCACTAAGGAGCTGCCAGCATGATCCCACAGAAAATACAAACACAAAAATGGGCTCCAAAATCCTATCCTAACCCCAAACTTCAGCATTAGAGGATGCCTGCAGGAAGGTTCACTTCTGCTTGTTTGAGTTTCATAGTCCCAGTCTGACTCCTGAAAGGTGTAGAAACCTCCTTCAGCCTTTAGAATGATAACCTTCCACTTAAGACATTGATTTGAGATGTGCAGGGACCTGGGCTCATTTCCCTTCAAACGCAGAAAGGAGGTAGACCCATGCCTCCAAGAAATTTAAGGAATAGGTGTTAGTGAGGACAGAGTATCCTCCTCTTGATAGTCTAGCACTGTGTGGCAATGAACACAAAGTCACAGCTAGGCAGAAAGGAACATTAATCCTCCTCTCCTAGGTCACTGATTAGGGTGATGAGTATGAATACAAATTGCTCTTCAGCTCTTCTTCTCAACCCCTATCCAGACCTCAGCCTGTTCACCTCTTTGGAGTATCATGGATTTCACACATGTGGTGGTTTGGTGCTAGCAAAGCACTTAACACTGGCAGGGCTTTGCCTAGCAATGGCTTTGGTTGGGGTACCTTAAGCCTGTTGCACAGTTGTGGCCCTCTGGTTCCATGACATCACCACCTCAGCTGGAAATTCTGCAGGCTTCCTGCTCTCTCCTTGAGCCTCTTGGAGAACACCTTTTAAACTGTTGGGTATGAATATTCTGCACAGGCTCCAAGAAATTAACAGTTGGCTTTCTCACTCCCCCACAGTGTAAATATCCTTTTATTAGCTGCTAGAGCTACTGGATGTGCTGATGACAATATCATAACAAAGCTCCAGCACTAGTTCAACTAAGAGACCCCATATTTACAGCTGTCTTGGTTTAGAAAGACAGGTATCTGCCAGGGAAACTGGGGTTCCCCTTAGAATAGAGGATGTAAACCCCTCACCCCCCGCCAAGTTCTAATTTTGCAATTAACGGCTCTCAGGCAAAGATTTGGGAGTAGGAATAACAGCTTTTTACTAAGAATATAAGAATACAAATGTGGTAGAAAAGAAAAANAGATAAGAACAATGCTCTACCTGATACTGACCGTTGGCCCATTATCAAAAGGCACCCACCCCCAACTGTTTTTCAGCAGATGAAATTGAATAGACTATAACCCAGGACAACAGCCTTTAGTCTTGGATATATAAATAGACTAAGGCTGTGGAAATCAAAGATTTCCCCCTCACTATTGCTGCCAAAGAATAATCAGTGAAGAAGTTGGCCAAGCAGGAGTGTGGGGGTCCCCTCTCCAGTGCCCCAGATAGGCCTCTCTCTGGCAGGGAATGTGTGCACGTTTCTGCTAGAGAGCTGCATGCAGCAGCACTGCAGAGATGGGTGTCCGTCCTCTGGGATCACCCCTGGGGAAACATCCTTCACTTTTAATAGTAGAGGCAGATTTCAGTTTAAAATCAATGCTGCTTTTTTCTCCTGAGCTCAGAATAATAAGCTGTGACTCTTCAGTGGAAAACCCAACACATTTTAACATTTCTCTGACGACATTGAGAAAAACTTCCAAGCCCATGGGGTCCTGTTTAGAATTGCTGCCAGGCTGATAAATCCTGGCGACAGAGGCATCTCTAGGAAAAAAAAAAAAAAAGATTTCCAGTAGCACAGGAAAACAGTGCAATACCAAGCTATCATCACCTTCTAATAGACAAAACATTTATAGTTTATTGTCAGGAGGACTCTGGCTACAAAGCCTTTCCCTGAGCCAGAGTGGACTGACCTTTTGCAGTAGGCACAATAAGACAGCAAACACGGCTGAGCTGTCAGAACTTCTGCAATAACCCCAAATCCCTTTTGACAAGGGGAATCAAAAGCTCACAGCTCTCCACCACCACCTAATAATGCCCATGACCTCAACAGTGCCTTACAAATCAGCTACATAGTTTGAGAGCTAGGTGCAACACCTGCTTCCTGGCAGCAGCCATTTGTTTTCCTCTGGATAAGTTCTTGGGAAGCTCACATCCAGTTCTCCAAGTATCAAGTAAGAGAGTTTTCATATCACACTGTCCTAATGCAACCTGCCCAAGAAACCTCATGGATATCACAGTGGTGAAGAGCTTGACAACTTCCTCCTAAATAACACCCTCCCACTCTGCTTTGTGCTCTATGGTTCATTCCTCACCGGTATTTTAGGAATTCTGTACATGTAGTTGAAAGTAGGTAGCCTTTAAGAGTCAAAGTGCACGGCCCTTACTCCTATCATCTTTTGAGGCACTGCTTAATAAAGAAACAACTCAGAGAAGGCTCCAAACAACTTTGAAATGGGTACAATTGCTTTTCCCTCTGTAGTATGCACGTAGAAATACATAACAGAAATATTGAGGTTGGAAAAGACCTATAAGATCATTGAGTTCAACCATTATTCCAGCACCAATGTGTTCACCACTAAACCATGTCCCCAAGTGCCATATTCACGTGCCTTTTGGACACTTCCAGGCTTCGTGACTCCAGCACTTTCCTGGGCAGCCTGTTTCAATGCCTGACCACCCTTTCAGTGAAAACATTTTCCCTAATATGTGTGTGTATATACATATATAAACCCTGCTGTATGACATTAGGGAGTTTAGCAACTGGTCCTTGCAACTACCTAGCCTACCATAAAAGCAGCAATCTGTTCAAACCTCCTGCTTGATTTGCATCAAAAGGAGACCTGTTTTTTTTTTATTTATTTCATAGAAGTTCACTAATAGGGTGAGTGGAAAAAAAAAAGAGAACTTAAGTAAAAAGTGAGAACAATCCAGATAATGAATCATATTGGTAAGTTAACAGCCTTGAGCGGTGAACATGAAATGCTAGTTCACATTTAGAACCAGGGTACCATTGCCTAAACCACAGCATATGTGTTCAGCTGTCAGCCCCAGGGGAGTTTAAAATCAAAAGGGACTTCAGGCTTTTTGGATTTAACTGCTATATAAATTAGTTTAAACTGTTATTCAGATATTTGAGTTGCACTGATCCCTAAAAGTCCCTAAGTGCTCACTACATCAGTTTGCTCAGTGTCTCCCTTACACCCAAACCCCTTCCTGTGCTTCAGTCATTCCGCTGCCTGTGTGGGGGGTCCTTTGCAAAATCATCCTGAGCTCAAATAATTTCGTTAAATAACTGGATATGACTTCTCTCCTTAGAAAATAAATGCAAATTCGATCCAAAAAGGGTAGGAGTTCTTCCATGTGTCTTTGATTCAGGCAGCGAAATCCTAAGTAGAAGGCAGGCTTCTCTGTTTCACATTTTTTGTTGGCAAAGTAGAAAATTCTCCATTCAGCACGCAGATTTGCTGCAGTTTGCTTAGACACCAAGTCTCCATCTGCTCTACCAGGGTTGTAAACCTCTTGGCTTGAGTTCTGCTAGCCCTTTACTTCCCTTGCCTTCTTCCCTTATCTGAGGGTAAGAAACAAACCATGGAATCATTTAGGTTGGGAAAGACCTCTAAGACCAACGAGTCCAACTGTAAACCCACCACTGTCAGGTCTACCACTAAACCATGCCTGCAAAATGCACATTAAGAATTCAGTTCCTGTCTGCAAAAGGAATTTCAATTAAAATAAACAAAATTGCTGAATGAAAGTGAGGTTAATAGCATTTTATTGCTGCACAGCAGGGCTGTGAAAGTAAGTAAAGATTCTGGGGTTGGAGTAAAGGCAGATGTATATGTTCCCTCATTTTCATTTGAAAATGTAAACCCAAAAGATGACTGTGACTGTACATGTTTCCCTCCTCCACCCTGGACAATTGAATCCGTTTACCTAGTGTCTGATCAAGTTACAGCACAAAAAAGTCCTATTTAAAACCAAGGCACTCCTCTTCTCCTTTTTACTCACATCTTAATGCTTTACAAAGCAAAACTCCAGACACTTTGTGAGTCACATATCACTACCAAATAAGTTGCAGTCATTGAATGGTGCCTCATAAAGGAGGCAGGAAACAGGAAAAGCTCAAAATAAAGCTGTTTGTAAATTAAAGAACTGAGGGAAAGAATGGATAGGAAATGAGTCCCTTATTTCTTCTTCAAAATTATTCTGATTAATGAGGAGAAAGATCAATAGCCTATCTGCAGCTGCCACGGGGAAGACAGGGTGAAGAGTGAATCCAGATCCAAGTATCCCCGTGGTGCCAACACATCACATTCTGCACAAGCTCGATATAATGAGCCGCAGGGTGAGATCTCATGTGACTGCACTACTTTACCTGTCTGTCCATTCAGTTCCTCATTACAGCTCGATGTGCTCAGTTACAGGGTACCAAAAGGAGAAATGTATGGCATAGATTTGTGAGTAGTCAGGGAAAGGATTGCTTTCATTCCTGTAGCACTGCTTTCCTCCTGCTGTAACAAGAGCCCCAGACACTCCAGGCTTCCTCCTGCCCTGCTGCCGCAGGCAGCTCAGAAGTCATGTGTACAGCGTTTCCACAACATGGGGCAACATCCAGGCCCACAGCATACTGAAAGCAGCAAAACATTCCCACTGACATCTTTGGATTTTGTTCTTAAATCAACCCCTAAATGAAGCACCTCAGATATCGCTGTTTCCTTTATTAATGTTTGGTTTGGAGACTTTGTAATTACGTTTAGCAGCTTCTGTGGGCCAACAGATTCGAAGGCAAAACGACCGGGCAGGATGCTGAGGCCGTTTCCACTGTTTTGAGAGCACTGTGTAAGGAGAGAATGACTGTTTTTTGGATGGAGACCCTGGGTGAAACAAGGCAAGGCATCATGCTCCCATCCACTTTGGCTTGCCCCAGAGGCAGGGAGAAAGTACCCAGCACTATTTCATTAAGGTTTTGGCATGTCCCTTAATGGCATTTGTGGTAGTTACAGGCACAAAGGAAGCATTTATCCCCGGTTGTTTTTCCCATCTGCAGCCATTCATTTGCAGATTTGCCCAGAGATCAATTCACGCTGGCAAGAGAGATAAGAGGGACCCCTGACGCTGGACTTGAGAGATTACAGCAGCCAGGCTGCTCCAAGGGCAATTACCGAGCCGCAGAAGGGTGCTATATTTTTGAGCATCCCCTAATAGGAGCATCCCCTGACACAGGCACCCCAGGAACGCTGTCACAGCCGGCCTGCTTGCTCCAGGCTCTGCAGAGAGCTGATGGACACCAGCACTCAGATGCAGCTAGGGAGGGATTCCTCCTTTCTGCAGCGACTGGGTACAGACAAAGCGACGCACAGAGAAAAGCTAGTGACAAAAATTATTACCGACACACATTTGTTAGACAAAACTCGATTTCCATTGCCAGCTCTCCAGAAGACATGGCCTCCTTTTTGGCATAACCCTGCTCCAAACGGGGAGGCAATCAAAGGGCTTTTGGCAGAAACCTCCTAGCGAGGGGCACTGCTCCCGCAGCCACAGGAGCGACTAGGAGTCAATGGGACACAGTTCTTAAAGAGCTGCCTCCTTGGCTATAAATACTTTCAACATTTAAAGATGCTTAACGTGAGTGTTTGTGAAATCAAGGAAAACAGCTATACAATGCTCATATTTAGATTTACTGAAGAAAATATTTTCATTTGGTGCTTAACTGTATCCTTACACTTGGGCTTAAGCCACCCCTAAAATTGGCTCAGGCTGCCACAAACCAGCAGTTTTAACCAATTTAATTGCTGTCTGCTGCAATCCCACCCGCCTTCCCACCCCTGGTTGCACATTCCCCCTCTCCTTTCTTACGCCAGCTCTCGTGCTTG
Source organism: Cyanoderma ruficeps (assembly GCA_008694505.1). Taxonomy (NCBI): domain Eukaryota; kingdom Metazoa; phylum Chordata; class Aves; order Passeriformes; family Timaliidae; genus Cyanoderma; species Cyanoderma ruficeps. The sequence continues at coordinate 13,796,515 of VZDJ01000782.1, forward strand.
TCCAACCCTGCTCTGAGCCATTTGGGCATGCAAACCAGACACACACCCTTGAAACCCTAAACCCCGCTCTTTTTCTACGGATTTAGCACGCTGGGGTGACTCAACACCAGGTCAGATGCACACTAGCGCTGGGGAAAAGAAAGGCGTGGGGTTGTTCAGTTGAGGCAGGGTGGGACCACGAGGCTCAGAAATATGACATTCCATCCCTGTAGTCCTGCTCCCTCCACCTCTGCCCAGGCCGTTTAATCCCATCCTGTGCTAAATTATCCAAAGCTTAACCTGACCCTCCTCCCTAGACACACACACACACACACACACNCACACACACACACACACACACGGTTTCTGCAGGGTCAGTAAATTCACTCAGCTCAGCAAGAGTCCTTACCAGCATGGAAATGCATGGCTGGAGGTGAGAAGGGCTTCTCCTTTTCAACACCAGGGAGCCATTAGATCATCTAAGCGGTGCTGTCAAGCCATAGCCTCAGGCTTCTGCATGCATTTAAATCCATGTTACCCTAAAATCCGGGATAGAGAATTAGAGACAAAGCCTTAAGCTGAAGAGAATCGCAGAGCTGAGCAATAACCATGCTTCCCAGGGAAGGCTCCTGCAACCTTGGCCTTGTTCTTACCTGGTCTTTCTAATAGCCGTTGTTTTAGTATAAGGATACCAAGGACTAAGCCAGATCTTTCTGGAGGACCTGTAAGTCAATTTACAGGAAATTTAGACACCGCTGTAGCCAGAACCTAATAAAAAAATAAATGCAAAGGGGAAAAAAAAAAACCCCAACCCAAACAAAAAACAAACAAACAAAACCACAACAAAAAAGAAAAGACAAAAAAAAAAAAGGCAAGAAAAAGCAAAGCCCTACAGCAAGAGGACAGCTGAGATTTCTGACAGGATACCCTTCTCCCGGTCGGGATTTACCAGTGTTTTGTGACACAGAGTCTTAAATACGAAGATAAGTGCTCGTCTGTAAAGAAGTTTTCTCATACATTATGCAGCACTGTCTCTTCCACACTTCATATACATCTGTCTGTACCTATAAATAGAAATGATGTCTCATGTACATTATCATATATTACAACTTCTGATAATGTGGTAAAGGAAAGGAAATAAGCAAAGGAAGTAAAGTGTGCTTTGCCAGATCATGCAAACTCCACAGAGCCCTGGTTAGTCAGCTTCAGGCAAACCAGTGCTGGAAATAGCACAAAAACGTGGAAAAGCAAAAGGATGAGAGAAAAGACAGTAAACCAATGGGTTTGTTGCATAAAAAACAGAAGACCAAGTCATCTTGTGAAGAGGCTAGGAGACCAAAAAGAATTCTTTCATGCTCAAAACTGGAGGATTGCACAAAGTGGCACAGCACAAGTAGGGAGAACAGGCCAGAGCAGATCTGCTGGGCAGCAGTGGGAGGAAGAAGACATGATCCCTTCAATGCCAAATCCAGAGTCAAACCCCAACTCTCAGTCTGAAAGATAGGGGCCTGAAGTGCTGATTGTTTTCCTTTTTTAGAATGTGTCACCTCTGCGTTGCTGGAGGGTTTTTTTCCCTTCAAAAATAAGACAAAAATTCTTAGTTTTCATAAATTTTATGAACTGATGAAATATCTTCACAACTTGTTCTCATCAGTGTTTACTTGTTTAGTATTTCAGCTTGACCACTGTGCCTACAGGGCTAATGAGCCGTGACTGGCAATACAATTAAAGATAGATTTGATGGCATCCTGGCAGACAAAAGTGTTTTAATTAAACTGAAAGAAAATTGTTGTTTATGGGCCAGGAGCCCATACTGACTAGACAAAACGAAGCCTTTTGACAGGAAAAATCAGTGCCACATCTAAGGGATGGGGAAACTGAGGCTTAATTCTTGGCTCCAGCAGACTTCCAGCAGAGCCCATTACTTTGGGCCAAGGGCAAGTTTTGACTTGTCTTTTGAAAAATGTGGAGAGTTCAGTCTCAGCCTCCCTGGAACTTTCTGGCTGTTTTCGCTAGGCAGGGCTGAGCAGAACCCAAAGGAAGCTCCACACTGGTTAGCATCAATGCCACTTCCTAGTTCTCCCCACAACTTCATTTAACAGTAAAACTCAGAGCTTAGTTTGTTTAAAGGCCAAGCTAAATCTGAACCAGCCGGGGTTACGTTGAAAACCACAAGATTTATAAAAAGCAGTTCCCTCTCTCACCCTGTTCAGGTTCAAACTAATAGCAAAACTTGCTTTGACTTTCCTAAGAGTAAAGTTAAAGCCTCCAAGTTTGCTTTTTAAATCAACTTCAGTTACTTCTCACCGGCTTTGAAAACAGTATACTTTTGAGAATTGATTGATTCATTGTGAAAGAAGATGGAAGGAAATTTTGGAGAGAAAAAGAATGGTAATGCATCAGTTTCTCTAAGGCAGAATTATCACATATAGGCATTTCAAGGCCAGGTAGGCAGCTTCCCCTATTGAAGTTGTGCAATACTTTGCACTTAAATACTATATTATCACTTGCTTCACTTTGTCAGCTTTTACTGCTTGGTCTGAAAGCTCTCACTGGATGCCACAAGTTAATCAAGAAGATAGTTTTTCTGGTTTTATTCAAGGTGTTCCTTTTTTAAATTGCCTTGTCAGAAAACAAACAAACAAAACAAAACATCAAACAAACGAACAAAACCCCAACCAACAAACCAACAAAACAAACAAAAAACCCTGAAGAAAATAAAAAAACAAAAGAAGAAAAAATAATCAGGGAAAAAATGTTTAATATTAACAGCACATATACCTCCACAGGTGTAGTGGTATACATTATATCTGGAGTCTGACACAACGATGACCTGTGAAGTCTATGAAAGACATGAGAAAACGAAAGTTGCAAGACTGACAGTGTAGCCCATCTGAGTTCACCCTGAATCAATGAGAAGTGTAGAGGCAGAGGATCATTTGCACAAGAACTGAAGTTGATTCAAGGCCACCATTACCTCCCAGTGATCATCTCTCTCTCAATTCAGATTTAAAAGCTACGGTGCTTTGCAGGTCTCTCATACTTTCTCTGGGTGTCCTTTAAGCTGCAGCTAAATCCCTCCCATTTACAGTAAGCTTTCACCTGAAAATACATCCTAAGGTTTTATCAACTGTCGTCTAAGAACCGAGGCACCTCCTGTGGCTTCAGCTGCTGAAACAAAACAGTTTTTTATTTTGCAAAAAGGCTCATACATAGAAATACTCATAATCCTTTCTCTTTTTTTTTTCCCTCGTGTGACACAAGAGGTCAGAAGCATTGGTACCTCCAGTCCCCCACCTCAGATGGCACTGTTGCCCAAATACACATTCAGAATACATGGTTTTAGTTGGAGTCAATTCAGGAAGAACAGGAACACATTTAAGCTCAGAGAACCAAAAAGGAAACTAAAAAACATTGCAGCCAAATTTCAATAAATAGAAATGGAATCATGCCATTAGCAGATCTCCCTAATCCCAAGTAAAAGTCCTATTTACCCTGGTTCAAAACCAGCTTTTTTCGTAGTCTGTGCATGACCTGGTCAGCACGAAAAGTCTTCACCCTTTACCCACTCCCCATCCAGCTTCCACCTCCAGGGCCATCTGTGGTGGCCATCAGACCCAGAGGACAGGCCACAGAAAATCTCTGGAGCTCACTCCTTCTAGATCGCTTCCTCCTGGCAGAGCACAGCTGCTTAGAGCACCAGAACCAGTCTGAGTACAAGTAGCGAATCAACACTTCTCTCTGCTTATGCTACTAATGACACCCCAGATTACTAGCACCGAACTTTACTTTTTTTACTTTTCAGTGTGTTTTTTACATTGTGTTTTTCTATCTGCTGAGACAATAAAAATCAATTCCTGTAGAGCAATTTAATGGTTTACATGGTGTTTTATATTCAGATTTTCAGTGTTGCAATGTTTGTCTGGCAAATCTGTGCAGGAGTGTTTCTTAAGTACTTCTGTGAAATTAAAGTAAACCCATACTGAGGGTAGGCACTTTAACAAGCAAAATACTTAAAAACCAAGTAAATGTGTAGGAAAAACAATATAATGGATAAAAGTTATTTGGTCAACTGAAGCAGATTGGTTAGAGATCTTATCCATATGCAAGAAATACAGTTACATGTACAAATATTTGGAGGCCTGGTGACATAGATAAATAGTTAATAACTTTTTTCCTGATGAGTTTTATATTAGATTTATTACAAAATACTGTAGAAATCTTCCCCCCTGGGCAGAACTACCTACCATATAAAAGGTCCTGTTTGTGAAAAACATCTTCACGTGCTGAGCTTTGTGGATCAAGGATGGCTGTGCAGATCTACAGGTTTGTCTGTAACTCACCGTGCATGAATTTAACCATGGAGCAGGCTGGCTGAGACTGTGCACGGGTCTTGTGGTCTGTCCCTCCTGCTCAGGAAGGGCGGAGCACTGCAGTAGCAGTTTTTGTAGGTTTTCTGTAGGGAAAAGGGAAGTAATTTCAGCCACTACTTAGCACCCTACCACTTCCCTGGAGAACGACCGACTCTAATGCATTTTTCTTTCCTCAAACGATTTAATAACGACACAGAGATATTTTTCATTTTCTCCTTGCTGATGGGCTTTGCTGCTTTCTGGGAGCAGCAATGTTTATTTGGAGGAACAGGTCTTTGAAAGACAAGTATTTAATGTTAGGAAGTTCAGCCTGAGGAGTGATTTTACTTTAGCAGATTTAAATATTTCTAATAACTTTAATTATTCTTATTCAACCGTGCCATAGCAGGTATGGATTAAGCAACTAACATTTCAATATGTTTCTCTCTCACTGGACAAGGCAAGTCTACAAATTTCAGGGCTATTTACTAGGTGTCTAGTGGAAATGTCTTGTTCGTGTTTTACCATGGTGTAGGGCAACACTAGACAGGGAAAAGCTGCTCTGTACTTTGGGATAGTCTTTTACAACTGGAAGGTGACATTTTGATCCTTAATTCACCCATTCAGACAAGTTTACTTCTGCTAGACCTACAGAAGGTTTCTATGGACATTTCCTCCTTTTTGAACTCCTAAGTGCCTCACCATTTTTTCTTGTTAACATTATTTTTTTAATTTCACCTTCTGCATTGATGGAACCACCCTTCTGTGCAGCACTGGAGGTGTTTGTGCTTTTACCCAACACCACAACACTGGGGACACCTGGAGGTTTAACCAAGCCCTCTTTGGTCCTGGAGGTGCCAGCATGTGTCTAGGGTGGGGATATGTATATTAAAAATGCAACAATACACACATTTCTCTGCTCCTAGGGGCTCTACAGGGAAGAGGCAGAGGGAAGAGGAGATGAAAGGATGTATATACATCGCTGGAGGAAATTTGTAGTGCATGAGTGCAGTGTTTATTTCTCTAATTACTTTTTGTTTCTTCTTGGTGTTTGACTGCATCTCTTGTCCTTCAGCCTCCAGAGTTTCAGTGCCACCTCCTAAAATTAGAGTGGTTACCCCTAACAGCTCCAGTCTGCACATTAGCAGGGCTTGAGTGACTACTGGCATTTTTTGTTTCCAGATTTCACTCAATCTTTTATTCAAATTGAAAGGAGGAAGTTACAAATAGGATTATGTTTTTAAGACAAGTAAGTCTGCACGTGCTGCCCTGCAAAAGAAATAGTCTTCTTCTTCTTCCACTAGAGAATTATTGATCAAAATTATTCCAATCTGCATTTAAGTAGTTAAAATGGCAAATGTACATGGTAATGAAATATAGTATTTCATGATATATATTATGGAATAGAAGAGAATGGGATTATTTCTTTAAGCCTATAAATTATTAAACTATCATTAAAATGTATGTATATAAATAATTCTATGAGACTTTCTGATTAGATTACCTTGAGAACACATTGTGATTATTCTTTGATGCTTTGCAATAAAGATTTAAATTCTAAGTAGATTTCAGGAAGATTTTCTTTTGAAACAGCAGTAAGAGGTAATGGGTGGACAATACTTAATGAAGCAGAACAGGAAACAGGAGCGACTTTTTAATTTACTCAATTAGTTTCCTGCACAAAAGATGATGAAGTTACCACCACACAGAAATTTTGGGGGAAGTTTCATTCGGTTTATTAGATATTAAACGTTCAGGACATTTAATACAAACTGTTTTGCTACTACTTGCAATACTGGAAGACCAAAGGAGAGCGCTGTTGTGAACTTTCAAATCAGGACATGTGCAGTGAGCAGATTTCTACCTTAGTGTTAAGTGCTGAGCACCGGGAAGATTACATTCTTTTCCACATAAAGGAGAATTAAGCAGGTTTTCATGTCTCTCTTTGCAAAGATGGCAGCAATCTCTAGTGCTGGGGTGGACTTTTCCTTTCTCCAGTGAGATGCTGGAGCACCACACTGAGAAAGTGCTGGGCTGTGAGCAGTCTGGAGCAGAGGTGACTGTTGTTTGCTGGGCTAAACAAGGGATTTGGGTGTCTGAAGCCTGACGGAGGAAGCAGATTTAAGAAATGGGGAGCAGCAGAGAAGAGCAGGGATGAGGCCTGCATGTGGTCTAAAGGACAAAGGAAGCAGGATTTTTGCAGATCTCTGGCATTGAGCAGTGATTACTAGAGAAATGTTCATACAATTGAGAGGTGTCCAAGAAATATAAATGAAAGAGTTTGAACGTGGGCAAGTGCACAGTTCAGCTGTGCTATCAGAAAAGTGTTTCCAAAGCTGATGAGCAAGGCAGATCCTTTGCCAGGTTTAAGACAAGTGAAGAAAGGAGCAGGGCTGTACTGAAATACGTGTGGTAGGAGCCCCATTCATGAGAAGAGGCTCCATTCAGGGCCTTACAAAGGCTATGAGTCAACTGCAAAGAAAGGAGGCATTTCACAGAAACTGAAGTGTGACCCTTTGTTTTGCCTGACCCCAAGGTCCTCAGTGACACAAAAGGGGACCCCAGCACTGATTCTGCAGCAACAAATGCCTGTTGTGAGTGAGTGTATTTGAGGAGCAGTGACAAAAAGGAATGACCCGAGGTTCTTGTTTCCAGCCCTTGTTTCCCAAGGGACTGTCAAGGAGGGAGTCCTCCCTGCAGCCTGACTGAGGTAGGGAGATGAAGGTGCTGGAAAGCTCTTCCTAGTGGATGCATTTCCCTTGAAAACCTCTCTTGAAATGCATGATCTGATCATCCACATGTACTACTAGGACACTTGGATAATGAGTTTTTTGGACTTTGCTCTGCAAAGTCTATAGAAATTAATATGTCTTTTATTCAGCTGTTATGTGAAGTGGGGTTTTGCTAATTTAGGACTGGCAAGGGATTATAGTAGCCCTGCCTTTGTTTTAATCTTCCATTAGTCCATGACTACTTTCTTTCACAAAGTAGACATGAAAGGGATGTTTTGCTTTGCTCTTTTCATTATTCCAGAGAGCTGTAAGTCCCTATTAAAGTTCACGATGGAATTAGGGTGCCGAATGATGGATTTAAAGGTATCATAAAACTCTTCCTGGTAAGTAGTAGTCCCCAAATATATTCCAGTTGTGACCTGAGAGAGTCTGCTGGAGGCATCCCAAGCAGCCATGCATTGGCTTTGCAGATTCTTTGAGCTGAGGAAATTCATTTGCATATGGATGCCATGCTAAGGAGGCCAGCCCGGATTTCATTACTGCTAATGATGTGTGTGGGAGAAGTGATTTAGTTTATAGCCAGTGCCAGGCATGGCACAATGAGGAAGTACTTAATTCATACAAAGCTCTTTCTTGCTTCTAGGACCTAGAAAACAGGGGACTTCAAGCAGCTCCAGTGTTACAGACTTGGTGTCTTCATGACCATGAACAGAGCTGTGACTGAGGCAAGGGAAGGAGGGAGAAGGAAACATCAAGATGTAGTATTGATGTCATGGAGGAAATGATAGGAGAAATGAAAGGGAATGAAAAGCAGAAGAGAAGAAAGACCAATGGATGATGAATAAAACCAGCAGGGAGAATTGGCTCTGCAGGAACTGTGGCTGCCAAGGCTGGATGTTTGGACTTTGGAGGTGACAGAATTTTCACTGGGTCTTTGCTATAGTTTTCAGAACTCAAAATGCAGACCTGTGGTAAGATGTCCATCTTCAGAGACAAGTTCTAAGAACTGTAAAGGAGAAAAGGGAACTCAGGATACCACTGGAGTTGGAGCAGCTGGGGGTTACTGCACTGCCTGAAGGCATCTTCCTGCTCATCTGGAGCCACCTCTGCTTTCCTGTTCCCACAGACATTGCCTCAGACAAGGGGGATTGAACAGGGCCTGGGGGCAGGTTCTTGGCATCTGCTTCAGTGGTCAAAGGGGCTGCTGTGCTCAGGTGACTTCAGGAAAAGGTATTTGAACTGGGATCAGTGTACTGGGAGGCCTCTCAGCTGTGAGTAACAAAATCATCAAGTGGAAGAAAGGATCCAGAAAGAAGGAATGGGTGAGTGAGGGGAATAAATCAGAGGGATTAAAGCACACTGTACCAGCATGCTGAAAGTATCTACAGCATATACTGCCCTCAGAGCATGTGTTGGGGCAGAATTTAAAAGGTCGAAAAGGCTTGGAAGAGGAGCCCAATTCTGGGGTCTATGGGTCTCAACCCCTCTGGTGTTTTATCCTCCCCTGCTACCATTGCACAGGGTAGCAGGGAAGAAGGCAGAGAGCTGCTATCCATTGCTTGGGCACGGGGTATGACCATCCATCTGCATCCCACAATACGAAAACCTGAACAAAGATCTTTCAAGAGGAATTACTCCTGCCTTATTCATGGCACAGCAGCTGGTTGTAATGAATTTTAACTGTTTGGCTGCAATCACCCACAATGCATGCAATCAAAAGGCTTATGGCCCTGCTCACTCCTGCAGCAGCCTGGAAATGCTATCTCCAAAAACACAGGATGGGTTTGGAAACCTTGATTTAAGCATTGTTGCTCTGCAATTTTCTGAAGAGGGAAATCAGCTGGTCAGTTGGACAGGGGGATGTGAACACCACTTCAGTAATCCATGAATGGAGAATGCAGTTCAGAGAGTTCCCTGATTCCTGCTTCATCCGAGCTGAACTCAAAGGATATGGAACAGTGACATTTAGCTGGGGTTACTGGAAATTAAATATTGTTTACTTGGTATTGCAGTTGAATTCAGAACAGCTGTAAGATGTCTTTAAAGAACAAGTCCCAGCTTTAGCATTTGTGTGTCCCTGAGAAAATACTGAGATCTCTTGAACTGATGGCCTTTGCATGTGGTTTTAGGCCAACTGTATGCTCTTGAATGTTTTAGTATGTGCAAGTCACTTGCACAGCTTCATACCCAGCTATCTGAAAATAGCACACAGACTTCACCAACTAGAAGAAATGAGAAAGATGATCTATCATGAAAGAAGAAGCAGGAATCAGCTAAATTTAGAGAAGATCTGAAGAGCAAAGGTGACACAAAATAAAGTGCAATTATTTCCTAGACGCAGGGGAAAAAAATGGAGAAAAAGAGATTATGCCAATGCTTTATTTTTACTGGGCCTCTATTGGCAGACTGAATTGTGTTGGGGGAACGGCTCATTTCTCCTCAGCAACAACAGCAGGTTTTAAATAATGCTTCATATTTCCCAGGTTTAGCAGATGAAGAAAACTAATTACTTGGGAAGCAAATAGAGCAGATTTGCAAACAGAGGAGAATGTTTTATGGCCAGACTTGCAAAGACTTGGCTCCTGCAGATGCCAGAAGACACTGCATCTGCTTTAATCAATGTGGATTGGTCCTTGCTCATTATTTCTTTCTGATCCTCAGGGTTCTTAAGGCAATAGTTTTATATTATCCAGGACAATGAGATTGTACAGCTTCACAGAGAGGGCAACTTACCTGCAAATTTGAAGTGCACATCTTTTGAACCATAAGAATTTCTGGTTCAGAGAAGTCTGGGCTTTGTGTTTTGTTTGTTTCTGAAATGCCATTGTTCTTTCATATCTGTATTTAGGACCCACTGGCCTTGAAATGTTGTATGGCTGGGCTTGTAAACACTTGGCTTCTACAGACACCAGAAGATTCTCTGTTTGCTTTGATCAAGAGAGTCTGATTATTTCTTTGAGAACCCCGTGGTTCTTGGGGTGGTAGTTATAGACCATCTACAACTACATCAATGTTCAGCTCTTCTTCATGCAGAGGGCAACTCACCAGCAGATCGAAGCTGAATGCCTGCTCAGTTTATTAGCAAATGACCAAGAGAAAAACAAAAGAGCCTGGAAATGCTGGACAATGCAGTAGTGAGTGTGTAGGCCCTGTGATGTCACCTTGACTGCTTTAGTTTTCATGACGGTTGAATTGGGTTGGAGTGTGATGGGATGGGCTCTCCTTGTATGTGACCCTGCTGCAATGTATCTTCTTTAAGATAAGATCTTCTTTAAACATAAGAAGCAAGGAGAGAGGGGAGAGGGCAAGCAAGCACTGTATGTAGCATCTGTAACATTTAATTATATGAGACAGGGGTTTTCCAATATGCCTTGCAACACAAAGAACATTCAGCTATCAGCATCACAGTATATATTTTCTAAATCACAACACCCACACATTTCCTTAGCCAAGTAGAAGTTTTCCCTCCATGGCTGCATATCTAAAATTAGCCTGAAGGTCAAATCTGAATAGAAATATCCTTATCATTGAATGTGCTGAGAATGATTGGTGCAGTGGGCTCAATTTTCCCATCGAAAACCTTCATTTATTTTTTTTTAAATAACAGTTGCTTTTACCGTCAAAGAGCTTGGAGAAAGGCAAAATGAGGCCTGCTGTATAAAATCAACATCAATATTCTGCTTTCACTGCAAGGCTATTTTTATTGCCAACTATTTTAAATGTAACAAGATGGATATAGTGAAGCCACAGTGTAAGAGATGCAGCAAGAGGCTTCTGAATAGCTAGGCTGAGCACAGACATGTGAAAGAAAGGCCTTGAAATTTGGAAGATGTTTGTGTATGAAGAAAGACACAATGAAGAATTCTAAGTTAAGAAATGCATTGTTGAGAAGAAGTGAATAGTTCAGGTCTGAAAATAGTTTTTTAACCTGCAGTTGTATTACGTGAGGACTAAGCAGCCTATGCTGCATAAACGCAAAAGCACCGTCCTGCAAGAAGTGCATTTATCAGCCACAGTGTTTTATTGAGTGCTTTAATAATACAAGTGTACATCAACTGATCCACAGTCAAAAGTGGCAGGTCCCTAAGAAATTTACAAGCACTTTTTTTTCCTGTTTTTTAAGTAAATCAAAATACATATTAATTTGTTCAATGCAATAGCCTTTTGTGTGGGAAACAGAAGGCTAGTGATAAACACAGTCTTAGTAATGCACAGTGATTCTTGATTTTAAGCTTTTATACAAAACTTGTTCCCAGTAGCATGCACCCACCATTAAAGACTTCAGTACAAAAAAATAACCCTAAACACTACATTTAAGTAGAAACGAGATATAATTCTGAATTTGTTTGTTTTCCCCAAAACCACATGAAAGAAAAAAAAAAAAACCCCACACATTAATACAAAGCTTTCTGATAAAGCTCTATACTATTACAGATCCAACATTCTTTGCACTGATAACCAAAATTCCCTGTCTACATTTGAGGGAAACAACTTTCAAGTTAACAGAACAAAAAAAACCCAGAACAAATAAAAATAAAAATAAACCAAAATGAAACAAAAAAGGAAGTAGGGACAACCTTTTGTCACAAAATGGTTCAAAATTTAATAAAAAATAAGAATGAAGGGAAAGGGCTATTGATGCACTTAGTGAATGTGCTTGCACAGGTCCAGCAAATCCTAGAGGAGGTTCCTATGTGGCGTATCGCTTGGTCCACTGTCTGGCCATTCTGTCGTGCTCTGCTCTGTTAGTCATGTACTGAGTGGCAATGCTTCCAACCAGGGGGTCAGCTGAAAAGGAAACACAAACCATCAAATGCATGTCAGCCTCAGAAGGATGGAAAAGCTATTTTTAGATCCATGTTCATTCAGTTCTCTCAGGTCTAACTGCAAGAACAAGGTGCCTAAATACACCAGCCTTGTTTTCAGAGCATGGAAGGAAGGAGATGAGAGGGGGGGGATGGAGGGCAATTAGCTATACACGTCTTGTAAACATATAACTGAAACTGAAATTAGTAATTTTTTAAAGTTCTACCTCACAAAAAATGTTCCAGTAATTTTATTTTGAGCTAAAACTCACCTTCAGGTGATGCAATTCATTTATGGTATTAGACTCCCACAACTATTCACAGTCTCACCCAAGAAGAGGAAGAGCTTTATTTCTATTATCAGGTTGAATGTTGTTTTGGTTTTTTTAAAATACATTTAGTTTCAAAGCATAAAGAAATGTAAAGCATTAGGGCAGCAAGTGTACTATTTTCAAAGCAACAGAAGTCAATTTCAAATTTTGGGACTCGTTATTTAATTCATGGGATCCTTCTGAGCATTCCTATGGCCAGAATGCTGCATGATATGGTCTGGATCTACAAATTGCTTCACAAATTATTAATCAAAACCAATCAGTCCCCTAGAAAAACCAACCCAAGACAAGACATTCCCATAAGTGACCATATTTCATTGACATTTTTCTTTTTCAGACAACATTTTTCTCTTCTCAATTTAAGCAGACAAAATTTATAGTTTCCCCCTTTTTTTGAGGGGAATCCATACTCTTAATATTTCTGCTGCAACAGTAAATGTTCTGAGGCTGTACTGTGTAAATCCAGAGGCACTGATACCACACCTTTCCCTGACCTAGGACAGATGAATATGACTTCTTGTGAAAGCCAGGTAATAATCAGCTTTGTTGTTGTCTGAAGATGGTGCCATTGAACAATGTGAGCATCGGCTTTCTCAGTACAGTTGTAATCTGAGTGTAGTGCTTGCACTTTTAACCACTGAAATTCCTGGGACAAGATGTCAGACCTTCTGTCAAACAGAGTAAATCTGGGCTTTTTTTGTTTGGTTGTTGATGATAAGAGTTTATGATAGGGTAAACATGTTGGCTTAGCCAAAAATAGTTTGATTGGCTGACTGCCAATCTCACCGAATAGTAGTGAGTGATATCTAATAAAACAAATTCTTTCGCTTTCCATGCGTAACCTGCACTTTCAGGAAGAGCCTGTGATTTGAATGTTAATTTTGCACCTTCTAAATTAGTAAGGCAAGTTATCACTGTGACTGCAGTGTACTAAATCCCTGTAGTCTCTGTCCTGCAAACACTTACTGCATGTGCATACCTTTAATATCTTAATATATCCAGAGGTCACTGAGGCCTGGGCTTGATTATTTTTACATGCATGTGTGTAAAAGAAGCATATCTGGTCTAAAATAGAGTTTAAAAGTCATAGACTAGAAAGTATATCACCTTTAACTCCACAGCCAGGGAGAAAAACTGTGCAGGGGATTATCTGAGGGATTTTGTCCTGTGCAAATAGAAGGTTAACAGTCTACAGGCACTGAAGTAGCAAAAAGTTATTAGTGGCTGGAATGAGGTTTGAGAAGCACTGCAGGGTAAATGGGGAACCTGAGCAATAGAAAAGGGCAACATTTCTCTTTGCAAAAAGATTTCCCTAAATAGCAACAGGGAAACCTTGTCATAGTGTAATGGTAGCTTGGGGATGAATGTGAGAGCACTTCTGCAAATTCCCACATCTTCCTTGGACACAAGACAACTGTGCAAAGAAACACTTCCACAGACTGGTGGAGAAATGGAGACTAAGGGTTGAACTTGAAAGGAATCTTTGAAGCAAAAGTTGATGCATATGCTGGTTTTCATGCTTGTAGGGGAAGGTGGGGTTTGGCCTCTGAGGCATCTGGCTGGGAAGAGTTGCAGGAATATCACAGCATTACAATCTGGAATGTGGCAAGTTCTTATTGAGGTTTAGTGTGTATTTAAAGTAATGCTTCTGAGGTCTTTATAAAACCTTGTATGAGTCAGTGAACAGTGATGTGCTGTACTAAAGGTTTATCTAGTTCAGATCTGGAAGTTATTTTTATGGGCAAGATGAATGTTTCTGCAAAAGCATGTCTTTCATACTGAGAGTTGTAAATTGATTTCCTTGCTATACAGCACGGATACTGAGGATCACATCATCATCCCCAAACCTGGATGATAATTAGAATGCTTGGTTTCCCAGTGTGGGGTTTCATCTATACCTCCTTTTAGGAACAAAAAAGTATTCCAACAACATACATCTTTACAAGGCTCTGGAGGTACAGGCTCTTCCCGCCAACCTCCTCCCAGCATGGGAGGATGTTTCCTTTCCTTTGGGGTGAGAGAATCAGTGAGAGGAGTTCTTGATAAGGTGTGGAAATCTGTTCAAGTCCAGTAATGTAGAGAATGGGGCTGTTTATTTATCCGTATGTTCAAGCCTTTGTCTCCACAATGTTTTGTTTGGCAGTTGAAAGAGTGGAGGTGATGGCCCGTAACATCTACAAAGCTTTTGTTGTAGGTTCCTACAACAAAATTCCTGCTGAGTGACCTGAGAAACAACTACCAATCATCTCAGGTGCTTCCCCCAAGGCAGCGCCTCCCTCCATTCATACTCCCTCCTGCCAGTACGAAGCAGGACTGTAGAAGCAAAGAGAGGTCCTTGCTTGCTGCAGCATGAGCAGAACCAGCTGCACCCACAGCCAGCTGCCAAGCGAATGCTACTAAAAGTACTTTCAGTAACTACAGCAATGGCATTTTTTTTTTCAGTTTGGCTGTATGTTTTATCGGTTATAACAATATTGAATTAAAAAAACCAAACCCATAGTTTGAGAAAGCCATTTGCTCATTTGAGAGCAAGGAATTTAAAGGAACAGAAAAATAGCTAGGGACAGTGAGGCTCAGCTATTTCACATCTCTCTGTCAGAGGGTCTGGAGGTCTGTCACATGTAGATATTTATGAGGACTTTAAAAAGGACACTTCAATAAGTGTTTGAAGAACTGGCATATTTTAGCAGTTCTTGTGAAGCCATAAAGCTATCAGGAGGCACAACTGCTTTGTTTGGGAAGCCAGGACAGCTGTCGAGGAGGCAAATTTAAATTTCAAACCAGAGCCACCCAACCAGGGGTGCACTAGCCAGTTTGAATCAGAACACTGCATTTATGCCACAGGATGTAAGGGCAGTGTGTGAGCTCCAGAAATGCCATTGGTCTCTCCCTCATCTGTGTGGATGGACCTGCTCCAGCCAGCAGGTCCAAGGAGACACATCTCTCAACACTTCATGAGTCACAAGTCACCACTGCTACATCATTCCCCATGAAGGGCCATAATAGAGATTACAAGATACATTGAAGTATCCTAACTAAAACAATTAAAAAATTTAATTCCCAACACAAGCCTTTCCTATAGTGCCCAAGTCCTACAAAATATCAACTATGAGGAGGAAATCCTACAAAATACCAAGTATGAGGAAGAAACAATGGTCCCCATTTTCTCCCCTAAGCTATGTTGCACATGGCTAAGCACCACCTGGTGCTCAGCTGGGCTGCACTGTTTAAGGGCTATTGTGAAATAACCATAGTGAGGCCAAATATGTATTTATAAAACAACCGCTGCATAAACTATCTAATTAAGAGATGAAAAGGAAAATAGGATCTCAAAATTCATAACAACATTTTTCTTTTGTTTCTATTTCTCACTACCAGAAAACTTTCTTACTTTCTATTTGTATGTATCTGCGGTTTTACTCTTGATGCTAGAAATTTCCTTCTTTAACTAGTAAACTGCTCTAGTTTTTACTTCTTTCTTTTTTTTCTTAAAGAAGTAGCATGATTCATCAATGAATCAGGGTTAATCTCAGAATTTGACTCTAAACAGGACTGTGTCCAAATGACAACAATTACCAGGGGATAGGAGTATAAAGCTATGCCAGGAAAGTGTTACTAGAAAAATCTAGTGAAAGAAATTAATATAAACTCACAGTAAATTAATTATAAAAAGAAGCATATCTATGAACCTCCTGGCCCGGCAGGAGAAATGTACTCTTGGATCACCAGATGCATGGTGGTTGGCTTGAGAGCCAGGATGGCACCCTCTGTGCACAGCTCCTTCCCTGTCCTGTGGGCAGGAATGGGCTTCCCAGCCTTTGGGTACTGGGTGAGGCAGGGTGACCCGTGATCCTGGGTGACACTGGATCCCTGGAACAGGTTTGCAGGTGGCACTGTCTGCGACAGCCACATGTAGGGAGCATGGGAAGTCGTGCTGTTGCCAACCCCCCCAGATCACTGGAGGAGCTGCTACAACTCTGTGGACCTAGAAATCTTTAAGGCTTTGTAATTTACTGTTCCTTCCAGTCCCAGACTTTGAACTTCTAAAAACCCACCCTAGAATGCCTCCATAACCTTTAACCTGAGCAAAGGAAATTTGTTATCCTGTACTGATTAATTCCATCCAAAATATTAACACACCAGGAATTACAGGATCAAATTTCATGTCAGAGGACAGTGCATGAGTAATGAAAATATATAAAAAGGCACCATATTATACAGGCAAGGACAGAAGCTATGTTTGAGCAACATAGTTTACAAGGAAAATGTCAATCCGAAGAACCAGACTACGAAAAAAATCTTCTGGATGATTTACAGGAAGACTGCAGCTGCTAAATCCCTCCTCACCTCACCATATGTAATCCTCACGTTATATCAGAATTCATGAAATTGCCCTGTATTTATGTGGTTCTGAAAGCTGGGTGAGCTGGAGCTTGTCCCTAACTTAAAAAGGTTGGATGCGCTGCTCTACAATACCTTGTCATCTTCTTTTGCAGCCACTTAATATGACTGTATAAGGAAGAACATTTGTGTCTCATGTCTATTGTAAGGCTAATCAAATTTACAGTTCAATTCTAGGGAGTTAATGCTATTGGGGATTTGGATGAGCTGAGGTTTGGTCATTACAAAATTTCAGCTGTGTTTAATGCTAGTTAAACTGCTTTATCATTCAGAAGACAGACTATAATTCTTCTTTAAAAGCTACTTTCCCCCCAAATAAATGAAAATATATTGCTACACTGCATTTTTCTCGGCTTGTATTTTTACAGCTATTTCTATGTCAGCAAATGGCAGTTTCAGAGCAGAATTCATCTCCTGGGCTTTGCAATGCTCTTTTAAAAATACAGCAAACATACTCTAGTGAAATAAAAAACGGAGATGGTGTGTTTAACAGCTTGATTTCAATGTGCCTTCCCCATCAACCACACAATATGCAATGAAATTCCAATTGGCAATGCCAACATGGTTAAAGAGACACACATTTAGACTTAAAACGTGCATTACGGGTGTTTGTAAGCATTTTATATATATTTTTTACGAGCATTTATAAAGTAGAATTTTATTTCCATTGCAGTATTTTGCAGTTTTAATAGAGAACAGCTGATGGAGTCAGTTATTATATCACCACAAGTGGGTTCTTAGAAAGATTTCTGGAGTACCTTAAAACCTAAAAAACCCCACAGCCCTATAAAAAATCTCAGTTTCTTCAGCCAAATATTTAGAATGTACTTCTTTTTCTTGGTCCAGGTTTAGATTCAGCTCCGTATCAGGCTGTAAAGAGTTGGGCTCCAACTGAAGAGCAGAATTAAAGTGGAAGAATTCCCAAAGGTTAGATGTAATTAGACAGGTCTTTTTCCTTCTCCTGAACTGAACAACTCCATGCTCGCAGCTGTGAGAGCACCCCAATGAGAGGGTCTACAGAACTACCTGTACTGAAATAGCAGTCAGCAAAAATTGAACGTTTCCTATTCTTTGGACAGAATGTGTGACATGAAACAAATAAAAAATTCTGTAATTATTTTAACTTCCGTTACACATTTAGAAGTGTTTCTGGTTTAGGGCATACTGCTTCTTTTGTTTGTTTCTTTTAGGACAGGCTCTCTTACCAGATACTATGCTGTATTTGTTTTTCAATTTAAAGATGTGGAATGCTTGAGCTTTTATTATTTTAAGGAAAAATTAATATGCTCTGTATATCATCTACAGGATACCTGCATTGGAGTAATTTTTATACAGCAGTACAGGCAGAACTGGTTACTCCAAAACCAAACATCCCCAGAAAAAAGTTCGTATTTGTAGCAACTACATTTTGTTTGGTGCTTTCATTGCAAATAGCAGTGCAGGGCAGGATATATTCCCATATTGGCTTGCAGCGAAAGCCAAGATTTCTGAATCCAGTTTTTGTTGGTTTAAATATTGTACCAACCTTTAACACCTCAAAGGCAACTAAGAAAAAAACAAGTAGGATGGGGGCAAGAGCAGAACCTAATACTTCACTGAAACACCAGTTCTTTTAACAGCAAATGCTGACAGTTTGATTCACACCCGAACCACCCTTGAGCTTCATTAAAAAATAATTTAATATATAATTATACTTTCTTACGTTGTTTTCAGTGGTATCCAGGTTAGTGTTATAAAAAGACCAGTCTGTGAAAACTGCAAAGGCAGTGTGAGACAGGCTATACCAAATATGTCACAGAACAATTTAGTACTCCAGGAGGAAGGGATTAAGAGAAGATGAATTGTTTGTGAGTAATTTTATTTATTGTGTCACTTTGCCTCAGGAAGTTTTCACAGTTAGCCACATATCATCTATTTCAAACTCAGTGAACTCCTAGAAGACCATGTCAAGGATACTGTGAGTCTTGATGTAGAAAATGAGATATGTGAAATGCATCATATCATCCCTCAGTGATCTTAGAACAGCAGTGTTGCTCTCTTTTGCTATCGTTAATAATGCTGCACGGGGCTAACTAATTCTTTGGAGGCAGAGACAGGTGAAGTGGCACACCGAGTTACTCCACCAACCTTTCACCTTTGAAAAGAGTGCTCAAGCCCAGGGCAGGGGTGAAAGGAGTGCGGCAGCACTAATCCCTGTTTGTGCAGCAGTGAAACGAGCTCGCGGTCGGGAGCCTGATCAACACACGCGCAGGCACTGGAACAACAGCGCGATTCAGGGCAGAACAAAGCGGGGTAGCAGGGCTCTGAATTGCTTTACACAACCTACAAGCTGAACTACAATTTATTCCCGACTTTCACAAAATCACAATTTCAACTATCCGCACAGAACGTATTTAGCCGTCCGCGCGGCTCTTTGAAAGCAATACAGAAGAATGATAAAGTGATCGATAAACACTGTATTAAAAAAAGAGAACAAATAAAGTTAGTTGTTTCAGTAAAGAAAAATGGTTGTCACTAGAGGAGAAAGGAACAAATTCTAGAAAGATCAAACATGTACTGCGAAAAAAGTCAGTGAAGGTAATGTCAATTTTAGAAATTATAGTTCACAGTAGAAAACACATGATATGACATATAATGAAGTCTGCTTGTCATTTCAGGAACTAGTTTTACAGATTTGTCTGGTCACTTCTCAACATTCAGTAGATATATTCTAATATATATAGAAAGAAAATCAAGTGGTCTCACAGTGGTGCCTTAGCTTTCCATCTGTAAAGCTGGACTAGAGCTTTTCCATCACCCAGGCAAGGTATCTGGATACTTTCACAAATGTGGCTGTACACATGTACACCACAAAAAAGACTGCTATCCATGACTTGACTCTAAATTTTGAGCTCTGCAGAATTGCCAAAAATACATTTGACCTCTGTTAAGTTTGCACAATTATTGCAGTTATACAAATATTAAGGCATACCTGACTTGATTATGATGTCCAAACCGTTGTCTGGAGAAAAAAATGTTACCTATCTTCAAAAATAAAAGAGCTCTGCAAATCTAGTTTAGGAAACATCCATTTACTAAAATATCCATTTTGTAAGCATGGAGGGAGAAATTCGTTCCTCTCTCTAGACTTGTGTTTGATTGCTCTCAGGCTACCTACCACAGACCTGTGTGAAATATGAGGCTGGGTAAGAAAAAGTTGTTTCAGAAATAAGGACTATTATCTGGCCCAATTTTATTAACGCAGCTCTTAAAGGAAAGTGTTGGCAGTGATTCATCTCTGTATCTTGCCAAGGGAAATCATTCTTGTTTAAAGAGAAAGATTTTTTTTTTCAGTCTTCAGTTTTTAGCAGGATTTCTATAAACGTTACTGGCTGACTGGGAGTTAGCTGAGGCAATCATGGATCAGTGAGGCACAGTGTACTGATCTTGAAGAGTTGTCTTTAATTAAGGAAGAACATTCACCTATTAGAAGTGCCAGTATGCTGGAACAATTAAAATTCTGAAATAACACACTTCACTTTGATGCTTGGATGCGTCTCAATATTAAAAGCACTGATACATTAGCAATGTGTCTGTTCATAATAACGAACTCAATTGAGAAGCAGTCATTGCTATTAGAAAAAAAATTAATAAAAAGGTGTTAGTAACTGTAGAACTTAATTTGAAAGACATTACATGGCATGTGGTTTGATAAAATTTGAAGAAGTTACAGCAATATGCATTTACCTTGTGGAAGATGGCTGTGAGTGGATAATAAGAAAATCACAGTCCTCAGATCTCAACATGTTGTCAAGCAACCAAAATGCTAAGACCCATAATTAAACTGGCTTTTATCCATAGGGTCATAACTGTGGATGTGATTTTTTGTGTGTCTGAAAATTCACTAAGGGAGGGATAGATATTCTGTAGAAATGCCCATGTGTTTGGCATTTCTTCCCTCTAAAGATAATGGAACCAGTTTTCCTCTGGATTTGTCTCTCCTTATTTCCCACTAATCACCTCCTCCAGGCAAAGGATTGACCCATGGGTCTTACACATCCTGAGCAAACAGTTTAACCCCTAAGCAACTGTGGGTAAAGCTATTCTATGTGACCGTGTTTTGTGAGGGGTTAGACACCCTATAATCACATATGCCAAAGGTAGATTGCACTGCAACAAAACCAGGAGGTCCTGTAGGATCCATTTATCATGTGGATTCCCAGAAGACAGGGAGGAGGTGTTACTGCATGGTCTGGTCTTTTAGACACTGAGAGAAAAATGAGTCCAAAAGCCATCTTCACTCTTAGAAGAGTGCTTGAATGTGAGCTGTATCAAAAATCTTTAACTTAAACTTACTCATTTTAGGTCAGATGCAGGAGTCACCTGAATCCCGCTCTTGAATCTATCCCTTTATACCTTCATTGCAATTCATCCTTAGAAAATGGAAAAGCCTACATATCCTATGAATACTGCTTCTTTTGGTTTAATCTGATTTTCCCCTTCTTGTCCTATCAAATCTCATTAATTTGTCGAATTTATATCCAAACCTCATTATTAATTTGTCAAATTTAAATCCAAAACTGCTATTAAGAATCCCATAAAAATGTCAAAAGAATACAAGAGGCCTTTATTTACAAAAGGCAGGGTTAGTGAAGAATTTTATCCCTTCTAAAGGCCTTCTAAATAAAACTCTTTCATAGCCCAGGGCCTGAAATCCCTCGGCAAGTTAAACATCCATTGGAACAGGAATAGGGACTTAGGTGTGTCTTGCATGAACACACCTCTTACTGTTACCTAATAACCCAAAAAAGTCAGGCCTCTTCATTTCCTATCTCTACAGGCAATGACTGAGGAACCAGCAGGTGAGTGAGAAAAAACTTCCGTTTTAGCAACCAACTGGACTATCCACTTCTAGATTAACTTCAGAACATGAATATAATTATGCCTAATTATGAATAGGTTATAATAGGACTAGACGGAAAGAAACAAGTTAGACAAAATAAGTAGCACTCATCACATAGGCAAGTTTTACTTCTGGATTAGTTGCAATGGAGTTACATGGCAATACTGAAAAAAAGATTGAATTTGTGATATTTTACAGCAATAATTTCTTATTTAGTATCAGTTAAAATAACTGCATTTGGAAATCTTATCTTTCCTGCCTGAAGGGTCACATTGACTCCACTGCCATGCCTGACTAAATGATAATCACTTTGCAAAATGATTTCAGGCATTGGCATAAAGAGTTCTAAGACTGAGCTGTAGAAAAAAGCTATACAAGGTAGAGATGAAAAAGACACGGAAGGTCATTAAGGAATTCCTCTTGCTACTATAATATTATGTCTTACAGTAAGTTCTACTTTCATGCCACTTTATACAGCCACTTTATCTAATCAATAGTATAAAACCCCAAGCAATGAGGATTCCAGCCTCTGAGAATTGTCTGAAATCTAATTCATCTTGGAGCTGTAAATGCTTCACTCCACAGAAGGGCCTTTTTCTAAGCCTTGTACAGATGGAAAATTCTACAAACAATTTACTAATCAAAGGTCTATTTCTATATCCCACATGAATTTGAAATCTTACAGTACAGCCCATCCTTAAATTTGGGACAATTGCACCATGTCTTTTGGTATTTAAGTAGCTGTCTACAACTCCATCTAATGCACCTGAACTTAATTTGCTGTGAAAATAGGGATTCTGAAACACACACAATATAATTTGTTTTATTTGCTGCCTTTGATAGATCTGCAAAACTGTAAAAAACAAACAACCGTTTCCTCCTCCCCTGCTGAATAATGTAGAAAATTAGCCATGCAAATACGAGAGACATGTCTTGCAGAAGTGTAAATCATCTCTGAAGGTACAATCTGAGTGACTTAGGAATACTAATTTCTGAAATTCTATGCAAGAAAGTGAGAGACTAAATGATTTAATAGCTAACATATCCGGGCTTATAAATTTTGCTTTTCAGGACTGACTCTACACTCTTATTGGGAATCTGTTAGCCAAATGTAGCAGGCTTCCTTTCAGGAGCTTAAAGAATGTGGACCAGTGTGATTTCTATGGTGAAACAAAAATAATTGTATTTTAGGAACAGGAAGAATCAGTCTTAAAAATAGTTGTGCCAATTAGGGTCCTGAAGGTGGCTCTTAGGCAGTTAGAAATGTATGGCAAGACATTTGAAAATCTGTCCTTGCCTTTATGTTAAAAAAGCTACGCAGGGAAAATCAACAAACGCACAAAACAAACCCCCACTTAGTAAAATGGAAAAAAGTCTAAATGAAAAATCTGGAGTATAAAAGCTCAGCAGGACTGATGCCAGTTTATTCCATCTGAGATTTGAACTATTTTTACTGGCTGAGAATAACGAACATTAGATTAAATTATTGTGAAATTAGAATGTGATGTCTAAATTTATTGATTTTCTAGTTTTATGTGTTTTTCCTTTAAATATATACAATTATATTAGTGAGAAAAATATATTCAGTAGAATGGGTTAAGCCTGCAAGTGATGTATCTACTTCATACAAACAACAAAAAAAGATTCCAATGTGATTAAAGACATGTCTATATTGGCAGACAAAAACTGCATGAAACAAAGAAAATACATTTAATGACTGTAAAACATTACAGTGTATTTTGAAAGGCAGTTTACTTTCTATCTTGGAACTCACTCAAATTAAGCTAGAAATCTGTATTTTATACATGAGAAATAACTAAGAGCTTTATTTAAATACTTCACGTTGTTCAACACTTAACGCTGATGACTTATTTTGGTCTTGGTTCACACAAAGATTTATGATGTGTATGCACTAAATTACCTGTCTTCTCTCTGAGGTAATGGGCATAGGAAACATCCACTGGTAGTATTTTAAATTACTCATGTTTATTGGAAAGAAAATGAATTCTAGCCTTTTGCATTTGTAGCATCCATCACTCATGCATTTTCTGAATTACTTTTAATTTAATGATGGTTGAGCCTAAGCTTAAAGAAACTCTGTGCCGAAAATTCTTGAGCAGAAATCAACACACTTTTAAAAGCCTGGTATGTGTATTTATCATATAGCTTTTAAAAGTTTCATGTAGAAAAAAACAAACCCCAAAGTCAGGTGTATATTTTTCCAGCTTTACTTCCATTTTATGATAAGACTGTATTTTACATGTTCTAGAAACCCTTTCTGAGGAATAATAAAAATGAGGAACAGTTAAGTGTTGTGACAAGACTTTTTTTTCTTATGAGTGCCAGTTACGTCCCTTTACATTTATTTCTTTACATTCACAGATGTACAAAGTCTCTTTACTGATTTGGATTTCAGTCAATCTCTGATTTAATCAGATGCCATTTAATAAACTGATGGTTGGGTATTATTATGTCTGAAGTTCAATTTTTCTCACATCTCCTTAAGCAAAAACAAATTAGAGCAGAAACATTATTGAAAAGGAAAAGAAATCCTTAACCGCATGATCAAACTTTTTCCATTTAAGGAATGGTTGAAATCTAAGGTGATTTCTTCACGAAGGAAAAAACCTCAAAATAAGACGTGACAGGTAATTTGGTAAAAAAGATTAAAAAAAAAAAAGTGGTCCTGTTTACCTTTTTCATGGCAAGAAAGGAACACAAACAAAACCCCACCACATTTAGCAAAAGTTAAAAAGAAGGAGATGTTTCATACACCAAATTGTTAAGAACACACAAAAAGTATAGTGCAGGAATACAAGAAGGTGATTTAGGAAACTCACAGAAGAATTAGAAAACTTGGTAGCCATGCACCATTGCAAAGGTTGTACTCCTCATGCTTCAGCACATAATCTGATTGCTAGCTGTGGCTAGGAGGAAATTTCCTCTCCTGTAAAGTGCTTGGAGGGATCTTTACACTTTCCTCTGAACCACTGAGGGATGAGCAGTTGCAGGCAATGTACCTGACTCAATGAGCAGCACTGGTCTTCTGCTAGAGAATGACTGTACTCCTTCTAGTCATTATTCTTTGCAGAGTTCCAGATACATCAGGAAAAAAAAAACAAAACCCAACAGGGTAAGTGCGTGTGTGACTGGCATCTGGAGCTATAGCTAATGACTGCATCATGCCTTGGATACCACAAAATCCAGATTTTATGTTTAAAAAGTAATCTCTACCATTCACTTTCTAAATTACATAAATCCACCAATTTTTTAATGTAAATATTTCCAGACACTTCAGGAAAAAAAAATTAAACAGACTGTAGACTTCTGAAACCATAATGGGAGGATTTAAAACTAAGTATTTATAAACAATCTTACTTCTATAGTTGTGTTAATCTTTTTAATGATGTCTTGTGAGCTTTGAATAGCCTAAATCTAAACACACTAAAAGCCTCTATGCTCACAAATAATGGTCTTCTACCCATAAGGTGTTGTCAAAGTGCAACTGAAAAGAGCAATGATTTAGGCCAACATCAGTAATAATCCTGATCCAAGCCTCCTCCCCCTGCACACATAATTAGGAGATATTCCAAGACATATTTTCCTGAGAACTACTAAAGGGATGACAGTTCACAAATGTTTTTCCTGCTGTTATAATAATCCTCACAGTCATGAGTTCATGTTGAGGGGACTTACTCAACTGATAAGAACAAATCTTGTAACAGTTTCATCAGCTTTCTATGGCAAAGGAAATTAATTCCATTTCAATGCATGTCTATATGCAATTTTCATAATGTTTCAAAATGCTGCTGCATTTTTTGCTTTTACATCTGTTTAATTTCATGTTTATAGATCATGTCCACAGAGTTTAAGACATATAGGTGTTATGTGTCTGCAAATATTTAAAGACCAGATGTATATAGCAAGTCTCTTCCTGGCAGTGCTGAGAGGCTCCTAGTGAGACTTCACATGTTTAAATCCCATGGGAAGTACTGAAAACCCTGCCAGCTGTCAGCCAGCAGCTTTAGGTGCCTAAATGCCTTTAACATATTGGTACTGTGTGCTCAGCTCAGAATATGAGAAACTGTAAGTGATCCAAACTATAGAATAAAGGTTGGTATTGTATACATACTACAGCATAACTGGTATAGCACAGTATCTTTTAAAAGGTTTGGAAAGAGAAAGCACTGATGAACTACCAAGAATTTGCAAATATCAGCTCTACATTCTTTTGATATGACCAGTGCAAATATGTAAATTTACCTATGTAGCAGGTTCTGCAGAACAGGGAGGGGAACATACAGTATTTATAGATACACAAGTACTTTCTTGCAAAAAGAACTTTGTTCCAGTGGATGGGATCAATTTGCTCATGTTTTTCCCAAGACAACCCCACCTTTGACAAAGTCATTCTGCACTCACCGAGAGCAGAAAAAACCCCATCAGTTTTATGCTGCGTTTTCCTTTCATGCTCCCTTAGGACAACTTATTAGGATGGCCTTTGTGCCAAACACCCATTTGCTCTGCTCCCAGCCCAGCAGCACCGAGGCAACCACACAATCCACCTTGTCTTCGCTAAGCCAGAGCCTCCTGAGTGAGCTCATTTTGTTTGGAGACAACTCACGCCAGAGATGTAAAAAGAAAGGTTATGTTGCAACTCAGAACAAATCAGAAAACATTACTCCCTGAACTGATTCCTGGCTGCTTTAATTTTCATTTATTCTGTGTTACTTGTTGCCATGCCTGAGTGACATGGCATAGAGTATTTTCCTGCTTCAGATACAAAGAAAGCATTTTCCATTGTGCTGAAACAGCTCAGAAACCTGCCCACTTCCTGACCGAGTACAGTATACAAACTCTGAAGAAAAGGGAAAAAACAGCTCCAAGCTAAAGAATATAAATAATCTCAGACAACAGAGCAATTTCATTGTTTACATGACCCTCTGCTGCTTACAAAAAGGATACATGGGAAAATGAGATTGTTCTGCTGTATGTCTGATAGTACTGTATTGTGACATTGCACCTGGTAGCCTGTGGGTGCCAGGAAAGAATCAAAGTAGCAGGGCTTAGCCAGCCTCATAAAATTGGACAAATTAATATTGTTTTACCAACTTAAAACTATTTCCAGAATATTCATCACATTTGACAAATCTATTCAAACATGGAATATTAGAGAATGAGTATTTATAATTCTAAAGAGTATTTATAAATGAGTACTTATAATTTTCCTGTCTTCTATATATCTTGACAAAAATGTTCAAAAAGAAACAAAATTTCACTAGAAACCACAGCAGCATGTACTTGGGCACAGGAAAGCCTAAGAGTCCTTTTTGATAAACTGAACAAAGCTGATAAGATGTTAAATGAGAAAGAAAAAAAATCAGATTGGATTCTGTAGCAGTTTCTGATAGTAGCACAGCGTGCAGATTATGGCTTTAAGGAAAAAAATTACAAGAATGAGGAAAATGAGAACTGGCTCATCCCTTGAACTTGCTGTCATCCAGAGTTTCTAAATTCACTTCACAACTGGGGGTGAGGGGAAAAGAAGGAATGATAATTGGGAAGTCTAAAAAATTGCAGAAGGAGCACCTGATGTGAACTGGCACTGACAGAAAGCAGCCTCTGCTATGGGGAAGCAGCAGATGAGGGGGAACATGGTACATGCTTCTTGCTGGATCGAGATACATGGAGTAATGGACAGAAACAAAGGTACATCCAGGCTGCTGAGTGGTGAGGAGCACAGACCTGTTCTTCATTACTTAGGGGTGGGTAGCTATTTTAAAGTTTGAATGTGGAAGCCAAATAGCAGAGCTGTGACCACAAGTCAGCCAAATTCCCACTCAGAGCCAAATGCTCCAGCATGGAACAGATTTTATTATTACAGCTATGTTACATTTTCCTTTATTAAGCTGCCTTGGATTTATTTAAAACTTTTTTTTTTTTTTTTTTTTTACAGGCTAGCATCTTNTTTTTTGACAGGCTAGCATCTTCAAGTATCACAGTAATTCTGAAAATAGATCTTTTTTATTGATACAGTGGACATCTATTAAGTGTATTAAACTACATGCTGATATGACTGGGGCTTTGCTGGCTGAAGAAGTGGAGCTATTCCTGTGGAACCTGATGCATCGACACACACTTGGTTTTTAAGTGGCAGTGGCAATTCTGGCTCTTGGTGCCCCTGTGCCAGAGATGATCAGCCCAAAGCAGTGTCAGCAGCATGGAGTGTGTCAGTGGGCATCAAAGTCTGGCAGCCTCACTCCATCTCCTGGTGGGAGATGCATTTTCCTGAGACCATTTAGGTGAACCTACTCCCCTTTTTCTGGGGTGTGCAGAAGACAGTTCCATGGGTATTGTGTTGTATATTGGGAATCCCAGGTATTTCTATCAATACCTGTCACTACCTTATGCAAATTTGTAGAGATTGTGGAATTGCTACGAAAAAACATTTGGATGAAGCTGAAGTTTCCCAAATACCAACACAAATTCAAAATGTGGAGGTGGTCAAAACTTTCTAGACAGCAGATCTATCCATGCTGTACTTGGAGGCATGAACCCTGGCTGGAGGAGTTCCGACAGCTGGCTTTGGGGATGGCTGCTGAAGGCAAACCTGCCACAGGAAGGGGCAGTGGCACTGTAGCAGGACACCAACTTCCCTTCAAGAATTTATACTGGTGTCTGAAAGGGAAATGGGCTGAGACATCACAAATTCAGTTCCTTCCCTTGCATGTTGTCTGACTTAAATCTCCCCACCTACTCGTGTTTTGCAGAGGTTCTGGAAACAGCAGCAATCCCAGCAGCTTTGTAGCAGGGCAAATACCGTTCAAGCTTTTAGGGCTTTTAAGATTATGTTGAAAAGTCACTCTCCAAAGTGCTGTTTTAGATCCCATTGAGGATCAAAGATATGCATTAAATTACACTATTGAATCCTTTTCTGCAAAAGATGACAGAACTGGGATTTTATACCCTCAGCAACAAGAGTACAGAACCTTGCACACCCTTAGGAAAATGATAAGGGGAAAAAAAAGGAAAAAGAAGAAAGAAAAAAAAGGAAAAAGAATAATGTAATAAGCAAATCCCATCTCTAAATTTTCTTGAATACCAGTACCTTCATGCAGCTGCATGTAAGGGTGTTAGTATATTTTGGCAGCAAGTTTTGGCAGACCTAAATCATGCCAAACCACATGGATAACTTGTAAATGCAACAGAAAAAGATCAATAACATGTATCCAAAATTGCCTGTTATACCTACTGTGTGATAAAACCAAGAAGTTTCTGGGGAAGATAAAGGCAAAATGTAAGGATGACTCATATGAAAAAAGCTTAAAAGCATGTCTTGTGTCCCTTACTGAGACACGTAAAGATCCCCATAACCTTAGGAACTTTGACTTTGCTTATCTATGCTTAGATAAATGTAAGTCATTAAAATGCACAGCCACATTACTTCATGTGGGTTAACAGAGTATGAAACCATCTAGTAAATTCATGATTCATGGCAGTACTTGTAAAAAACAGCACATCCACTTCTAACCGGGGTACAATATATTTGAAAGCCACAATGTACACTGCAGATTTTTTAAACATAAATAGTCTACTTTTCAGATGTGCAGTTCAACTGCAACTACTATAAAAATTGATGGGTCTCACATCAGAGTCGTGTAGTGCTACTTGTTCAAAGTAATGTAGTGCTACTCATTTACTCTTATAAGTACATTTATTGTGAGGGCACGCATGCTTCAGCCTCAAACTACCTTCACAGCAAACTTTATATGTAACACTAAACAAACTGCCTCACACTTCCTGGTGAGTTTAAAAGGTAACCAGACAAGCATCTTTACACAGAAAATACGTTACTGAAGTAACTGAGAGCAGAGCAATCAACTCGTGCTGACCCCAGTGAAGTGGGTACTGCAGGTGGTTTTTTGAGCATATCCTTTGCCAGAGGTTAATGCCCTTTCTAGCAAAAGCTTTTTCTTTCTTTTGCTCTTCCTTTCTTTTTTTTTCCCTTTCTTCTTTTTTCTCTTTCCTTTTCCTCTTTTCCTTTCTCCACTGTTTCACTCAATTGGGTTAAAAAGCAGACAAAGAGTGAAAATGACAGGGCTAAGACAGAAATAACCTTCAGTGGGGCTGCCAAGTGAGATAGGCACATCCAACAGGGAGCAGTAAATATTTCCACCCGGATGACGGTGATGATGAGCAGGTTAGTCTCTCTAGCGGTGCCTCATGCCCCAGTGAACTCCAAGAGTCAGGCACACTCAGGAAGGATGAGTGCAGTGAGGATGAGCAGGGGAACAGACAACCTCTCTTACAGAAGGAGGCTCACAGACACAGGTCTGGTAGTGTGCAGCAAATAGAGACAACAAGGGAAGAGGATGGATCTTCATTAGTATACCTGGAGTGAAAACCAGAAAGATGGTCACTTAAGGTACAGGACGAGACTTGCTTGAAAATAAGTGGGTATAAAATTCCTGTGAGTCAGTTCAGGTTAGGAATGAGGCAGAGGTTTCTAAAGAGCAAAGCAAGTGAGGCTCTATAGAGCCCTTCAGCAGTTACTCTGGCTGCAGCTGCCATCCAAGTGTTCAGCCTAATGTTTGAGGAAAAGCAATATTGTGGCTGGCCACATCTCAGCTTGCCACTCTCATCCTCTGTGTGCACCCCCTGGCACATCCCCATCACAGGAGCTCACAGAGGGGCATGGCTGACACACAGGGAAGAGGGCCAGGAGCAGCAGCAAAGCATTTGCTTCCAGAATGTCAGCTGAGGGATAAAATCAGCATTGACCATGGAACTTGCACGTGGGAAAAATGGTAACAAGCCAGAGGATGACACCAGAAGGGAAGAGGCTGGTGTGAGGGAGAGGTAGGCTTTGTTCTGATGTTCTAATCAAGGCTTAGCTGCGTATTATTAAGCAGACATGATTCGATGTTAAGACTGTTCAGACATTGGGGATAATCAGGCCAGCCAAGTTCAGATTTTGAATGTGAAGAAGGAAGCCATGCAAAGAAAAGTGCTGCAGTGTTACAATTTATTTTCTCTGAAACATTTGCAAATGGTATTTTTCCTGGGGCTCAAGAACCTTTGGCAGGGCCAGGATGGCAGTGATCAAAAACAAACATGAGAAAAAACCCCATTCTAACCTAGATCAGGATCATCAGCTCTGTAACTATAAAAAATAATTAATTTGCTTAGCACTTCAAACTTAGTAAAACACAAAATCTCAGGGGCCATCTGCACTTGAAAGCTCTTTGCATTAAGGCAGGGTGGGAATTTACACTCCCCAAGCTCTGCTTGAACACTTAAAGTGTGGTTGACTTTTAGTCCAAGCAAGACAGGTTTTTGTAACTTAATACATTTTCAAAGTGAGAAGTGTCCACACATGGAGTTACTCTGCAACAACTAACTGCCCACACAGGCCAGCCCTAGCACCTAACACTGGAAGCAGGCATTTTTAGCACTAAAGAATAGAGCCTATAAACATTCACTCACTCACTCACTCAC
>VZDJ01000782.1:13827595-13839537 GCA_008694505.1 Cyanoderma ruficeps
CCTCTGTTTCGTGCAGGTGAATGTATCTATCAGGTTCTGTGGGGTTGCTCATGCACATGCCGAAGTATTTACAGGACCGGAGGGAGCCCTGCTCTGTAGAAAGGGATGTGTGCTGTGGCCTCGAGTGCCACCTTAAAGAAAAACACTAATGCCTGGACTGGGCTAATGTATCCCACCATCTCTCCCATCCCTCTGACAGATTTGACTCTCTCGCTCTCCCAGATAATGCACACGTGTTCAGTTAAACACAAACCCTACAACACCCCTTCCCATCACGGAAAAGTCAGCCAGCTGTTACAAAATTCAGGCCTTTCATTAACACAGTTTACTGGCTGATAGTGCCAAGCAAAACAGAGACAATTAATAATAATCAGGACTGAAGGGTCTGAGACAGTTTATGAGTAAAGGATTGTATTAGTTGTTTAAAAAGGACAAACTTGCTCCTGCCTGGAGTGATAGGGAACAAAGGGCGGTGATGTATAACCAGGGAGGAAAGAGACTCTCTCCGTGGCTTTTGTAGATTACTGTGTGAATGACAGGAGCGGCAGGAGCAAATACCTCTTTTCATTTGCTCAGCCTGCTGGAGAAGAATAGCAGCGCTTGCCAATGAAGCTGCAGCTGTGCTTCAGTGCCGTTTAATCACTGTGTATGACTGAGGGTTAATTAGCTGCCATTCTTACTCCCATTTGTTGTTCTAATGAAGATTTGCATAAATGTAAGAGTAGGGGGTAACTGATACTTGATTCTTTGCTTCAGAGGCCAGGGTGGAAGCCTGTCCCATCCTATGTGTTTATGTTTGTGGGAGATTCAGTGTTGCCTTTCCATTTGACTTGATCTGCTTCTGGCTGATGAATGGTGAAAAAAGAGTTCAAAGTTGCTTATCAAATCGAGACCCCTCTTGTGCTTCTGCCTTTAGAAAGGGGCAGACTAGTTAGATGAAGAGAGGACTGAGGGATTAGAAAATTACTCCCAGCTGATAGAGAGGAAAAAATATATCTGCATGCTTCTGCAGCTACTTATGTGTATATATATGTGATATAGTTCAATGATATATATATCAGTGACATATCTTTCTATCCATCCATCCATCCATCTGATGGCAAGTAACCAATAATTTTTTAATGGTAAAATATCACAAAAAATAATGAGACGGGCAGTACAACTGCAACATATTAGACAACATGACGAAAAGTAAGGACTTGTAAATTTCTGCAAGCCTTCTGCTGAACATCACTAACATTCAAAGTTCATTTTTAAATAAAAAGATTATCTAACATGAAACAGGCAATTTCCAAGGAAGGTGAAAATGACTCAGCACTTCAAAAATATCTGCCATCAGTGCCTTGTGAAACTGGGATACAAAAAAAGAAATTGCATGGCTTCATCAAAAACAAGGAAAATTTTACCATTAGGCAGTGACAAAATCCAAAACTACTTTATAATTAAAGAGAAGATTTGAATTTGATTCTTTCATTTACCTTGTTCGGGACAATGCTTATGGCTGCTAACTGAAAGAGGTTAAATGGAAGAACTTCCCATTTTTGGTATGTTAACTTGTTGTACATGATTATACAGTATGGATAACTGTTTTCAGTATTCCTCTTACACACTTGATATGCTAAAAATGGTGTTTGACAGCATCTGTAAGGATTTAAGATTGAGAAGGCAGAAGTAGCAAATTTCTAAATTTCAAATCACTGCTGGAAACTGTCCAGCTTTCAAGATTACTGTATCCCTCCAAAGAATGTCGACCACAACAGAGCATGGATTTACTGCCCATTTCTCAATCCCTACACAGCTTTACAGTGCCTCTAGTTCTTCATCTGGTCTCTAAGACACAAGAGCAAATATTAATTTGGTTTTTGAACACTTCTGTCATCTATCTGCCCGACTACCTATAGATATTTCTGCATATTTTTGGCCAAACACTAACAGAAATCAATCTTTCAGAGACGTTAGCAGAGAGCATTCAATCTGCCTGAAATAAATGTGCCTAAAATGGTAACACTCTATCACTCCACCTCTTAGCTGAAAGGAACACCACAGGTTTCAATGTTTTATACAGCAACAAACCCACATGAAAATAAAAACAGTCAATCACATTTTTGCCCGCTTTCACCTTCTTTTGAGTTTTGAAATATTTCAATATTCTATTACAGCTTTTAATTCAGCCCCTGATTATGCCAGAACCTCACGTTCTGGCCTTTTCAAAGCAATTTTTAGCTCTTTGGGCAAATTAAAAATAATATTGAATAATAAAATACAAATATTGCATAATAAAAAACAAACCAGCAACAACTCTCATGACATATGAACAGATCGCATAATTTTTCTTCAATGCTTTTTTAGAAATTTCGACATATTATGGTTTTCCAAGGCTACAGTCAGAATTATGCATTGGTAAATAGCATAAGAGAAAGTGGAAATTACAGATCTAGTGGTCAATGGTATAAAACAAATCTAAAAGAGCTGAGGGGAGAGGTTAAGTGCTATGCTAGTTAATAAGAATGACAGCTTGCTTTGAATACTCATGCTGACTGTCCAAGATATTGAATAAACCTTATTTAAACTAATTTTCATTATTTGTAGAGCCTGCGTTAGGCATCTATCATTGTCAATGCTATTAATATTCTT
This sequence comes from Cyanoderma ruficeps, assembly GCA_008694505.1. NCBI lineage: Eukaryota > Metazoa > Chordata > Aves > Passeriformes > Timaliidae > Cyanoderma > Cyanoderma ruficeps. The sequence continues at coordinate 13,830,230 of VZDJ01000782.1, forward strand.
TTCAGAGACCACATTATCAGCATATTTAAATGAAAGCTTTCCTTTTCAATATTTATTAACTCATTAATATTTCTTGGTGGTAATATCCTGGTTGTAATATCCAAATTAGTGCATACTAAGGTATTTTCTACTGATCTAACTTTCTGAATTAAAAAAAAAAATTATTCTCCAGTACTAAAACTGCACCTGAGCTTCTGAAATTCTGCTTTCTTTTTGTACTATGTGTATGAATGGTATTTAAAATTTACATTTTTGTGTTTTTTTCAGTAGGTAAACCAGAGCACTGAGCAGATATTAGTGAGCTGACCAAATGTGAACGACAGATGAACGAGGATATGAAAGTTAATTTGTCTTACCTGGGTTACAGTCTGTGAGGAGGGAGCAGATGGAGAGGAGAACTTTAGAAATGGTTAATGCTGGACTCCAGTTGTCCTTTAAAATGTCCAGACAGATGACGCCTTGGCTGTTAATGTTACAGTGGTAGATCCTTGTCCGGAACGTTACCTGGAAAGGAAAGCATGTCTCAGTGGAACAGTGCTCAAGCCACAGTAATTACACAATTATTAAGCAATGAAAAATCATAGGAACAAACATTCTGCTTTCCAGGCTGAAATGACAGTACTCTCCTACCGCTGGTTAAAGACTGGGCAAGACAAAATAAAGGAAATAAACTCTGCCTCTTGCATCTGTGGCCAGCAGTGAAACTGGTTTGTGCAGGCTGAGAATGGGACATATTTCCTGAGCTTCCTCCTCCCTTGGTCTTATCAATCTCATTATTTTGTATACGGCCAAAAAGAAAGCTATTCCAGCCCCTGGACAATGTTCATAACTCAGGTCCACAGCTGTTTCACACTTTGAATGGAGTCAGAACAAGACAGATTCTTCTACTGTTTTCATCTGTTCATCATCTGACACAATAGATTAAACCATAAAAAAAATTGCAGAGGCATCACAGCAGTGACTCATGAAAAAACTGAAGTGAAATGTCTTTGAGAAAGGCTGTTCAAATAAAATGCTTTTATTTCCAATTTTTAGGTTACATTTGTATCAGTAGAATTGTTTACAAACACCTTTTGGGGTTTTTTTAGTAGTTTATTTTGGTGACTTCTGTACCTATTTTATATGATCCTCCAGGTGATCCTATAGGTAACAAACCAAGGAGATTATTCTGAGCCCAGAATAATGTCCTCCTTCTTCAAGACACAGGCCTTTTATTTTAAAAGAAGCTCAGCTATGAAAGTTCACTTCATAGTTCAGAATGAATACTGGGGCTACTGGATAAGGAGGGACAATGTGAAAAAAACCCCACCTCTTGGAGGTCTTCAAGGACTAATTTCTCCATCAGTTCTACTCAAATGACAAGTCAAACCCAGATGGTTTCAATGACATGTTCATAAAATCTAAAATTAAGATGTAGAATTTCAGACATCTACCTCACCAGCAACAGCCCTGCCAAGAGAGGGGCTGGGCAGGCAGGAGCCAGCAGCAGGCAAGGCACTCCCTGGCTCAGGGAAGTTGTGCTCTTCACTCCACTTGGACAGTGCTAATGTCAGCTGGGAGTGCCTACAAACCCACACCTGCCCTACCACAGATAAACCTGTGTCTGGAGAGGAATGCAAACTGGTGACAGGCATGCTCCTCTTCTGATTTGCTTCAATATCAGAGATTTCAGGGATCTGAGTGGGATTATTAGGCCGCTCAGCAAGCAGAAGAGAGAATACAAATGAAATGATACACTACCTGGTTTACTTCTATAAAAAATAATTAGAGAAATCATTCTCTAGCACACTGAAAAATTCTGCACCTTTGGATTAAATCAAGAAGCTTTGACAAAATAATGGAAAGAAAAGATAGTAGATTTATGGTATTAAAACATTGCATTCAACAAGAAATACCTTTTCTCATAAGTACTTTTCCACATAGATCTGGAAAAATGCTTTGGAGCCCATTGTCATGCACCAGTGAGTTCGGTACCAAAGAACCCTGCTAAGCAAGTTCATCAGTTTTTAAATGCTTCTGTATCTAAAGGCATTGTTAATTAATAGAATAATTTGACAGTTTCCCACTCCATAACCTTCATATTTGTAGGTTCTTTCATTTTTCCCCTTCACTTGAGGTTTTGCTTTTTTGTTTTCTAGACTAAGTGCTTCACTCCTGGGATTTTATGAGAATTTAAAATATTTCTGGCACAATGATCTCAATTAATCCAAATGCTATAGCCAGATGATCTATTTTTTCCCCCTCATTAGAAGCCCAAGCACATTCAGCATTTGGAGGGACGTCTTCTGTGAGATCAAAAAATTATTTATTTAAATAATTACAATTTGGTGCTAAAATTAAATGTCTGTCTACAAAGAGAAGCTATTTTGAACAAGGAAGGTTACCAGTGCACAAAAGCTATAAACTACCTTTCACAAACTGCATGTCAAAAGTGCCCAGAAAGGGAGATGGTGCGGAGGAGCATCCTGTGAATTATAGGTCCCCATTAATTCCCCAGGTAGATTAATTCCAGGAACTTTTATACTCCAGTTAGAAGTGAATCAGTGACTGCCTCCTAGCAGGATGTCCCACCACTCAGGCAAACACCTGCCTAGTTTTAAGTATTGTATGCCAACTTTTTAGTACACCATTGAAATAAAGCTTATGCTTAAATATTTTACCTCAACAAAGGTGCTTCCCTATACTTCCGCAACAAAAAATGTGAGGACTTCATTCAATGGTATCAAAATAAACTGAGTAATAAGATATGTGTGGTCTCACTGAATGCGAGGGAAACACTGAATCCACTGCACAGATTAAATTACACCCTTTAAAATATTTATAGACAGGTCAGTCTGAGCTTGTAACCTGCTTCCGAGAAGGTCATCAATTTGAGTGTGTTTTGTAAGTGTAACTGTTTTGCTGCCAGCAGAGAGGACAGACACTGCCACATGTTCCTCTACCTCAGCTGCTTCTGAAGCACTGAAGCAAGGACACTGGGAATTTGGCAGGATTCAGAGCCACTGAGATGAATGGAGGTAGTTCATGTTCAACATGAACTGTTCAACACTCCATTGCCATCTCAGGCTACCTGAGGACTACACCTGTTTGCAACTGGAAGGTTGTTTTTTAGAAAATGCTTAGACGTGAAATATAGCATTTTTTCCACTATGAGTACATATTAAACCTGTGACATTGAGAAAGGCAAGATAAGTCTTGCTGCTTACCACTGACAATGTCATCAATTTGCCAAATATGCCAAGGCACTTTAATATGCCTGCCTAAGACAGAGGCATTTCAACTATTTATATAATCAACATATTAGTTATTTTATAATGACAATATATTTTATTAATTAATTTTAATATTGAAAAATCAGTTCAGTTAATTAATGAAAAGAATCACAGTGTTTAGAATTGCAAAATAAGCTGTATTAATGACAGCCTTAACATGCTGGAAACTGTGGCCTGAAGGTGGCAGGTGACAGAGTTCTTACCCCGAGGCAGCAGAGTACAAATGGGATGACACATTGCTTTCCTCATCCATGTAGTGCCTCAAATTGCTGATAATGTGGGAAATGCTGACATGTAACTTTCTGGATTGTGCTTACCCTACCTACACGATAAGGTTATGCAGGGTCCTCCTACTGTATGTGTAGAGAGAAACCGTGCATTAATACCTTTCCAGGGGAACTGAATTTTCTTTATTATAGTCATATTTTTACCTTTCATGTCACTTAAATGTTTCCTTTAAATGGTGGACTCTAATTCTGTTTATCCCCTAATGAAAACAGCTAAACAATCCCATGCAGAGGCTCAAAGGAGTGCGTGGGTGTGCAGGCAAAGTCACCTTCAGACAATTAAATGGTAGAGGAGCAATTTAGGGGTTTTCTTGAACAATAAGTGTTCCCTATGGATTTATACTCTTTCATTCTGGAATTTACAGAGCACACCTAATTTTTTTTTGAATAAAAGTGTAGGTCAGAAAAATGCAAATTATGGGAAATAGGGAAAAATGGGACTACCTTCTGAAAACTGTGAGTACTACAAACAAACTTCCAAAAGGTAACAATAAGAAATTTATATTCAATCAGTTCTGGAAATAAACAATAATAAGCTCATCCGTTATGTACTGCTGAATGCCAAACATGCAAAGCTATGGCTGGCTGTTCACTGAGTAAGTTTTAGGATCGAAAAAAGACTATTTGTAAAACCTGGGAATAGGAAAACTAAGATGGATTTCAGTTGAGTGATCAGAGGCAACTGGTTGAAGGCAAGATAAGTAATTTCTGGATCTCAGAGTGATTTTGAACACTACTTTTCTAACAAGATGAACAAGATGTAGTCTTAAAATAACTTACTATCTCTCTTTTCCACGGAGGTCTACACACAACAGTCACTATGGTGCCTGGTACACCATCTCACACACTTTCAGACTCTACTGAATTCAGTAGCCATCTTCTTCAAAAACATATCAGGAGGAAGAAATGATTCCCCAGTTTTACAAATTACATGCAAGGGGTTACAATATGTCCTGAGGGTTTGCTTTCATCAGCCTTTTTGGGTTCAAACCCTCACCTCCTAATACTCAGTCACTGGAGCCTGGTGACTGTTTAGGGAGAGAGGAAAGATTCCCAGAGCCAACAGGAGAATAAACAAAAACAACCTCCTTTTGATCAGCTAACACTGGCAGCAGAGCTGAGATCCCAGGGCTCTCATTCCCGCGATTTTGGAAAGTTCCTTTTAAGACCTTTCATTTCTTACAGTGATAGAATCCTGTACTCCTGCCTGAGATGAAATTTCAGTCTTCCTCAAATATTCCCCAGGAGTTCTCCTTTAATAAAACTGCAGTGGCACTACCTGAAGTGGAAGAAGTTGTACTGCATACAGAAAAGGTTACATATATATATATATATATATATATATATAAAAAATGATGCCATTTATGATGATGTTCATAGAGCTCAGGAGAGAGTAAGTTGTTCCTGTCTCAGTTTGTCAGACTTTATGAGCAATACATTTGTCCGCTCAGATAGAGAAAATAAAAACAAGATCAGGCCTACACTCTTCAATCATATGAGAAAAATAGTCTAAACCAATCTAAATGAAAAATGTATATAGCTCTGAATGACACAATGTTCATGCAAGAACCTTTATATTAATCAGCGCCCTTTAATTTCTTACAGAGTGCACTTCATTTATCTATGGATGATAACTGAAGTGCACTGAGGATGCCTTTCTAAGACAGAGTGGACTATTTCCAGTTTGTCAGTACAGATTTGTAGCATGCACATGAACAATTGTTGAGATACTTAATGATTTATCACAAAAAGTGTGTAAAAAATGACTGGCCATATGATGCTCGCTCTTTAAGATACATTTTAAGCTTACGCCAAGAAATAAACTTCATCCAGTCCTCAAAACACTTGATTACATCTAATTTTATTTGGTAAAAAAAAGATATAATTTATTTTATTGAAGGGAAATATATGGCATCTGCATTAGCAGGAAATAATAAACTGTAATTACGTTTGCTTGACCTACAGAGAAGTGTGATATGCAAACTGTGCTGTGCTTCTTTGGCAAAATGCACCGTGCAAGACATCAGTAGCCAAAACTGGTAACAATTTAAACGGACATAATAACATCCACATGAGTTAACCTTTAATATTACTGAAAATGAATCAGTATGCAATGTGAGTAATTATTCATTATATTCATTGTAATGATGAAGCTGAGTAACTACTCACAGTGTCTCATTGAACAGTGTTGCAGGAGAAAAAAATGAATAAGCACAGTGGCACTAAGCATCTATATTATATAAATGAACTCATTTTGCACACAGATTTAACAGCAGGAAAAGTAAAAAGGGACCTTGATAATCTTTGATGTATCCAAGAGGGCAAATTAAAAAAAAAAAAAAAAGAATCCTAAACAGTACAAAGATTTCTGAAAACAAAGGAAGAGAAGGAGAGGATGAGGGAAATGGATTACTGTTTGGGTTAGGGATGTTCAGAATAGAAACAAGATGGTAATATGCCGAGCATCAAAAGCTTTCTCTGACAAAGTCACTATGAGTTTTTACAAAATGATTTTCATATAATCAGCACAATCTTTCTTACAATTAGTAGTTCCATATGGAAAGTCAGCAAAAAAGTTCTTTTATAGAGAGCGAGTTTAAGATTTACTAGCCATTTAACTTATATAAAATAAAACCTCCCTTTTGAAAGCACACAGGCTGTACTGTCCTGCATGTACACCTCTCTCAGTTCACCAGAGTGCTCCTGCATGGTGCTCCAGGCACGAGACTTTATTCCTAGACTTTAATCTAAGAAACAGGGATCTCTTCTTCCTCACCCAATTCCAACAGCCTTTGGGTATTTAGGTACTCCATACATGAGAAGTCTTAGGCAGACTGACTTCAAAACCAGTAGCTTTTTGTCCTGATCAATTCATCTGCTCTCATTTTATAGTAATGATGTGCATAAAATTCTTTCTCCCACATCTGTGTATATTTATCTGCGTGTGGGTAAAAGAGGACAGGAAGCAACACTGATATATTATATATATTTTATATCACATGGATTTTATGCAGTAGTAAAACATGCTTGATGCAGCAGAATTCTGCAGCTTCTGACACTTATGTAGCTAAAGACAAGTTGTCTTCTGAAAATATATTTGACAAGCAATATGAAAACCAGCGCTGTGAGGCAGAAGATATTCCCTATAAGATGCCTCTACAGGCCCTCTTAAAGAGCTTAGTGTACTGGGTATTCACAGGAAATTGGAAGAAATGATAAACCACCTAAGTCTTGGTGAAGGAAAACAGGAGGAGTTTAGTTAGATAGAGCTGTTTGCATCAAGATTAAATAAATCAATAGAAACTACTGATATAAATGAGTGTATTATAAACAGAATGAATAAGGAGGCCATTCATTAGAAGAATCATTGGCAATTAAATTTGCCAATTACTAGAAGAATTATCAGATAAATTAATTTAAAGAAAATCTCAGAGATTTCCATGGAATTGCCTTATCAGATATATATATTGCATTTATTCAGAGTAAAACCTAGTTATTGATTCTCTCCTCAGTCTAACATATTTCTGCTCACATCTACATCTTCCACTTTGAAACTCTCATTCTGTCATTTTGAGAGACATTACAGTTTCTTAAGCAGCTACCTGGGTTTGAGCTGTCCAGAGCCCTGTACCACAGCACACTGGTTCAGTGTCACCTGAAGACATCACAGACTCACAGAATGGTTTGGGTTGAAAGGAATCTTGAGGATGATCCAGTGTCAACCCTCCTGCCATGGACAGGGACGCCTCCCCCTAGACCAGGCTGCTCAAAGTTCCATCCAACCTGGCCTTGAACACTTGTAGGGCTGGGACATCCCAGGGATGTGACCTACGGAACAAACTGTTTCACTGCAGGTGGTGCAAGCATGGGAACTGCACTCTGCAGCTCACACGCCTGGGAAGAGCTGCTCCAGAAGAGGACTGGGGCTGATCCTGCTGGCTCTGACAATGGCCTGCTGGTGGTAGGTTGTCCATTTCTCCCTCTCAAAGACTCCTCTTGCATCTGATTTCTGCCTGCAAACACCCAAAGACTTCACTTGCTGGGAAAACCTGCCAACCCCACTTATTGTCATGGATGAAGGATTCCTGGGCTGCTCTCAGCAAGAAGATGCAAATAGAAAGGCTGGGGAGAAGAAAAGGGAGCACGGAGGCACAGCAAAGGGGCTGTGAGAGGCAGCGCTGTGGGAATGCGCCGGGTGAGGCACCGCCACACCATCAGCAGGAGGAGGAGGATGGGGAGGGCAGCAGGCAGCTGAAAAAAGCTGTGAGCAGCACAGCACGGCTCTGAGAGCTAATAGGATGTGACAGAGGCTATGAGAGAAGTATGACGAGGCAAATGAGTGTAAGGGATAAGGCTGACAGGAGGCCGCTGCATTTGAAGGCTACCCTTATGATGGCAATATCTGGGAAGGGGAGCAAGAGGAGGCACACTGAAACCCTGCCTGCAGGGTTGCAGAGATGGTAAAAAGGGGTCAGTCAAATGGGCTGTATTTAAGGAGTTTTAGAGCTTCAAGTGTAAATTGTGTTAATAGTGATAAATGCAATTTAAAGTGCATGTCTGCCTTGTAAGGTTCATTTTAACAATGTAGGTTAGAAATACCAAGGAATGCTTATTTTTTTGCATCTACTCTTGGAAGCACTGCCTTTCTATTACTCTGGAGATAAAAGTCTCCTTAACAGCCAATCACATATAAAATGAGTATGAACATGTAGAGTAGAAGCCAGAAACAAAAAGAATTGCCCCTCAGACATGAGGCTGAACTTACAGAATAGGTTGAAAGTGTTTACCACAGGAGAAGAATTCTACAAAAGGATACTTAGTGCATTGAGATTAGTGCTATATTACAATTATGTACAAAAGAACCTGAAGAGATGTTTAATATTTCCATTAAGACCAGACTCTATAGACAATGTGCATTATATTTAAAAAGGAAAGGGCCTTCCTTGCAGTCCAACAGCTGATTTAAACCATCTAGACTTTCAAGTGCTGAGAATAGTTTTTCAGTCAGTCGATAGGCATACAAGATTACATGGAGGAAAACAGACTTTTCTGTTATTTTAATTTTGATTAAGAAGTGATTTAGCATATTGCAGCTTTCAAGTCGTATGAACCATTTTCCAGTCAGCTGAGATTAAAGTCCCCAGCAGGATTAATTGTAGGGTTGGGATTAAGAGATTCTATAAATCACTCAAATTCAAAAATAAAGCTAGCAGAATACTAGGATAATGATAGATATATCCATATTGTATCAGCCACAGCTAAATTGAATTGGCACTGTAATAGACTGAACATAGTCAAATATGAGAGTAGAAGTTATTAATAAAGATTATTCTTGATGAAAATGCAGGCTCCAATGCCGTGACAATTCCTGGGAGGAAAGTTCTCTTGAAGAGCATTTATTTTTCTACAAACACCTGTACAAAACACTGGTATGGCTTCCTGATTCGTCAAAGCTTCCTGCTCCAGAGGGACAGTATGCAGGATAACGAACTTACTGCCTTTCCTTCAGTTGTGTAGTGTACACAAACTTGTGGTGTTTCTACTGATGGCTAAATTTTAAAGGATCTCAGATCAAAACCTTGCATACTTGGGAAATTCACTGATTTCTTACGTGCACTGAGGACAGAAACTGAAGTGAAATTCTTTCTGTCAGACCAGGCTGACTAAAAGATGTGATACCCACAAATCATACACACATGCACATATACAGAAATAATCATACATGTACACTATGTACACACACACACAC
>VZDJ01000782.1:13839556-14008492 GCA_008694505.1 Cyanoderma ruficeps
ACACACACACACACACACACACGTCCTCCCACAAGAGACATCTATGCATGGCTAGAGCCCATTCAATACCTTGAGGAAGGAGCTTTGGGATATTGAATGGGGGAGAGAGAGAGAGCTTTCCTCTGCTAAAGCCAAGTGGTGAATGGTCTGAATCCATTAAGGATGAAAGGAAGATAGTTAGCAGGAAAAAGAAATCTCAAAGGTATTTCTAAAAAAGGTCGAGGAGGTCATTAAGCCACTGAAAAAATGTAAGGTTATTTCCTTGGCAGGTCATCTAAGCATTTTCATTCATTTCTATTCTGAACAGGGCACAGCTTTGTCTTTTTTTCAGTCCCCCACAATACAAGGGATGTGCTGTATTTTTGGGCTGAAGTGAAACCTCACCTTGTGACCGATTTGAAGCCTCAGCGGCATATGGCCTTTAGCAGAAAGTGAGCTCATCACCACATCTATGCCTCACTTCTGTGCCTTCCTTCTGTCTGGCACCTCATAAAACCAACATGACGCTGAGGATGTAGCTGAGAGGAGAACAGAGATCATGCAGCCCGCCCGCTTTCTTGCTGACTCAGCCAACAAGGTGCTCAGCTTGTTTCTGCAGTGCTACAGCAGCTTCCTCACAGTGGAGGCAAGGAAATATTTTTAATTGATTAGAGCCTCCCAGAAAGCCAAAGCCAGTTTGTCAGTTCCCAGATGAGCTGTTCTAAAAATCTCGTTTTCTGGTTGTAGAGCTAAATCAGAGTTAGGCTGGGCTGGCCCTCCATCACTCTTACTCAAGCTGAATTGGTCACACAGAGGTAAACTTTTTTGGGGAAGAACAACTCCCTCCTCTGCACGAGTGTGCTGCAATTGTGAGTAAAGCCAAATGCCATTGATTTATAAGGAAATCAGAGCTGAAAAGGTCAGTGACCTCCTGCTCAAAAAATTCGGAGTCCAGTTTCAAGGCATGTGACCAAGCTGAAATACTGAAACAGACTGACTTCAAAGGGGAAGAAATTAACAGTGTGAGAGCAAATTATACTCCAACTTTCCACATGGTTTATTCTGTGATGGTGAAGAGTAACTTAATTTGATACTATGCTTATGTTTTAACTTTGGAAAGACACTGACAGGTAAAGACAGACAAAAAGAAAACTGTGGATCCATAGGAGAAAGACTTGTTGGTGCAGACTGGAAGGGAAACCTGATGACAGTGATGTGCTGCTACACAAAACTTGAAATGTGAACTGGATCACACAGGACAATTAATGTGGAAAATGGAGATAAAACTTGAAAATCTTAAGATTGTTGGATGCTACAAAAGTGCAAAAACTGAAGAAATACCTAAAAGTGAAAATTTGGATAGATACCTTTTCTTTGTTAAATAAGACCTGAATGAAAGAATGATTCACTTTCTTTTATGTGATAAAGGCAAAGTAGAAAAGCAGATTAACTATCTAGAAAAGCAAATGAAAATTACTTTGTACATTTGTTAAAAGAACCCACCAAAATACAGGTTGAACATCTTTACTTGTGTAAATGTGGTCTTGGTTGTTTATTTAATTAATGCTTTCCAACATGCAACAGAGTGCCCAGTGATCAGAACAGGCATCAACAGTGTTTATAGATGTGATCTGGATCCCTCAGAAAATATCAAGAACTTTGTATAATACAAATCAAACAGTGGTTACACCACAAATATATTTTAATGATGGTAATAAAAATAAAAGGCACATATCCAAATCCATTTTCAATGTATTTTTCTTATTTTAAAAATTATTTTACCCTCCTCAAGATCCAGGTGTGACATACACAGGCATGATAATGGAGTGCACAATGTCTGAGAATAGATAAGGAAAAAGGGATCTTTCTGCAGATTTTAACATACTGTGGGTTAGGCCACCTAACAGTGTCTATGTTATGTGACATGGGAATTTGCCTTTGGAACCCCAGGCTGGGTCAAGTAATTGGATCTGAGAAATACAGTTTCTGTTTCTTCATAGGTTTTTTGTGGTCACATTTTTGGAAGATCAATTTTGACAGTACTTGTTTAAATATTTCCTTACTTCATAGTGAATGAAGGACGAAAATGGCCCACAGAAATCCCAGGAGTAATTTAAGAATTCAATCATAGTGAAAAATGTGAATTAGACCCTTTCTGCTATGTTCTTACAGGGAGGTAATCTTGCCAACACTCAGGATACATTTTATGTCTTTCTCAGTACATTTTACAGTCTTGTACTTTATCCCTAGGTTTTTTAAGACGATAGAGCCATAAGGAGTTAGAAAAATTAGAATATAATTACAAAGAAATCTAAAATGATTTATGCCCGTAACCCTATAATTCCTGATTCTGAGAATAGCACAAAATATCACCAGTCTTGTGGTGAAGTAGAAGAGATGCCAACACCCAGTGACACAGATAGGACTGTACCGTGAGGCCAGTTGTGTGTTACGTTCCATGTACTCAGTACCTTTCCTTTGCTAGAAATCAGCTTGGGGAGAACATATTTAACTATCCTTTCCCAGCACAGCTGACTGGCAGCAGCTACCTTATGATAAGCAGTGGTCTGCCTATGCTGCTTTATTCAAGGGAATTCCCTATTTTACCTATGGATGAGTTTCATAAGGTCTGGGAAATAGGTATAATGAATACCAACAGTTTGTGAGGTCATAGAGAGCAGGACTGAAAACAGGGTCATTTAGAACTATGGCTGAAGTGGATAGAGTAAGAATCCATGTGTGTAATACATGCTTATGACACAGTTATATCTGACATGAGTCCCCTGTGCACAGGCACTCATTATTTTCTTACAGATGACAATTTCCCTCATCATAAATATTGGCCGTTTAGTAATACAATATAGCATCATCAATTCTCTTATCCTTTATCAAACTACGTTTTCATATGATTTATATGCACACATTTCTTACAGTGACAACTGGCATCAAGATAAAGGCAGACAATAAAATCTATTATGAAGCAGGACAAGGACCACCCCTTTGCTTGACATTTCATTAATAAGCAAGGCACAGCTGCATTACTCATATCTCAAAATAACACAGTTGCTGAGCACAACTGAGTGAAGATTGAAAAAGACTTTACCTTGTGGCGAATACCAAACTGGACCTTCAACTTCTATTTTAAAAGGGTGTCTATTGCATACACTGCCTCAAGACTCAACAGATTCAACAGAGAGAATGACAAAACTTGTCACACAGAGCTAGTTCTTACGTACTAGTTCTCTGAGAACTTCAAGCTCTATTTTATACACCATAAAGCCATTTTATCCCTTAAATAATGTAATTTTAAATTTTTGGGGGGGCCTGAATGTAACCCTTGCATGGCAGCTAGGGCAAACAGACTAAGCCCAAGAAAGAAGTAAATAAATAGGGCTTGTAAAAGCAAACCTTGTACAGACAGTGGGCTGAGCTGTGGGGAGGCAGGAAGAACAGGACAGGGGGAAGAATAGAACAAGACTGACCCCAGCTCAGTGTGCCCAGAGCATTAGCTAACTGAAGGAGACATTATAATTCTTCATTACAAATTCTTTCTTCATGGTGTAACAAGAGCTGAAACTCTGCAGTCAGCAAGGCATACAACTCTCTAAGACCTTTCAGTGACATCAAGGCTTCTCTAAACTAGAACACTAAAAGTAGGAAATAAAGTTGGACCATCTCTAAATACTGCTATAGTCATCCATCTTTAGGTCACTGGCTGGGAAAGTCCAATTTACAGAATGACAAGTGCTATGCATTCACATCTCTCATTTGTTTTACAAAACTTTTCCTGGTAACATCAACGTTATCTACTACTGTAAACATTACTAATGTGGCATTAAAATTCTGTATATAAGCACTTATATTTCAATAATCTACTCAAAGTGATCAAATAGGAATTGGCTTCTCTCTCTTTTCATACAATATCCTTCCACTATAGACCAACATGGCACACCCATCCTTTCATAAATGCGTCAGAAACAAGGTAAATATTTTTGACCTCATAGCCCCTTCCTTGGGGATCTTCCAGACACACTCTCCAGTATGGCGAAGTGAACAACACACCTCTTTTTACTTTGTTTCATGGAAGACAGCCCCATCAATTTACTTGATTCTATTAACAGCTCTGCGGGATAAATTTTCCCAGTTTCTGTTCCTACTAGTGAACATGCGTGTTAAGATTTGCATTCAGTCTTCCAGATAAGGTCTTCCAAGCATCTTGTATCTGACACTAGTAATTCCTTCTCTCTGTAGGCCAGAGAATGCATTTTAGGAGGATGCTTTCCTTTTTCATAAATACATTAAGCAGATGGTTTGCAACAATCCTGTGATCGAGCAACAAAGTCCCATTCTGACATCCTCCTCAGCAATTATTACTACTGGTTATATAGATGGCTCTCTGTATTGCCACATTCCACCCATATATGTTTTTGCAGTCTTCCTAACCACTAGATTTTTCATGTTTGACATTTCAAGTTGATCATGGTAATGCTCTGTCACCTTCATGTTACTGATACAGTTCTCTATTTCTGGCTGGTATCATTATAGACAGCATTATAAAAGGAATCTCTAAGGATTTCTGAACTTCTCTGTCACTTCAGTTTCTTGACTTTGGTGCCATATTTCCACATTCCTCCAGAAAACTGATGTAAAGCAATTACTTATAATAACTTGCACCTGCAGATATTACATGGGGTAGTGAAACAGGTGCATGTTTTTGTCCAGAGAGCCATACAAGCCTGGTGAATTATATGGGTCAACAGGAAAGATTAAGTATCTTCAGCTACTTATAAAGGGTGCAACCCAAATATAAGCGCTTTCGTATCAGAAACAAATCCAAATTAAAAAAAAATAGCTACTGGAAATTATGCAACCTTTTGCGAAATAAATCCATATCCATTCAGCTATACTGGCAGCATGCAAGCAATTTTTAGCCAGTTATTTAAATTCTTTCTATCATAAAAGTCAAGTTTAAAAATTCATTACTGCTTTGAAAGTCTTATGTTTCATCCTAAAATGATATTCCAACATACACATTAAAAAATATCAGAAGGAGAATACTCCTTTCAGACTTTGAATATCCTTCTACTAACCTTGGGTGGTTTAAAAGGATAGTCCGGTGAAAAGGTTATGTCAAGGAAGAAAACTCCACCTTCATATACAGACCCTGGAGGTCCCAGTATAGTTGACCTCCATTCATAAATGTTGTCTCCTTTGGGTCCAGCACTAAAACAGAAAACAAAAATATAACATAATAACCACATACAATCAAGGATACACTGCATCAGTTATATGCTACCAGTAGTAGGGCTGGTTTTGCTGTAACACCAGAAAATAAAATTGTGTATCACATTCATTAAGTCAGTCCCCGATAGAACATGCATCTGATGTCCTAAGCTCTGTCAGAAAAGTGATACATTTAGTAAGGAAGAAGTATTAAAATCACATAATAAATTATTCAAATAAGCACAGAAAAATTCCCAACTGCCTTATCTCAAATATTTCAGTGGGCAGATGTGAAGTATTTACAGTGCAAGGATATAGAGACTTTGCTGAGATGCCTTGTCACTGTCTTGCTTCACAAGCCATCCTATTTTCACCTACCTCCTCATCCACCTACCTCCTCAGTCAGTAGCAGTGTAATTACACACATTACACAGCACAGACTGTACTAAAGACTGAGCAGGGTACAACCAACCTTGCACCTGCACTTGCTCCTAACCTAAGGTCTCCAGTCACTACCACAGAAGGTTGCTTTGCTCTGCAACCATTGTCCTATCTTAAAAATAATATAAACAGGAAGTGGCTTATGTTAATTATGTTAAATCCAACAGGAAGTGTTGGATTATGTTAATCCAAAATCCTTGGTTAAAAACACAGTACCGAAATAATATTTAAAATGTAAAAAACATAATCCTGTATGAAACAAGAAAAATCTCTCCCCTGTATGGTGAATTCCTAATAAAGATGAAATGAAGTTCTTGGGCAGGACTCTTCTAAAAGCCAACACAGCCTCCTTTCATACAACATAATGCCTGTCCATACAAATACATGTTTTACTCAGGATGGCCTCTTACAGCATAGGCCTCTTCTCTTCCATTCACAGCCTGCTGATTACAGTCACTGATATAGGACCTGAATTTTAATTATGATCAATTGGAATGGTGACTTCCAGATATCTGATTAGTATTTTTTAGAGGAAGGCGGTGATGGTAAACATCTCAAAAAAAGTGATGTGGTAGTGTCTTAAGGTACTTCTTGTGAAACAATTCTTGTTATGTTTGCAGTGAAGGTTTCTGCAGCGTACAGGGGTTTGTGGAATCACTCTGTGTGTAGAACAGCTGAAAGCTCTTGGCTATGCTCCATGCCTCACAATGTACCCAAGGCATACAATTATTATACGACATCATGTCATGTTCACTGCTCAGCTATTCGTTTTGTTCACTGGAAGTTAATAAAACCCACTTTCACCTGCAATTCCTTGGGCTCCCTTCATTAAAACTTCTGACTGCATGATTCCCTGAATACAGCTGCATGACTTAGTCCTGTGCATAGCACTTCATTAGTCATGGTACCTACATCCATTTTCTATAATAGCTGTTAATGCTTCTTGGCTTTCTAAACTACCTTGCTTTCTCAACAATAATGGGTTACAGAGACTATAACATTATGTTACGTTCATTTTCTATCAGCTGTAGTAACAAAGGTAGCAATTGTTTTAAAGATAAAATCTGGCTTTTTAAGTGGCACAATAGCAGAAGTGTTGCCATCCATATTTCACAGTGTCGATAATACATCATGTTGCTAGCTGCCAAACAAATTTAATTTACCCAGTTCTCAGTTTGCATTAACCTTTGAATAATAAAGCACAGCTGAGACTGCTGTAAGAAACAAACCAGAGAATGAATAATTAAAACCACCTCCATTGCCTTTAGAAAGACCAATCTTAAGTCAACAGGGAAGGTTTAATTGTGACTGAACTAGGCATTAAGGAGCTAATTGAACTCTTTATAAGCCCAAACAAATGCAGTCCTACATCAGTGGTATGGTATACAACGTTCACAGAAAATAAAACTTAAAAAAAAAAGAAAAAGCGGGCAATTAGTTCTAACAGAAAAGACAAGAAGCAAGGCAAGTCTAAATCTTACACCAAAAAAAGCCCATACTGTGTGAAAGGAATCCCTTCTCATTTTCTGCAGGAAAATGTTCTAACACTTAAAGAAGCAATTCCTCATTGATGCCAGCAGGTTAAAATGGAAGTGATATAAATGTCATTCCCAGAGAAATGGTTGGAAATAAGTAACAAAAGCTAGCGCTAGCTCTTTCACAACTTACTTAGCCAGGGGGGAATGGTTGGGCCCTTTCTGGATTTGAGTGAGGCTCACTTTTTTGATCAGAACTCTCTCTGATAGTGGTATTTTCATACTGTATATTTTTTTTATTTGTTTTGCCTATTTATTTAATTGCATTAACATTTGAAATGAGCAATCATTAATTAGAATAGTTGGAAAATGCTCCATCTGCCAGTTGAACTGTTGCGGCGCGTCCAGCTACAAGCCCAGCCTGATCACATTCTGAGGATGCTGATTACCATTAATTGAAGGTTTTCTTTGCAAATTAGAGATGAAGCTTTATTAAGTATTATTATTAATTTGAAGAATAGCTTAAATTGTATGGAGTGTGAGAAGACTGCTGTTATTGACGCTGCCTGTTTGAGTGCTTGCTGGCAGCAGGGCTGTTCAGCCATGTGAAATACCAGCCCATGTGCACAGGCAACAGCTGGTATTAAGGGCAACAGCATGCACAAGCATCATGGTTTTTCATTTGTGCATTAATAATACAAAAAGTTTGACAGGTGTATTATCTTTGTTTTCCTTCTTTCTTAATTGTTAAGCCTTTTATTTATCCACATTACTGGCAACCTGAACAGGCTTCACCAGAGAAAATTTCCACATATTCAAGACCTCAGCCAAAGCCTTATTCTGTAAGGTTTAAAATGCAAGAGGATTTAATTATCCTTCTCTCTACATGGATATCTGCCCGACCCACTAAAGCCCAAATGTTTTACATTCAGTATGATTTATATTCCCGCTCTCTTAAAGTTACTGGCAACCAAACCACAGATCTCAAAGAAAGTGCACCGAACAACTCAGTGCCTGAAGCTCTGTAATCTTCAGAAGGACAGATTCAGATCTGCACCCTCTCAGTGAAACGCAGACTAAATCTGTCCTGAACTCAGCTGACCCAGGACCAGAGCACACACGTGCTGCCTGCAACAAACCTACTGCTACAGCAATCAGCTCCAGGGGAGAGAGAATGGTGGCTGGGCAGCTCCAGGTGAAAGTGGATGAACGGTAAGGTGGTCAGGAGGACAGGCCTGCTGTCAGAGCAGCAGTGCAGCCTCCCAGTGTGAGCCTAGATGCTGACACTCCAGTGACTCTGCAGGGTGGGGCAATCAAGGAACTAGCAGAGTGGTTGTGGAGTGGCTCTGGAACTGGCGTTCCCTACATTTCCAATGTTACCTCCCAGATGGAATATGTAACATAGGACCAAGGAGGTGCAGCTGAGCCCCTGGTGACTTGAAGTTGTTAATGGCTTGCCAAGAGCCAGCTGCCTGCTGCTATTATTCTCCTACAGCTGGTGAGACCCTCCACAGAATACCGTATTTCACCTCTGCGGAGGTTTGCTCAGTGGAAGAGCTGCAATAGGAGGACATGGAGACAGTTTTCTTCCAGAATGACATCCATATGAGTGTATGAAATTCAGGACAAAGAAGTGAAAATAGGTAAAATGGTCGTCTTTTTATTTCACTCTCCTTTGCCTCTCCTATATTTCAGTTCTGCCATGGCTTCCCATAGATACTTGCAGGTGAAATGTACAGATATCAGTTACAGTTATTAGCAAAACACTTTAAATGCTACTAGAACTGAATTAACTTTGCTTTAAATACAGTTTCCACATGGAGTACTTTCTATTCCCTCAATATGTTTCAGGCAGGGAGCCACTTGAACGTAGTCCTGCTAAAAACTGCTTGTCCAGTGCAATGCATTATAAACACAAAGCTTTCCTTGCATTTAAAATATCCTGAAATATTTAATGCAAAATAATGTATTAGAAAAGTTGTATGAAAACAACAGCACTCATGAGATATACCATATGAAAACCTATCAGGAGAGGTTACTAAAG
This sequence comes from Cyanoderma ruficeps, assembly GCA_008694505.1. Classification (NCBI taxonomy): domain Eukaryota; kingdom Metazoa; phylum Chordata; class Aves; order Passeriformes; family Timaliidae; genus Cyanoderma; species Cyanoderma ruficeps. Next base: position 13,848,719 of record VZDJ01000782.1, read on the forward strand.
TATAGTCGATTTTTAGCTGTCATTTGTACACAAATGTACTTAATTTCCAGTGAAAAATTAAAAAAAGTGAAAATACAGGTCAAAAAAGAAGAATGTCTACCTTGATTATCAAGTAGGCATACAAAACAGATTGGTCAAAATAATGTTATCATTTTTAATCTACCTTATATTTCTTGATGAGGACTCACATGCTTTCCCAGTGTCTATGACTGGAGGTAGCATAAACTTGTAGTGTGTTTCTGGTAAGGTGGAAAATGAGGACTATTTCAGTGTCTTCCCTTCTGCTCTTGGTCTCTGAATCGTGCTGGTATCCACCATTAAAGTGGATACTCTTTAATACAAGGTGAAGGCAAGCCTGTAGCATGAAACATGTAGGATTTTAACTTCAAGGGTTTTCTAGACCTGATACATGAACAGGGAATGGCAGGGAACTGATTAGGTCAAATAAAATAGGACAGCACATTGGTTGGAGGCCTTCCTGTTCTTCAGAAAGAAATTGAAAGATTCTTGCGGACTGTGTGAGTTTTTGTAGCAATGAAGAATAAAGCAGAACCACGGTATCACACTAATGCCCATGAACTCACTTTCCATGGCATTGTCTATGGCAATTCACTCCCATTATTGCACTCTGTAACCTGAATTGCCTTGGCATGCAGAAACACACATCAGAACCAGGCTGCAGTCTGTGGAGGATGCAGCTCCTTTCAACTATCTTTGGTAACTTATGACAGTAGGGAAAAGAAGAACACATGCAAGGGTCTTTCTCTTCCTTGCCTTTTATTGTGCAGAGCTTTGGCTTCAATGTTTAGGAGTTCCACTGCTGAGAAGAGAAGCTCATTACAGAATGATCTCCATTTCTAAGCATTACAACAGTTTCTTGCAATCCCATTTCTTGCACGTCTAACACATATGCAGGAGCAGATCCTGACTCTAGCTGCTTTCTGCCAATGCTTCTGGGAAGTCACTTGCCTAGAGGGCAAAGTGGATACAAAAGTATCAGAAGATTGGCAAAATAATTTAAGAGCACAGCTGGTGAGGGGAGAAGATGGATGTGGCCAATCAGAAGACTGCAGATTCAGCTTTCAACGAGATACATCTCTTGAGAAGCAGATATGAAGCTTCATTAAAATAAACCCAGCATACCCTCTGCGCTCTGTTTTGAACACGGTGCCAATAATGAAACTTGTTCTAAGCAAAAATGTTGCTTTGGTCTGCACCACAGCTCAAGGTTGACCGTGTGCTTGGGGACAACCATGAGAGGAGCAGTGGGGCCGTGCTGGGGAAGTGGTTGCTGGATAATATCAATCTGGAAAAAAGCAAATCAGCAGCAGCTATGCTGATACATCACCAGGTGATTCAAACCCACCTCCACAATCCACCCAACAAAATGCAAAAAGTACCACTGAGAAGCAGTGGCATGACAGTCCTGTAAGCCACTGCCATGTTTCTGTAACTTTGGAATGGATATGGGCAGTATTAGGATACAGATGGTGCCAGCAGTACAGGTTATCTGCTGAATTTTTTCTGCTCTTGTCCCAGTACTCTCTTCTCTGTAACCTGGAATCCCACCTGATCCACCACCTCTCAAGCTTTATGACTCCCTTGTTAGTGGCTGTTATTCTTTGAAGTGCATGTATTTACTGGTTCCTGCCTGAGGGTGGTTTCTCCCCCACCCTCTCTCTGTATGATGACAATTCATTGCTCCTTAGTCACAGTGGATCCCTCCTCACTTCAGGTATGTGCAGATCCCACTCCTCCAAACACCCTGCTTCTTTTTCCCTCATCAAAAGCCATCAACACATCCTGCTATTTTTTCACCTTCTTCCAGAGGTGAGGAGGGGGTGAAAAATGGTACAGGGGTGGTTTATTACAGTACAGTAATGTTGTTTCCTTCCTTCCCTGGAAAATGAAGAGCAAGCAGAGCGGGAGCTGCAGGAACACGGGTGTAGGGAAGGGAAAGGGAGTCACAGCTGCCTACCCAGATGCTACAGTGATATCAGGAGGTACTTTGGTAAATGTATGTAATAAACAGTTGCCACAGCAGCCAAAAGAATATACTTCTACAAAACAAAAACAAAGAGCAGCGAGCACTGAGACTGCCTGTGGCAATGGGCGCTGTTGTGTGGTTAATAATACCTCTGCTATGAATAAAATTATCAGGCTGGTCTCCAGGCAGTAAAATCAAAGAACAATTAAAGAAATAAACTCTTTCAGAATTAGAGATAAGTGCTTACTTGGGCTATAATATTGATAACTTAATTTTTTCTCAAGAAATAAAGCCCCTACTTTTAGAATGTATAATATTTTTAATGTCTTTTTTCCCCCCTGAAATCTGCTAAATCTGCTGAAAATCCCCAAAATTTTCCTTTTCAATTAATCAGTTAAATAATTCATTAAAACTATCATTATTTCAATTCCTTCATCTTGATGGTGCAAAGAAGTGCTATTATTAAAATATTGGAAGATCTCATTGTTCTTACTAGCTATAATCTAGACCAAACCCAGAAATCTTTCAGCATTAAATTTGAGGCCCAAGAGATCTACTCTAAGTACTCTAAGCAAATCAACTCTTTACTCTAAGTAAATTGCAATATATATTTACATTTTAAAAAAAGAGTTGTTAATTTTACTTTAAATAGACTCAACAGTTAGTGAAAAATCTTGCCTTACCATGACCTAACACTTGAATTTGGGTCTATGCTAGATCCAGTATTTTTGGTCATCCTGCAAAATAAATGGGAATTTAAATCTTACATATGTTGGAATATCAACATTATTAGATAAGTATGATTTTTGAGTAGGTAACTTTCATTAGACAGTTATTTATAATGGAAACAGAGCTCAAAGTGATTGGGCCACTTGTTACTCAGAAAGGCTTTGGCAGAAAGAGACACATCAGACAAATTACTTATACCACTTAATTTCCATTGCAGTGAATTCATCTGAAAGTTTTGAATCAGACTTTCTTCCAGTTCTTTCAGTTTTCTGACTGAGACCACCTTTCATTAAAGAACTTTTTTTTTTTTAAAGTACTTTTAGGCAAGCAGCAAAGGGAGGAGGATATTAAGACATTTTTCTAAGTCACGCTGCAATTCTTTTGCAGTGGTTATATCTTGCTCTTATTATGCGCTTTCTATCGAAGCCAGTTACTGTTTTCATGTACACTTTGGAATCAATATGTTTGTGGCATACCTGACTGGAAGAACATACAGGAAAACTGATCCCAGTGAGCTGCCAAAGGTTTAATCACGTATTACAGGGTACTGCTTGACATTGCTTCTTATGCTTATTGAGACCACTGGAATTCAGTATGGGACAGCATTTTTTAATTGTCAGTCTGCTCTAGTTTTAGCAAGGTATTTCTAGGGGTTTATTTATCTTCCAAATTGAGATGCAGTTTAACTTTAGGGCTTCCTGCCTCTTTCTTTCTTGCAACAAACCTGCAGCATACCAGGTCAATGTGCCTGAAGTCTGTATGAACCAAACCCTTTTTTCTTGTGATAAATTTTATCTGCCCTCCTATCATGGGAGCCATTAACAATTTATTAGCTGAAGCTGTGATGTCTTTAAAATTAGTAAGTTTGGGCCACAGTATTAATATCAAATAGATTAAGACCAAAGTAAGTATCGCTTAGTTGATTTTGTCATTTGCTTCTAAATAATATTGCTAAAAATTATTAAAAGTATCCTAGTGCTTTAGCAGACTGGTATTATTCAAAGAGTACTTTGATGCTTTTATTCTCCAAAGCCCTATCCTCAGAGCATTCCTGAGATAGAAACCATCATGAAGAGAACTGCTTCTTAATGCACAAAATAGTTATTTATATTATACTATCTACAGCAATTTATTCACTGCAAACACCATTACACAGTGTATGATCACAGCATGCTGAGTATTCACAATGAGATTTTAAAAATGGCAATTTTGTTAAGTATTCTCCACTTTGTTCAGCTGAAGAAAATTACATAAAACCCTTCACAGAAGGCCTGCTTTGCTCAGAGTAGGAAACAATCATTCGCCTCCTATTACACACCCATGGGCTCAATTCCCTTTTGTCACATCTTTTGTTTCTATTTCTTTTAAAGTAATACCAGTATCTGAAGTTCCAGCTCTTTTAAACTAGCAGAAATTGACTGTATATTTTAAAAAAGATAAAATATTGTTCAGCCTGATTTGTCTCCATGGGAAATTGTATCAAGCATGATTTGTAGCCCTATTTTAGTAAAAGAGAAAACCACAAGTAAATAGGAATGGAAAACACTACAGAAAAATGAATAGGCTGTCCTGGGACCTTCTAACATGACCTCCAACCTTGCAAGTTGCCAAGTGATATTATTTCCATGTTACTCCTAATTTGCTTTTCCTTGAGTTTTTTTTCTTTCCCAGGACTGCAATTTATTCTTCAAAATAGAACTGCTTTTAAATTTCACAACATTTCCCCTTGCTGACAACGGTTGTTATTTACCATTATCTCTTCTCTAAGTTAATCAGAATCCGTGACATGCAACAGTGGGGTGGCACCACCAGGCACTATACTTTTAATTTTTAAATCTAATTTAAAAGGATGAGGTGACTAAGTGCAGACAGATAACACAAAAAACCCAGAGCAGCTCAAAGATTTAAGAGGTGTAGTACAGAAGAAAGCATTCTTTAAAACAGCACTGACTTTTTAGTTTCTGTGGAAACCTTAGAGGCAATGCAGGAGGGAGAGGTAGACAGGACTAAAGCAGACCAGCTCAAACATACTAGAAAGACTTCTCATGAATGGGTGGAACACACAGAAAGATTTGGATTTGAAATGCATTTGATATGTTGATTTGATCACTAATAAAAAAATTATGGTAAATTCTCACTTTTTATCAGAAATGATGAAAAATGACAAAAAAGGCCACACATGATGTATTAGTGATGAATGGATCAACTGAAATTCAACTAACACATCCTTCACTTTGAGATTATGGACTGCTGATTTAATGTCAGAAATTCTTTAAAGTCGTATCCAAAAAAGATCTTTGTACTACTGTACTTTTAAAAATGTTAGCGTGAAAATATTCTGCAATAGTCAGACATTTCAGTAACTGAGAGTTATTTAGACAGGGCTATTTCTAATATATATACACCCACACTTTGTGATTAATATGAATGCTACAAGCAAGGTAGGAGTATTGTTCAATGTCTGCATATTCTGTTCCTCAGAAAGCTGAACTTCTAGCTGGTCCACTAGTCATTGAATCTTTCCCCAACTTGTAAGTGATTTATTCAATGGGCCTCTAAAGAAGTTTGATTTGTTCAAGACTGTAATCTTTAAGAGTCCCTAGGCAGTTGTCTAAATAAGAGACTAGAAATTTTGAATCTATACGACAAGACAATTTTGCAACTTTTTATTCTGAAGGGCCCAATTCTGAAATTTCCTTTTGTGACACTTTATCGAGACTTTAGTTTTTACACATAAGCTGCTTGTAAAACTCTTCCAAAATATTAATGAGGGGAAGCAATGAGAAGCAAATTTAAAGAACTGTTTACAGTTTATCTCAAGCATATAATACAGCTGTGTAACCAATAAGTCTGCTCATGTCCATTTTGTAAACAGAGGTAGAGGCTTAGATAGAGACCCCCCTCAATCCAGTGGGAGATTCACACATGCTGACACGTGAAATGCTTGCTTACACAAGGAAACAACTCTTTATTATGGTACAGATTAACTAACATGATGTTAAACACATTATAAAACAAGTAATTTCCTCCTGAGTAAACAAGCCCATAAAGCCAACAGGCACAGAAAAAGGAAATTTGATTCTGAAATCCATATACTTCAAAAGCAGATTCCTTTTATTTAGTCAATTTACTTGAGAGGCTGTCTTATTTCTCCAGATCTCTGGTACACAGAAGAAAACACACTTGGAAATTACTGGCAAATGGACACATTTTCACAACTTTTTCCCCTTAATTTGAAATTATTCTCTTACTTGGAGACCAGCCACAGGTCCAAGGTAAAAAAAACCTTAAAACATCTCAACTCTGGTTGAGACTGATTGGCCCCACTGCAGCCCACCCTCTGACTTGTCAGAAGAAACCACCATTTACAGGCAATTTTCTTAGCAGTTTCCGAGGTATGAACTTTACACCACTTGGCTGACCAGCCAAAATGAACGGGGACATGCCAGAGTCAGACTGGGACCCAGTAATGTGGCTTCTTCTAAGTCAACAGAATATTGTTGAGACTTTTTAGTCCCTGGGGTGAAGGGGTTTGTCTGGATACATGACAAGGTAAACAGAAAATTAAAGGAATTTCTTGTTTATTCATCAGTGTCATTTTCTCCTATGCTCTTTTGGAGCAGTCTATAGGGCTAAGGTTAGGAAGGGGCTTCTTTCCTTCTGCAAGGTAGGAAGTCTTCCGTTCTGAAGTGACTGGAATCCTCTCAAAATAAGACCTAGAGTTAGCAAGTGTTGCTACAATAGTCCCAAAAATGGTTATATCACAGACTTCACTACAAGATTGTTCCAATGTGTTTTTCAGTAAAGAGGGAGGTCACCTGGGACAACTGAGGCTACATTCTTCTCAGTACACACACCTCCACGGTGCCCCATGGATCAGAACTTCTGATTAGAAAACCGTTCCTATAAATGGCTTTGTTTCATCCCTGCCTGCATTTAAAAGCAGCATGGAAAAATACAAAGTGGTTCTGGGAAGAATGACGGCGAAATTGGTTTAAGAAAAGGATGCTTGTTTGTCATATAAAGGTCACAACAAAAGGTATGGCTGGAAGGAGAAGCCCTCTGCCTCTGTTCTCAGGATGGGAAGGCAAACACCCAGAGTGCAGGTACTTGCTGGTGAAAGCAGTCTTCACCTTAGACCTGGAGCTGAGGAACTCAGAGCTCCATAAAATTCCTCTCAAGATTTCAGGTGACACTTTCTCTACTTTCAGGGCCTCACACATGATCTACATGAGAAATGACACCTTATCTAAAGAAGAATCAACATTTCTAATTAGTAAGAGGGAAACAGCATTCTAATCTGTAAGTCATAATCAATGACTCTGTCACACAAGAATTAAACATCACATTTCTAAGGCAGTTTTTTTTATAACCACTGCGTATGTTCCCTACATCAATATAAAATACCAACCACAGTTGAAATTGCCATTATAATTTCCTTGGCAACAACAACTTGGAATCCTTACTCACACAGATGTTTTCTGCATGATGAAAATTACATTTGTGTTGTTTTCTTTCCCATTTTCAGTTCTAGCTCATCTCCTTGGCTCAGCTGCTGGTGATACCTGCTCTCATCATTGTTTATTTACTCGTAATATCACTGGTTGTCTGCACAAAGTGACAAACAGCTGGTCTTTGAGTCAGAGCTACCACCACCAGGAGAACACCAGAACACTACACTAGTCATGCAGAGATTCACAATGCAAAAATAACATGTGGCTTAACCTATGAACACTAGAGCTGTATTACTTATCTTTATCATGTGCTACTGCTTATCTTCATTATCCTAATCCCTCTTGCTCAAAGTTTGTGTAGTCAAAGAAAACAGCTGGAGCAAATGGTTACAAGCTACAGAGGTGTTCATCCTGTGGTCTCTGGTCCAGTCCTGGCCTAGATGGCTTCTGTAAACTTGTTTGTACTTAGTAACTCTTTGCTGGTCTGCATCTAAGGAAGAGGGTTTTTTACAAATCCATCTCTCAGCGGACAAACACCCCAAGTCCTAAGATTATCACTGCTGATTCCAGCCTTGCTGGCAATGGATGGAGGTGGAAATACTCTGCCTGCATTTGTCAGGTCTTGGTGGAGGCCCTGAGAATGCCATGGGAACACATGCGAGACAGCGGCCTTCTTTACTGGTTATTCACCCATTAACTAGGGGTGTATCTCAACTAATTGCTGTAACAATTGACCAGGTACTCTTCACAAACACCGTACTTGGTGTAAGAGATTTAACAGAAAAATGCCCTGGTTTCTATTTTCTAATGCAAAGGGAAGGCATGGTGGAGACAATTCAAGTCCTATTATTGCTTAAATAACTTGGATATGATCAAAGTCACCAATGGTTCACCTGTACTGCTTGTGATAATTTAGTAGAAACTCAGCTACCTGAGAAAGACTTAAAATTTACCACTTCACATATTAAGAGGAAAAAAGTGTTCCTCTGTCAGATCATACTGAATCACAACAATGTGCATATGTATTCTTGTCACAATTTCTGCATTTTTACTGTTTTTGATGCCTTCAAAATAATCTTTTTTAAAATTAATGTACTTGCCAATTGTACATTCTGGAAGGGAGAGCAGCTGTTTCCTCACAACTGTATGCATAGCCTTCTGAAGAAAATTTTGTTTATTAATAGTAATCTGTTTTTCATAGCTTTGCAATTTCTTAGATAATAGGGTAAAACACAATCTTCCTTTCATGTTCTCTGCATAGTGAAGAGACAGATGCAATTGCAACAGACTACTTATGCTGAGGGCAAAACTTAGTACTGCTTAATATGACTTAATGACTAAAAAATGTGTATCATTTATAGATGACATCTAGTACTCTGCTAAGTTATTATTATGGTCAATGAGTATTCTTCCCTGCTGGTTAGTAAAAGGATCTGGAATTAAATCTGTTTTTATTTTACTTGTTCAAGTAGACACACTGAAAGCAACTGAGCTACCCACATACGTAAGGCAAATGGGATTTAGTCTTTATTCCCAATCTTTTTCTAAACAGAAGCTCACATATAACAATATATATATATATACTAACTTGAAACACAGAACTGGGAGAAAGGGAAAAAAACACAGGACTGAAGAAAGGCTATTTTACAGCTACACAGAGATGTAAACACCTCCAGGAACTTTGCTTAATAAGGCCAGCTACTTTCAGCTATCACTTCACCGCCCGTGACAATCTTTGCATGAAAGCATTTCTTTCTCCCCCAGGCAACAATATCAAGTTAGTGCAGTTCCCTCGAAATACATAAATGCTGTATTTAAAATTAAATGTACAGCATATGGAGGACTGGAGCTGTGCTCTGGAAAGCAACCCCCTCTCCCACCCAAAGGCACTCGGCTACACAAACATACATTCCTGTGAAATGTGGTAAATGTGCCTGGGAAAATGTCAGAATACAGAAATTTTCTGTAGATTTTAACTCATATCAGGACACACTCTTGTGTAAAAGATACCACAGGGTCCACAACTGATCTTGAATAACCTCAGAACACGATGTACACAATGAAGAAGCCAACTCAGCAGTGTTCAATACATGAGCACTCTTCCCCTTATGGAATACATTACTCGGCTTTTCCTAATGATACTGAATTGATTTACATGTTAATTTACCAAACTAGGTGTATCCAACCCCAAAACAGAGAAGCTGTCAGTGACACACTACTTTCCTGGGAAATTAAGGCTCAGTTCTGTGTACTCAAGAGTAGATCTGGGTTCCAGTGATGCCAGGGATAAAACTCCCACTGACTTCAATACAGTGCACAAAAGAGAGCATTTATGAACCACTTATAAGAACATAAAATGTGCATGATATTGTGCCTGCAATTTTAAAATCACCTATTTTTAGTGAGTCTTGTGGGAAAAAAAAGTCGTGTGCATATAATTGTACATTCAAATTTATGTTGACCCACTTTAAATTGTTTTCAGTTTATCATGTTAGGAAAAATATTCTAAAACTGTAACCTCAGATGATCAAAAAAACCCCACCCCAAACCTTCAAAATCAAAAAGCAGGGTATGGTGGTTTGGTCCCTGAAACCACCAAGCTTTGATCAAGGTTTTTTTGTTGCAGCAATATTTCAGAATCACATGAAAATATGAACCACACTTGTTGGCTGACTGCAGTTCCCATCACTTCAGAGGGAGTCTGTGTTTGTGGAGAATGATTTAAATACAATTCTCTGACATTCAGAACTGAAATGTTTGTTCCTGTGTGAAATAAGAGAACTCATTAACTTAGGAAGTCTATTAACTTGTTTGACAAATCAAGATGCATTACATTTTTGGTGTACATTTCTTCATAAACTAATATTACCTATTTAAAGAATATTTCGATTTTCATTTGCATTTTTACACTTACTTTCAAGTAATTTTATCATTGATAGGGATTATTGTTGGGTTCAGGACTCAAGCCTTAATACAAGATAAAAAAATGAAACGCTTTTACTTGAATAATTTCTCTGCAGAGGTAAAAGGTCAGAGGAGCACTAGACAGGAGAAAATGAGTTAGTAAACTGAAGGAAAGATAATCAGTCTGGTTTCAACGTTAGCTTTCTGTTCTTTATTGCAGTGAGGGTTTTTTTATCCTTCTTTTTTTGAACTTCTAAGAGCATGCCAATTCCATGTTCCAGCTTGCTATGCTATTGCTGCAGAAACTACACGGATAGACAAAATGTCTCAGAATCACACCACCTGACAGAAACCCACCCCTGCCCCTCAGTCACTCCCTCTGAAAACATCCATAGAGCAAAGAAATACTCTTTCTGTTGAAAATCAGGAAACTGAGGTCCTGTCAAATTTACAGGTAAAGTGTATTTATCTTACCCAAAAACATGACTGTGTGAATAAGAAGTGCTCCCAAATGTGAGCAGTCAGCTGCCTCCCCAAACGTGACAGTAAATACTGTGTTTAAATAGAGAATCATAATATTTACAAATACAAATTACACACAGCACGTCCTTTAGAATCTCTCTGCCATTGTCTACAGGTTTTTGTGGTAAACTAACTAGCATAAACAGTGGGTAGTAAAAGTGATTTAAAAATAATTTCATTTTTTGCAAATGAAGCAGTATTTGCAACAGCCATTGCTCTTGTGTTGAGACTGTTGTCTTATTTCATTCCCTACTGTGACTTCATAAACAAAATAAATATATTTTCCTTCACAGATTGAGGAAAATCTGCAAATACCAACTTTTTTTTTCACTTTGCAAGCTTTGGAGAGCTTATCTAAACTGTCCCTACACCTTATTGTATGAATAACCTTATGACTGAACTTTCAAATATTTTTACAAAAATGACAGGAGATATTTAATGTGGGAAGTGCCTCAAACACAATTTAAATTTATGTTTTTCAACTTACGCAAATTAGGATTCCCCAACGTTACTTAAAAGTTTTGCATTGACATATCTCAAAAAAAAAAAAAAATCAAGTCCTTTTTTTCATCCCTTTTCATCTCTGTTTTCCTATAATAGCCTCAAGTATTTTTCATTTGTCAGCTACAAAACATTATAGTTATTCAACACATATGGCCTTGGAATAATTGTTATAGCTACCTGGAGTACATTTCAATACCAGAATACATTTCTCAGTTTAATACACTACTAATGAATCAAATAAAATCCAAGTGGTTTGGGGCTTCAGCTGACACTAACTTATTACCCCTGTAATCACATCATGAGCACAACCGGCTCTGTACATTCTGCTCCGTGTTTGGGACCTGCAGTGAAACTCACCACAATATTCTTGCTCTGTGGTTTATAATTACTTCCAAATCTCAGAAAATGTATTTACGTGTAAATTGGAAATGATTTTTTCAGGGGAGGTCGTGTTATGCTAGCCACCACAGATGCCCAAAAGTCAACATCCAAAAAATGCATATTCAAATGTACCTCCACAATTATTTTCCTGGCATTTTAAAGACAGTAGTTTGCTTCATTAAAATACTTCACACCAGTCCTCCTCACCAGAGAACGACCCAGAACCAGAAACTCCTGACTGAGGAGTGGGGGCGGGCAGCTGTTCCTTTGCCAAATATATTTTCAAATCCTTTAACAACCCACACTTAAGACATTCTTCATTCATTCAATAACATTTCTTATACAGGCACATGGAAAAAAACAAGAGAAAAGTTCAGAGCAATGCCTAGTCCTCTGCTGTGGGCTTCCCACACAAAGAAAAAGACCTGGACTTGAGGGGTGAAGGAATAGTTTTATGAAGCTATTTCTCTGCAGTCACATGAAGCACAGCCAGCAGCCACTGCTCTACAATAGCTAAAACTTAATAATATGTTTCTACGGGGCAATGCCAAGGAAAATATTCACACTACTATAAAGAGGAGTCATCAATTATCTTCAGGTCATTACCAAATGTTAGGATCTAGTACTAAAAATACAGATGGAGGTGAACAACAGTATTTTGTGCCCATGAAGCTACTTAAGGACATAAGTTGCTCACTACCCACACTTCCAAGAAGCAGCTTACTGTTTTTGACAGCAAAGTGAAGAGCTATATTCTAGGAACTGAAATAAATTTCTTTTATAGCATTATTTTATCAGCCAGTACACTACCAGCTGGCGTTAATAAGGAAGGCCTATTTAGTTCTCAATTACCTAAGGATGGTGTATTTCAGAAGGGCCTTAAGAGTTTAGTTTTGGATTTCCAGGGGGTATTTTTGCTTTTTGTGGTTATAGAGCATGCGATAAGTACCCACAGCCGGCACAGAATACAAGACTTGTTATCAGCTCAGAGAAACATTATAATCACGTTTTCATCTGTTCAGCAGAAGTTCAAAACCAGGATGTCTCGTGTTGAACATCTGTACCTGCTGTACCACCTGACAGTGGGAAACAGGTTTTAGAGCTTGAGGTGAAGAGACCCAACCTCCTCACACAACACCTTGGTGTGCTGGTGGCTGTCTGTTGTAATTGACTCTTCTTAACTACAGAAGTAGGTTCAGCCTCACTGCAATACATCTGCAGGGAGAGGCAAATGAGAAAACTGACTGTGGTACCTCTAATGAGCAGAATATTTCAGCACATACACAGGTTCACTGTTCATAAAGAATCTATTTACTTTAAGATAGGCAAGCAAAATCTCTGTCAATGGGCAGAATAAACACTGTTTAGAGAGGAGCCATTTGTAACATACTTTAATTGGCAATTTCCCCTTGAAGACTAATATAACAACTTTCACATGAGGATTCTGCCGCTCTGTGATTTTCTGTCCCTGTATTAAGAGATATGAAAATCGATGCACAAAACACATTCTCTCAAGAACAGAGCTTAGAATAATACATCCTTTATCACAGTGATCACAATTGTTTTCTGTAACCAGATGAATGCTACCAGAGCAAGAAAGTAAGGTAAAATACCACCAAAAAATCAGCATATTTGCCTCAGAACAGATGGCAATACAAAATTATATTTAATTTAATTGTTTTTATTTTAAAGAGGCTTTTATATGCTCTGATATTCTTCCTTAAATTGGGCAGCACCTGTCCCTCAAGGGTCTGTACTGGGACCAATATGATTTGATATCTTCATTGACGACACAGACAGTAAAATTTGAGTGCACCCTCAGCAGGTCTGTGGGTGGCACCAAGCTGATGGGTGAAGCTGACATGTTTTGAGAGAAGGGACGCTATCCAGAGGGACCTTGACAGGCTCCTTGACAGGCAATGTTTTTAAACTGAAAGAGGGTAGACACAGATCGGATATAAGGAAGAATGCTTTTTAAGAGGGTGCTGAGAATACCTGGTATAGGTTGTCCAGAGAAGCTGCCAATGCCCCATCTCTGAAGTATTCAAGGTCCTGGGCTGGATGGGGCACTGAGCCACCTCACCTGATGAAAGATGGCCCTGCCCATGCACCTATTTGGAATAGATGATCTTAAAATGTCCCTTTCAACCCAAACTGTTCCGTGGTTCTATGAGTCTATCACACTGTAGCATATTAAAAAATACACTGTGCAATAATAATACATCATACTTTACTGAAGACACACACATTTCCATGATTTCATTTTCAGTAGAATAAACACCTGCTTTTCTTTATGTTCCCCAGTGTGTTCTTATCAGAAAATATTCTCTTTCAAGAGTTTGTCAGTACCAACTAGAGCAGCTTGCAGCAGAATGAAAAAACACGTCCGTCTTCTAACACATGCATATGTAAAAAAAATCTCATAAATTAAAGTAATGGGACAAACATCGTCATGATACAATCCAGAGTTGTGCTGGCTTACTGAGGATTAAACTTGGCTGAGGAAGATCATTAGGAAAACTAAAGGCTACAGAAATAATTTTTTTAAAATCATGGAAGTGGATTGTAGAAGCTCACAATGGAATAAAAATTAAATAGCTGAATAAAGAAAATTACACAAAACTCTGTCCCAAGATCAGCACTGTCAGAATGTGATCCAATGAAAAGAAACACACACTACCAGAGAAAAAAAGAATATGATAAAAATTCTCCCAGGTTCAATGCAAAAGGTGTTTTCCCCTTAGAGAAAACTGCATAAAAAGCTTCCTCCCTTCAGAGCAGGCAACAGAATGGAAGGGAATGAAAAGAGGCAGGTAAAAGCTCTGTATTTCCAAACATTATTCAAGGTTAGAAAATGAAAATGTTTCATTACAAGGAAAAGACAAATCTGATCAGTCAGGCAACTCGCTTATTTATATCTCAGCAAACACCTTGGGTCCACGTTTTGTCAATCTGTAGAAAGCGAAAGATTTTTCTGACCTCATAAATTGGCAAGAAATGGCATGTGTACTGATCTATTCAGCTCAGCAGATACTTGGCACCATTTATCCTGGCTCTCACAGAACCAAATACACCTACCATAAGAGCAATTGCTACAGAGTTTCTAAAAGCCAAGAAGAAAAAGCCCCCTTTGAGCCACTGGTATGTCACAGTGGTGTCATGTCATTACCCTGGTCTAACTGCCTGACACAGCTGAAGATGGTTCCACTGAACACTGAGAGGGTCTCAGTCAGCCCTGGACACAGCAGAGCTGGGGTACAGCAAGGCAGGACTTCTAAAAAATTGTCAGCAATGTCACGCTAAAAAATTATGGGGACATCTCCCCATACACCTTGTTTAATGCCTGGAAGTTTCATAAACATTTGGTGCGCAGATGTCACCACCAAAACGTTGCAATATAGTGATGTGTTGGCATAGAAAGATCTAGAGAGAACATTTCTGAACATACAGAAGGGACTGAATTAAATCTGTTAGTATATATTCACATTTACCTTCTTTGGGAATAACTTACTATATGAATAGGAAATAAAGAGTTTATTCATTAGGCTAAATGAGATTTCCAGTATCACATTCATTCACTCAGCTAAGTATGAATGCTGGCAAGGTCTATGTATGGATTATATACTTGGACTAGACTGCAGACAGTACTTACTATTTCTTAAATTATGTTAGCTTCTTTTGAAATATGTATCTTGAAGAAACCTCTTCTAAAATCTTCATTCTAAAGTTTAAAACTGTGGAGTCTCTCTCCCCTATTGGGACCAGGTCACACACACACACACTGATCCTGAAGCAAACATGTGGCTATGGAGATAGCTTCTCCCACATATTGTTTCTAAAATCAGTACAACTATTTTGTATCTTCCATATGCATTGGCTCTTCAGAGTACCTCTAACCTCAGACTCCTTTTAACTTGGTTTTCTGTATCCTGATATTTTCCTTTTAAATAAATATTAGCATGGTCAATTGGCTCCACTCCATTACTGTAACCTCTGGAGTGAGCAGGACCGGCCACTGTGAGCACATGCTGTGACAGCTACCCTTTTAAGCAGAAGTAAAAGGCTGTCAGAGAAGATGCACCTGGTTTTTATTTAAAATTTCAAATTACCTCTTCAATGGTTTCTGCTTGCTGACAAGCAAATGCATGACCTAGGAATCAGCAGCTAGAATTACCTATTTGCTGAAAGTGTGTATTTGCTGACTTAATGTGTTTATCATTTATCACATACACAGAGGAGTTGACAAATACAATCTTCTTGTCTTTAGTAATTTTGTGGAGCAAGAAATAACTCAGTTCATTCTTCTTCCTTACTTTGCTTGTTCCTAACTGTGATACTGTGCCAAAAAACAGCTCACAGCTATTTCCCTTCTCTAACATACAAAGTCAAAGTAAATTTCCAGCTGGCAAATAAAATGCAATGTTGATTAGGAATGCAATATATTTGAAACATTTGACCTTTAAAGCACAAAAATCTTGCATCTGAAATACAGTTTGTCACACATCCACAAAGCCATATCAAATCAGGAAACATAGTTGTTAAAGCTGATTAACGATGACTTTGCAGTTTCATGATTTTTGTATATATGCGTGATAGTCCTAACTTTGTGAAAAGAACACTGCAAAGTTCTTGATTTACAAATACGTTCTACCTTGAACCCTCTTATGGAATTATGTCATATATATACCAATTATGTTTAACTAAGATCTAAGATTTTACCTTCAAACTGATGAAGTGCATCAAAGAAAACAACTGAGAGCTTGACATTGAAATACACTCTAAATCTTTCCAGTTTCGTGCTATTTATAATTGTTGTGTCACAAGTCATCAAACTCTGCATTTCCTTCATATTATTTAGAAACTCACCCCCTGACAAGTTCTAGAATGACCTTAAAATTCATTTCCCATGCTGAAATAAACTGATTTGTGGGCTCAGATATTCTCTATTGGGTGTCTAACAAGAAGAGGCACAAAAATCCCAAAACACTGGATATGAGAAACCTTTAGTTATGTATCATTCTGTGACTGAAATTCAACTCATTTCCTCATTCTGCGTAAGCGTGGACTCAAATTCTATCCATATGGGGAGGAAGGCTTATTCAGACCTCATGTTTCAGACATTACTGCAGCTCTACCCAGGACTTTGTGCACGGTTCTTCTGGGAAAAATAAAGGTGTGAAGAAGAGGAAAGCCTACAGATACGTGCAAGTTCTTCAGTTCTTCCCTTGTGTTACAGGATATATATGAAATGATGGCTACAATGGTAAAAAATGAAGTAGGCAAATTCTCCTTACAAAGCCTATTATGCCAACAATAGGCTGAATATTATTCCCACTGAACACAGGCAATTTGGTAGCAGAGGCTCCCAGTTAACTGTATGACACTTGGAACATATTCTGGGATTCAGATTCTCCTCTTAGAGAATAAAAACATTTACTTTTGTCCCAATCCTGCTTTAACAAGACTGGAAAGAACTTTGTACTGATTCCACTTAAAAATAAGCTCCTTCCAAATCTAATTTTGTATTTTGCTTAGTTGAATGCATAAAACCACACGCCAGTAGAGGGGGTATAGCTCAACCATTTCTCCTGCTAGAAGGGGCTGACACAACATGCAAGAGAGGACAATACCAAGAAGAAAAGGAGGTTGTGCAAATTTACATGCCTTTAGAAAGAGAAGTTGCAAGGGGAGAAGGGCTTCTGGAATGCACCAGGAAAAGGTAGTAGGAAAACAAATAAACAAATATTAATTTCAAGCTTTTAGCATTTTAATATAAGCCAACCAAAAGACAGAATCACGAGAACCTTCAACTGATTCCAGACTGAAACCTTTTCTGCTAAGTATTTTAGCTCGACAGTGTAAATATCCTACTTATTTTGAATACAGAAATTCTGCGTGTCAAAAAATTCCAGGAAGAGACCCAAGCATCATGTAATTCAATGAGTTTCAGCATTACAGCAAAATAAGATGTTGATGTACTCTCCTTGAGAAATCATGGACGAAAATTTAATACCATTATGTGTGTCCAATCTAGTTGAACTGGAACACTTGTACGACACTTTGCTATGTCCCCACTGGTAACAGCAAGTCCTGGTGAGGAAAATTCCCTCCCAAAAAAGGGAACACACCTCAAGGTCAGACAAGAGGTGTGTTTTTGTGCTGCAGAATTGCTGGCTACCACCAAACTAACTGCAACTAGCAAAAGGGAAATTTTTCAGATTTCCAAAAATATGCCTGAAGGATGTTGACAAATATATGAGGTGCTATTGACAGGCAAGTTCAGGCTCAAACTACCAAACCAATCTCTTATTTAAAAAGGTCTGCGGTTTTGAGTAGCTATATTAGACATTTTTATGTGAAGACTTCACAAATACCTTTGAGGCCAAGGTGTGGTTGCCCAGCACTTCCCAAATTAGACTCTCAGGTCATGATTCAAGAAACCTCTTCAATAAGTGCTCAATTACTAACCCAAATGCATCTGTGCTATTCTGAGCTTCAGAGTCAGACTCCAGAACTGTCAGGACCCAACGCAGGAAACCCTTTCAGAGTTTGCTTCAGCCCAGCAAGTGAAGCTTGCCTTGCAGAGCCTTTCCAGAAGGATCCTGGTCAGGTATGAACTCTGCTGAAGCTTTGTAACACTTCACAGAAATACCCATCTTTTCTCTGACTTCAGCTGTACAGTAGTTTAAAATAAAAGAACAACCTTCTGTGATGTCCTAGAAAGTTAAAAGGCTTCGTTACAGACCAGAGCAATTCCAGTTTTTAAAGCAAAATACCCTGGTGCTACATGTTAAGCTATTCCTACATTTCGAAAGTGAAATGAATTCCAGTATTGAGTCTTACAGTCCATGGCTTCAAATGGATTTAAAGGGGTGTAATTCAGGACAGCATTAGCTCTGTTGTCACCACTCAGTTTGAATAGCTAGAACCAGTGTGACACGGACAACCATCTGCTCTATTCACATAAATGTGGGGGGCTTTATATACATAAATTTTGTGTAATGTAGGCACCAATCAGTTAAAGAAGCAAAGTGTACCTGTGCTACATAGTTCACTTTATCTCTGTTAATGATAAAGTTCACTTTATCTCTGTTAATGATATTCAGGGCAACCCCAAGAGGTGGTTCTTTGTACAGGACACATACACGTGATGATTGTCAACATGATCCAAACGTACTTAGAAATAATTTTGCCCATAGGAGAGGCTCTGTGCCCAGAATACACTGCACAACCACTACTCAGCTAAAGGCCTGTAACTCTATTCTCTCCTCAGAGAAATCAGAGAAAGAAAAAAAGAGAAAGAAAGAAACAGGAGAAAATACTGCAGTAAAAACCAGAATTATTTATTTTCTTGTACTAAGCTAAAGAGACGCAAGTTCTGCCTGAGAGACTCTCTTAATCTCCCCAGTTGCTCCATTTTTCCCTTAATCTCTTGTAATTGCAATATTCTCAGATAGTCCTTGCCTCTAGTAAATTGCACCTTGCAGCTCACATGCAGCCCAGAAGAGGGGGAAGAAATACAAAGGCAGAAGGCCCCACTTCACCCAAAAAAAAAGATCACACAATTTTCTGGACTTCAAATGTGTATTCACATTAAATTCTTCTCAAGTGCCAGGAGGCTAATTATATAATTAATTTAAAATCTGATATTAAATGAGTTGATTTTGTTTCCCCTAGTGTGGGTAACATCTAAATTTGAAATTTCCTCTCAAATTCTTAATTAATTTTTCTAATACAGTCCATAATTCTCTCAAGTGAGGGAAACTGAAGGGAAACATGTTTTGATCCCAGGAGCTCCACTGCCTAACAAACTTATAGGGTCAACACTGAATCGAGGAACGTCTATTTCCTCTGTAATTAAAGCAATAGGGAGACCCATGACCAGTTTGCTGCAAAAGCTTTCCATGACAGTTCCTGGAAAAAGCTGGAGGTAATCTGTTCAAAGGACGTGTTGTGGCTTTAGGGTCTCTGGCTGTATTCATATCAGTCTGTATTGAAATCTGAGAGATCTGGGTTCAGTTCCTGACTGTCAGAGGCTCCTGGGTCATCAAATATGGCAGAAGAGTCAATTAATTTCATTATGTCTCATTTCCAGTTGTAACCTGAAGATATAAAGCTTCTTTATGAGGCGGGGAGGAGAGGGAGAACAATCAATTACAAAACATTTAAGAATGAGTAAGTGAAATCCTTCACTGTGAACAAATAATAAAAAAAAACCAACCAAAAGACCGCCTTTTAATTGATCAAGGTAAAAAAGATATCAGTGTGTATATATATATTTTCCAGGAAAATAACCTGCTTTTTTTTAAAAAAAAACATTTTGAGTTAAAATAATAAAAAAAAAGAATGAATGGCAAATTTCACCCAGTTCTGCTCACTTAGGGTTACTCACAAGTACAAGGATTTGAAAGAAATAAATCTGTAATTATACTGAGACTTTGTTTCACACACAGGCTTCAGTTTCCTGAATAACTTCACCTTATTTACTGCTACTGAGAGCAGCAGTCCTGCCCTCCCTGTTGTCCATGATTGTGTGCTCCAGCTCTCTTGTTTGTGCTGGCATCAGTGCTCGGGCAGCTGCGCAGCTGGACTGAAAATTAATCTGACTACAGAAAAAAAGGTTGTTTTTTTTTTTAGCTAAAGCAGCTCTCTGAACCGACAAGCCGTGTGCTGATACAGAGAGAGGCAGCAATGAATGGCTGACGGATAAAGGAGGGTGAGGGACACACTCTTTCAGTGACCCCAGGGACTTAAATAGGCTTAAATCCATCATGAAACCACTTCCTCAGCCTTATCCCCACTGGCCAGAGGATCCTTTTCTATCTTTGGTGGGGGAGAGCATCTTCACACTGACAGAGGGCTAAGGAGTTACTTCCCACAGATACTGCTTGCACACACATAGGAAATACAAAGATATTCAAGACAATTTGTCCTGGAATAAAACAAAGGTAAATGACATTTACCATGGGAGAGACTCTGGCCATGGCCAATCTTCACCAGAGCATCACATGTGTTTGGCTTATGTCCTTTTTGTAATATGCATTTTTATTTAGCAGAAAATATATGATAACTCAATATAGTAAGTTCCAAATAATGTCAGGAAAAGATTTATTTGACTCAAATCAATGAAGTAAAAGGGACTGTACATCTGACTTCATGAGGTAAAAAAAAGTGGTTTTGGTCCATAAAAAATAACTTGTCCAGGGAAACATTCTAGAAATAACAACCTAAATATTCCTACAAGGGATCCTCAGTATTACCATTATGAAACTTGTAACGTTTTCTCCTTCTGTGTGCCTTTGACTGAGTGCTGATTTTAATACAAACATCATTTGGGTAATCTCACACTTAATTCTGAAGAGGCTTACTTTCCTAAAATTCAATTTTGACAATAAATGTTAAGTTCTACCAAAAAAAAAAGACTTCTCTGTTTCTGCAGAGAACTTAAAAAGGGTCCCTAGTGACATTAGTTGCATATTCCTTGAACATTTATAAAATATTTCGCAACAGAAGTGTTGTAGAAAGCAAAGTATCATTTCACTGAATGTCAAAACATAACTCAGCAATATCCTTAACTTTAATTTTTAATGATGCAAATACCACATTGATATTTCATCCTTGTCTTGATTACATTTCTAATACTCTTTTATAAGCAGCTTAAAAACAAGAGAGTAAGAACAATGTCTTTATGTGATTTAAAAGCACCAACAACTTAAATGAATCTTCTGTGTAGTCATGCTTAAATCAATTAAATAGATCCAGATCTAAGGAAAGTTCTCTAATTATACTTCAATTACTACCCAAGCTTTAAAAAAAATACAGCAAGAGAAAAAAAAAAGCTAGAAGTTATCAGATTCTTCATCTTCCTTGTTATTACATTGAATATGCAATTTTGAAAGGCATCATACGTTAAAAGACAGCAATAAGGAGTTCTTCATTTATGCCAAGTGAGCTGATCATTTTTTAATGATGAAAGTATTTCTCTGAGCAGGAACACTTAAATAGAAATGTTCACAATCTTCTTCTCCAGCTAATTAAAAGCACTTGGTCTGATTAAACATAAGTCTGAACAATGTTTTCCATCCCTATCCTTCCCCATTCCATAATAAATCAGGGCTCTTGAGTGAGCCGAGACTCTTGGTTTAAGTACTGACCCTAAACTAATTTTATTTTTATTATTTTAAGAGTTCTTAAAAAAATATTAGCTCAAGTGAAAAATGAAGGCACGAAGTCTTTGCATAAAGGGCTGACAGATGCTGCCAGCACAGCACTTTAATGAATGACCACTTGCACAGAATGGAACAGATAACAACATTCTGTGCTGAGCAGCCACACGGGCTGGTCAGTAATTGGAAGGGAATGAGCTGCCGCCCTCCGCAAGATCTGTACTCTACCCCCCACCACCTCCCTGCTTCATGCCTGCCAGGCTAGGGCTGAGGTGAACATGGCTGAATTAACATACTACCTACACTTTTCCTGGTTTTATAAAATTAATTTACCTGGCTAACTTTTTTAGTTGTAAAAAAATTAACCAAACCCTGCCACAAAGAACAGTACTGCTATTTAAGCTACCGATATGCAGAGCTTTTAAAACAGCTTTGTTTCAGGTAACAAGTCTTTGTAAACACGTCTGAGAGCTGTACTTCATTCTCCTAATGCAAAAATAAAAATGTTTTTAAATATATTGTCTTAAATTTTTTTTAATGTTACCACTGTAAATATTAAAGAAGCCAAAGTAAGACGCTGGTGCACCTTTTAGTACTTAAAATACCATTTGCTGTTAAATTTTTAGTGCCATGAACAACCTTTTTGTTCAAAAGCTAAGAATTATGCATGCAGTGTATTTTCAAAGGAAGCCCTAGCCCATATGAAGAAAACACCACACCACCAATTTAGCTCTCTGCAAAAATAGATGTCTTAAGATCACAGCCTGCTAATGAAATCTTTTCTTAATTTTGCCCGTGGAGTTCCCATTCACATTATGCAGGCTGAGAGATGATTGAGACACAAGAAATATGATAATTATTGCTTTTCATAAAAGGCAGAAAGCATAGCTGTAAGATTACCTTTAAAATGCCTCCAGCTATCCGAATTCAGGGTAGCACCTTAACAAGGGCAGAAGGTAACACCTCACAGTATGAGGCTGAGAGGGAAAGACAGGAGTTTAAAGGAAAATAGCTGCTCCTCCTTCTTGAATTTGCAGCCTAAAAAGTTCAAGGTAATTGTACCACTAACAGACCATGTTTAATCTCTGAAAGTACATTTGACAGATCAAACACAGAAGCTGTAAATTACCAGTAATGTCAGCAATCTTTCCATTTAACTATCACTGTATCAAACCACAAACTCGGAGAACACAATAATAACTTGAAGATAGGAATCTAAGGAGACTCAGACTGTATATTTATTTGGTTCTCAAGTACATGGTTAAATTGCAAAAGACAAATATGTTTGGTTTTCTCAGCAATAACAGGGATATAAAAAGAGGTATATGCAAAAACTAGAACACTGAGTGCCAGAACAATTACATTTCCCAAACAGTGTAGGTACAGAGCCAGATGCAAAAGAGCATTTTGAGCTGGAACACTTACATGAAGGGAACGACTGAGGGTTATTTTAGCGCAGCTACTGGCAAAAGGAGGAGTAGCCCAAAGGCTGGTCTCACTTTTGCTCCAGTGCCTGGCTGTTCATGACCTTGAGGGAAGAATGGGACCATGTACAGTGTGGAGATGAGTAGTGCTGGAACACCTGGCTGAATCTTCTGTACTTCAGAGAGCATCCATTGGTCTATTACTGGCATTAAAACATTGGGATGTGAGCTTAATATTTTTGAAAAAGTTGTGTGGAACCATTTGTAAGCCTGGTCAAAACCTGACAATTGCAGTGAATTTACTCACATGTGCCTTATTTTTCTACCAAGACATTTCTACTTGGAAAAGGCTTTAAAAGGCTTTAAAGATAACTGGAGCAGTGTAGTTATTTCCTCTCCTAAAGCAAATAAACCCACAAACATAAGGAACCTCTGTATCAGAATAAATGAACTACATGATGACAACTGTTTTAAATACATGTATGGATTTAATTAAAGCTATAACATTTTATAATGTAAATAACACAAAAACAATCAATGATAACCAGCCATAATTTACACTGTAACAAAAATAATAAAACCAGGCAGTAAAGCCATGTGCTATTTCAATTACTACGACTTCTGGTTTCCCTGATGTTGAAGCACTTCATACAATTACTGCATTTTCAGTGCTCAGTGTTAAAGTCTACACAGGAGAATCAAGACCGTACACCAATGTATTATTACTCTTCCTTCTTTTTTTCTCCTATGAAGCCTCTTTGTGAAACAGAATTCTTTAAAATTGTTTCTCATCAATCAAAGCCCATGGTTTGCAATCCATACCTCACACCCTGTGTAAGGTTGCTACTGTAACTTCGAACTTTTCACACCACACATCTGCAAAGTCTACATTACTACCTAACCAAACACCATATCCATTTTTAATGGATGGGATAACATCTCTCTTGCCTGCTTTCCTTCTTAAACCAGAACAGTGCCCCATACAACTTGAGGCCAGTTTATTGCTGGATGACTGAGGATGTTTCCTGCAGCAGCAGGAGATGAGCATGGGTTTGGCATTATATGTATGAAGGGATATGGGTCCAGCAATGCTGAGGGTCATTACTTCTCATCCCAAATGCCTGGAGTCCACATCGAGCCTCTCAGGACTGGGCTGAGTGCCTGAGGCCCCTGCCTGTGGGAGAATAGGATGCCTCAGGAAGGAATACAGAGCAGACAGTAAGGTTGAGCTGGGAGCTGTTGCAACTAGCCAAGAAAAACACTAAGGGAAGGGTGTGCCTCAAATTCTTCTCCTTTTGCAGCTTAGGTATCTTTTTTTTTTTTTTTTAATGGCCTGTAAGGCAGTGTTTATGTCAGCTAGGGTTTCAGAGCCCCAAATCCACCCCAACTTGTTCAGGTACCACAATTCCTCCTTTTACAACCAAAACACAGTAGGTGCTCACGTCTAAAATACTGCTGGAGGGTCAGAATACAGACAGTGTGGAATTAATTTCTGCTTTAATTCCTTCTCTAGCTTGACATAGTTTAAACTTATATTTCTCACTTCCCAGCAGAATATTACAACCCTATTATGCTGGGGAAAACCCAGGGGTGGGAGAGAGGAAGGGGTCACTGGCCCCTTTCTGCCTAAATTGTGCCAGTGCTGCAATAAAACCAATTTACTTAGTTACAGCAAAAGGTAAATTACAGTAGTCTCTTGCTTTTCAGACTAAAGTTTAAAGTCTATATATTTCTGTATTATATTATCCATTACTCTCATACTCCTATTCCCCTGCTGCAGTCTCTCGGGATTCTTCACACTTCTATTTAAATTCCAGGGACACACTCCTTAGCAGTGACATTCAATTAGTTCTCCACTTAATAAATAACCGTATATAATTGAATATTTTTGCAAGTATTAAACATAGAACATATTCATTGTTAAAATTTAAAATCTGTAGTTCTATGCTTGGAGCCAGTGAATGACATTGTTCACACTGAAATAAAATGAAAGGATTACAACATGGAATGCTTATGTTTAGAAATGGGTCGTTTGCAATTTCAGAAAATAAAATGCATGATTGCATTGTTCTAAGCATTGAGGGACTGAACAAAAGGCTCCCGCTTTCTTATCAGCATCAATTATGGCACGAGTGTGAATAATATGAATTGTGATTGAATCATTACTAACCATTTTTGCATAATTTTCCACTTTTCACTTCACCAATAAAGCATTTTTGTAAAAGATGAAATTATATTTCTTCTAAGGGCTATAAAGAAAAACCACAGAGCTTGATCTGTGACTACTCTCAGGAAGATACAGATGATCTCTCCATCCCTAACAACAGTAGCTAACAGGACTAATATATTTTATTTCCTAGCCATCATCCCTCACGCAAAGGTTTCCACCTCAGTTTTGACGAAGGTAGAGTTGGGAAAAAGTTTTTCTTCTGCAGTATCCTAAGGTAGTCCTTACTCTTTACAGACAGCCAGAATCTGGGGACCAGGTCTGTCACACAAACTGGCTTCCAGCAGTTTATTTGCTCTGTAGAGAAGCCACAGTAGTTGCAGAAAGAGATGCTTTCTTGCTTTTCTGGGTTGCTTTTGCCCTGTGTAACAGGGTTATACTCAGTTGCACAGAAAATTGGATAGCATCTGGTGGGAGGACAGAAATTGTGGCTCTACGTGTGTGAGAGACATAAGCAGGCTGGGCTCTGCAGCCTGTTAATGAAGGGGATGGGGAAAGAGTGATCAATCCTGTGTTAATTATGGAGCCAGCAGATCGTTCAGCAGCTAATATTTCTTTTGTCTGGAAGGTGACTTGAAACAGTGACAGCAAAGTATGACTACCATATAAAACTATACATTTCCGTACCTTTCAAATATAAGCCTTCATTTGGACCAGGAAAAAAAATGAGATTAAAAGAAACCTGCAGTTGAAGCATGTGATAATCAATCATCCAGAAAAAAATGTTTGATTATATGTATTGTGTTACTTAAGTGCTCTTTGAAGGCAGATGAGATGAAACGTATGTTTAAATATGTCAAACATGCTCAAGGAATATTTTAAACAGCTCTTGTACAACGAAATTACTTCAGGGATGGGCTCATGGCACTGTAGACTCGGGCCCTCATTTCACTGAGGTGGAATACACTGAGGTGCTGGACTTCGGGTCACATAAATCACTCCACATATGCACATACAGGGAGCAGGGACTATAACACTGCTACATTTTCAAGTGAAAATATTGTTTTTTCCAAAAGTTATTTAACACACTGAAGGACCCCACAGAGTACACCAGAAGAAATGCAACACTGCCTTTGATGAGGATTTCTTTCCGTCTTTGTATAGATACCTTTCCAAGGATCATATTTTGTGAGGTTTTCTTTAGGAGTGCCTGGATTAGTAAAAAGGCTTTTGTTTTTTTTTGTCCTCTGATGTTTATATCTTGTCACATATCAAAGGGAATACAGATGCATATAAATCATTAAGCAAAATTTAATGAAAGACAATGCAGATGTTTAACTGTAAACACCTGCTATGCATCTTTCAAGGAATCTTGGAAAGTAGGGGACACTGAGATTTATCAGGCTCTTATTTGTGGTGGCATCTTGATTTGAACAAAACTAAGTGAAGCATAAAGTAAAGATTTGTGAGACAAAAAAACCTTTGTTATTAGTAGAAGAGTTTTTTCTATCACATAAGAAATGATTGACAAGTGTAAGCCAGTAACGAAAAAGATGAATGAAAAGGAAACCTGCATGGTTACCTAATCACCTTCCAAAAGACACTTTATATGAAGGCTCCAAATTTCTTTATGCTGCGCTAGAGTAAATAAATAAAGCAGCCTAGGTGAATGTTCAGACTTTTGGCACTCTTTGTAAACATTACCTGCGTTAAGACAAAACCAAAGCCCTGCCCATTAATAATACTTGAAGATAGTCAATTCCAACATGCCAAAAGAGAAAAAAAATCAGTCTCTAAGAAACTTGCAGAAGAATTATATGTGTTCTACAGTCCTGCTTTACAACTCAACAAGGCTAGTAGAAGGAATGCCTCATGATCATAATAACTGCATAAACAAACCCACTAAGAACCAGTCAGGTTTACAGATAAACTAGCATGGTTTTCCTAGGGAATTCAGTTGCTTCAAAAGCTTAAATTATGGCAGATGGCTGTAAGATACTCTCCTTTACAGACCTGTGCTACCAAATGTGCAGTTAAAATGAACTTACTTATTCTACACCCTTCATTTAGGTGGATCTACCCTAGGAGTTGGAAGCATTACCCTTGAACCTCCAGGGAGTGACACTGGCCAGAGTGCTGCCCCCACATATTGGGGCCCTGTGGTATCATTCAAAACAAACAAACCCTTCCTCACCTTCCCCATATTTAGTGGTTTTGTTTAGAATTTGACTCTGAGCACTGCTTCCCTGTTGTCTTACCATACTCGTGTGGTTCTATGCAGACCTGCCCACCTGCACTGTGGTGTTCTTGCAGAACATTTTTCATAGGCTGGGATGAATGGCTGCTACACAAATTCGGAGGCTTTTTATGGAGGACACGCCTTGTGACACTGCTTCACACTACTGTCTGAGCATGCTTCTGATACCACAGCCAAGACGTGTAATTCTGTATTCAGAAACTATGTGAGAAGCTTTTTTCAGCTGTCAGGATTCCCTCATTCCTTGAACATGCGACGCTATTTGTTTCTCTAAACCACATTTTCCCAAACTATTACTTAAGACAGACACTTTAGATATTGCTGTGGCCATTATTAAACTTTTGCTTGAAGATACTGGCAAACAGCTTCATCCCACTACCAACCTCACTAGCATGTGCAGCGAGAAATAATTAACTTCACAAAGACACCTACAATATCAGTACTCCATAAAGATCTCTCCCTCTCCATGGTGCTAAGTACTGTCATCACCCTCACAGGATTTGGGATAGGGAAGGCATGTATGTGCCATGACCCTTCCTCCTGCATACTGCCGAGCAGTCCATGGGAATCCAGGGAGGCACGGTACAGGGAAGTGAGTTCATGAGGTCACTTGGTCTGTTCAGCCTGGAGGAGACTGAGGGGAAACCTCATTGCAGTTATAACTTCTTCACAAAGGGAAGTGGAAGGGCAGGCAGTGATCTCTTTTCTGTGATGACCAGTGACAAGACCTGAGGAAATGGCATGAAACCGTGTCAGGGGAGTTTGGGTTGAATATTAGGAAAAGTTTTTTTCACCCCGAGGGTGGTTGGTCACTGGCACAGGCTCCCCAGGGCAGTGATCACAGCACCAAGCCTGACAGAGCTCAAGAAGCACACAGACAGCACTCCCAGACACATGGTGTGATTCTGGGGGTATCTGGTGCAGGGCTAGGAGCTGGATTTAACGATGCTTGTGGGTCCATTCCAAATCAGCGAAGTCTATCATTCTATGAAAGGCAGTGCAAAAACCATGCCATACATACGTAATATTTCTTTTGGAATAGACTTTGATAATTTTACAAACAATTGCCCGAACTTCCTTATCAGTGTTTTCTTTCACGGACACCATGCCATACCAAGATGTAATGTGGGTTTTCGTGATATCCATTTTTTCCTGTAAGTTTTTAACAGTAATGCTCAATAGATACTTAAGTGCCAGCATGGAGTGGATTATTGCTAACATGTTGCAGGAAAATTGCACAGTGCTAAAGCTTGCAATAAAAATAAGCAGAACGCCCACTGTTAATACACTGTAGTTAAGTGTATTAGCTGTTTTCAAAAGCATTAACTCCCACACAAATAGCAACGCTATTTTGTTCAATATATTATTATCAGACAGTGAAAATCAGTTGGGGACTATCTAAAGCCTTTATGCCCACATGTATTAAAATAAAATTGCTTCACAAAATTAGGAAGTTGTGTGGGGACAGCACTTAAGATTTTACCAGGTGTAAACAAAATAATAATAATAATAGTAATAATAAATTATGAAATTACACACTACTTGTACAAATGACTCTTCCCTTTCCCCACCTGATATTCAGAATCACTGAAAAGAATATATTTGTTTCTCCACCTCTCATTTCTTATTCTATTTTCTGTCTCATCAGCTGATAAGATTTCATAATTTTTGAGCTCTTGTACTTTCCTTTCACCAGAGTGGGAAAACCAATATTGGATAATAATGATACACAAGAAGAAGCAATTGTTAATGATCCTAATGCGGCAGTGTAAGCTCTTCACGAATCTACTGATTATCCTTTTGTTTCTACTTCCTGTTCATCTGTCTCAGCAGTGACATCATGAAAATAATAATAATTTGCACCCAGATTCTCAAAGTGGTTTGCAAATATTAATTAATTGCAAACCTAATTATGCCTCTGAGACAGATTTTATGTTCCTATTGTGCTCTGGAGACCCACGTGCCTCTTTCCTTGAAGCATATTTCTTCTCCTTACAGGGCTATTCAAACCCCCCTGAAATTAAGAGGAGAAAAAAGAAAAGAAAATATTGGGGAGGGAGAGAAGAGGGTAGTGGGGGAGGGAGAGAGAAAAGAGGCAAGAGAGATGAAACAAAGCCCTCATATTTTACTCTGCGCTCTACCAACCCAAATCAGGAAAAATTCTGTATTTTCAAGGCATTTTTTGTTGGCAGTAATATCAAAGATAACTGTATTTTGTCCTGAGGTACTGTTATATGGCATAAAGTAAAAATAATACTAGAATGCCAAAAAGCTGTGTTTCAATTTTACACAGTCTCAGATGATGACAGTGATCTGGCACCCAGCAAGCTCTGCTCCCCACGTGGCTGTGGGTTTGGGCTGAGCTGCAGGGGTGCACTCTCACACCATTGGGGTGCTGTCACAGACCAGGTGTAAATCCCTCTGTCACATCCCCTTTCTGGGGTCTTACTGTCACAAGCTCACATAACAAGTCTTCAACAACAGAAAAACACTTGACAATGTATTTTGTAGGGAAGCTACTGACATGTTTTCTTCCTTTTTGGGAAGCTTACTTTGATACAAAGCTAGGATATGCCCCTTTGGGATAAATATTAAAAGAAATTCTTTTTTTTTCCCATCGCTTTTCACTATGGTGGTCCTATTTCTTTTTCAGAAAATCACTCATCACTCTGAGGGACAAAAATATGGACTATACTGTGGGTATTTTCCTTTTACCTCACTTTAACATCATACATAGTCAGTCAAGTAATTCTTCCCTGCATGGGCTATTCCTTTGACTTCAAAAAATATGGAAGAATTACGTCAGTCCTAAAAAACCTGCCATTTAAGCAGCTCATCCCCTTAGAATAAGAGCAAGTAGAAGAAGAGGCCAATTAGAGCAAATGAAACTATTAGCTTCAAAACTCTGATTTCCACCAAATTATCCATTTGCCCTAATGGAAATATACATGCTTCCATAACACAGGTGTTTACCAAAGTTCTCCAAATACTGGGCAGTTCTCCAAATGCCTTACCAAAATTAAATGTTTCTCCTGTAAAGATCACACAGGCTGGTGAAGGAAGAGCAACACAACAAACAGAGCTCAAGTCATGCTCAGGACATTACAGGAGTGCATCTGGGATGACAAGTTTAAGTTACTTTCTTTAAAATTCAAGTGATTAAAAGTGTTTGAAATCATCTGTCCTGACTGGCAGAATGCAAATACATAAATATCCTTTGAAAAACACAATCTTACTTTTTCTTTTCCTCATCCATTAACATTAAATAAAGTACACTGCATAGAGGTCAAAAAGATTTACAAATAATGTATTTAATTAATTCTACTAAAAAGTACACTCTAAAATGATTATCTGACTTTTAAAATGAAAGCAACATCTTGGAAATTTTGATCAAATTCAGTACTTTGGTTTACTCATTTCATTTCTGAGAAGAGTGATTAAGCAGATGAGAGCGGTTTTGTTCACCCTGGTATTTCTACATTTCGAATACAAAACTGTGGATGTTTAAGAGTGAAATTCATATAAGAGGAAATAGCTGAGTGCTTTGAAAGAGTCAATAAAGTAAGAAGATAAAATGAAAGAACTTGTAGCTTTTTCACCCAATCATCCCACATATCTTCAAACCAATTTTTTAAGTAAAAAAAAATCTACAGACTTATAAATCAGAACATAATTCTAAGAAATTGAAAGCCTGAGATCTGAAGCTGTAGGAGAGCTGCAGAAAGGGAACTGTAATACGCTGGCAATGATCTCTGGAGCAGCATATGGCAGGAGAAACTCTGTCTCTTACCTTTATTCACCATATGCCATTTGACTGATTAAGCTGTATTTATGTAGCAAAAAAATATTATAAAACAACACACATAACTATAGCTCTTTAGTGCACATCAATGCACTCGTTTTTTCAGTGTTGTGGTAATCCATCTGCAAACTTCACGCACTTTCCTCCAGGTTTCCTCCTCCCTGCACACAGTTACTTTACGTTTCTGTGTCCCTATGAAATAACACGCACCCTGACATCTTAAGTTTTTAGCTTTTACACTTTTTTCAAATCTTGTACTGCATTAGTGTATAACTCTGAACTCGATATAGAATGTTAGTTACTGTCTTCACATTTTGGCCAGACATAACAATTCTTCCAGGCCTGAGAACCAAGGGCACCCTTTTGCCTCAGGCCCTGAAAAATATAAACAAAAGTGAATCAGGGCAAACTAGCAAATCAATGACTTCATTACCCGAAGCTGTAATTGGACAATTAACAATTAATATGCAAATAGACCAAACTTACATCTGTTTGAAAATCTCGTGACCATTGTCCATCTTGGGTGTAGCCCCTGCGAGGCTTTTGCGCTGCCCAAAGTGTATCTATTGAAGGCCTTTGATAAATACCTACTTTATTCTCTTAACTCTGTCTAGCCTCTGCTCTAGGCAGCTACTCCAAGGCATCACCCCAAACTGTTAAAGCTGTGATCTTCCTATCTGGCTGAGTAAAACCAGCTGATACTAGAAGAGGAGGGAAGACCTCAGGATTGGGGCACTTAAAAAGGTTTTGGTAATTCAACAGGTGGCAAATCTCTCAGCAAGAACTGGTAGTGCCAGACAGTGCATTTTCTGTTGAGAATGAGTCTCTTCTATTTTGCTTGATTTTACCACCGCAATGACCAGTCAAGTGAGCACCAGATCAGCTTTCCATGCACCTTATACATCCTTACACAACGGCTTTTCCTTGTCACCAGTACCCCCCTTCTCCTGCCCCAGCCATCCAGGACACCACAGCACATGTCAGTAAGGCAGGAGCTGCTGAGAGTCAAGAGAGAAGTGGGTGTGTGTCACTGCTTTGTCTTAACACTGCTGGTGATGTGCTCTAACTTGCCTTAATTAACATGCCATCATTCATTTATCCAAACTCTGCCAACCTTACAGGTAGTTCAGTGCAGGCCTGTGGCTGCTGCTTTTAAGCTTGGTCCTGGCACATGGGCTGGGAACAGTGTCCCTTCTGGAGTTCTCCCTGGTAGGCCTTTTATTCATAAAAATGGCAATACTCTGTAAGAAAACTGCGAATGGCCCGTAGATGGGAGCTGAAGTTCAATCTGCTTTACCCTGATCTGATTTTCTCATTTTCCTGAGTGAGGCAAGGATCATTCCCACCTTGCTGATGGAGGCTCCACAGGTGCCAGGTACAGCCTGGAGCCACTGGGCCAGGCTCCGTAGGTAAAAGTGAATGTGGGAAGACTCAGTGCAAACTAGAGCCCATCGGGATTAATGCAGTTTGGGGAAGGCAGCAGGCCACAAGGAGTGTGAGAGAGTGATATCCATGCAGCTGATTTTATTTAAACCAGGTAAAACCTCACTCTCAAATAAGTGAACTAAGACCTGTCTGCAAATGACAGCAAACTGGGCATGACTGGTTCCAATGATTGTACCGATGGAGAATGCCTCAGCCTGACTTCAGTGCGGATTTACCATCTGCATCAGCTGACAACTGTAGCCCATTGTTAAAATCTGTTTCTGATAGCTTTGGGCCATTATTCTTTATCTTGATATCTTCCCAGATTGGGAATAATTCTTTCCTTCATCTACACAGTTACTCTGAAAGTATTTATAGATGATAATTAGGTATCTTCCTTCCATCCTACTGAGTTTCCTCTAGGCTGTAGGACTGACTTACCACTTGGTATATTGTCCTATCCTTCAATCCTACTTCTACTCAGAAAAAAACTCTGACATCAGATATACAGACAATCAAAACCACTTCTGATCTTGCAGGATCATTTATAAACAATGGAAAATAAAGTTTAAAAAGAGAAAGTGATGTGAAGTAGCTCTTTTTCCACATTCAAAAGATTTTCTTGGTGGGATCTGTGAATATTCATTAGACAGGTTGAGATTTTTGTCAGTTAACACCAGGAAAATACACAAAAGAAAAAATAATAAAAGTTTTAATAACATTCAGCAATGAAGTCAGTGAGGCTTCTGCTAGTTATTAAATCAGCTGTGGACTTTAAAAAGAATTCCAAATTACTTAAGACATACAATTGAAATGGTGAATCATAATGTCTTGCTAAAATGTCTTCAAGGATACAGATAATTTCAAATACACACAGTTCTTGTTTCTTAATTCTAATGTTATTAATTCTCCTTCCTATATGACTGCAAGTAATAAACCACATTCTTATTTTGCCTAACTCTGGATTAAAAGTGGGGCATTATCCTCGAAAATTACAATGCTAAATGATGGCCTAAAGTATCCTGATTAAAGTATTTCCCGTAGTATCATTTTATGGGTTTTTTTACAGATTTGGAATCAAATAGAACGTTGACACCATACATAAACCTAACAAAAGTGTGAAAGAAGTGTATTAATCGGAAACAGATACTTAAAAGCTGGATAGAAATTTCCCTGGTACACAGAAATGAACACAAAGTAGCAAAGCTAATTAGACTGTCCTTATAAAGAGTTCCCCATTTTTATTTAACACTGCCAATTTTCTGGCTATTCATAAACTATTTTTACCCTCCCTATTCCAACAAATAAAATTAGACCTCTTTTCATGCTGTCTACTGGTTAATTTGTTGATAAATTATTATTAACTATCTTCAAAAGTAGAAAACATTATCTTATTTGCACACATGTGGTAATGATATTCCTGGGTCTAGACAAATAAAATGAGAGTTAGACAAGATATGCTAGTGAACTGAGTTCTGTATTTACAAATAATAAGCTAGCACTGGGGAAAAGTGGTATTTTGTTGCAGTTAAAAAAACCCCCAAATGCTACTAAAATATTTTATTCAACCCTTTGGAAAGGAAAGTAGGATTTCTTGTGATCTCTAGTGATACAATAAAATAATATCAAATTAAGCATTAAACTAAGAAAACAAACCCATTCTATTTGAATGAAGGAATAGACAAACCAGAAGATCTGTTTTGTTACAAAAACATGGAAAACAAACCCATTATCTTTTTTTCTTAGACCTAGCAAATGCAACATCCTGCATTCAGGTTTGTTTCCCTGTCTCTGTGTTGTGAGAGATGAGATTATTTCAGTGAGATTTACCCTGGACGAATCACAGACAGATTCCCAATCCACTTAAACTATTAACTCTGCGGATTACACATGTTAAGTGAAAAAAGAAAACAAAGCAAAACTGAGCCCTTCTGCACATAAATATAGTATTATTTTTAAAAGCCTGACACAGTTTTCTATCAAGAGGGAGAAGGATGAGTCTCAGAGTAGATCAGTTTTGGATATAAGGGTCTTTATCCCATATAATAACAAATATGTTAGAGCAAGGCAGTATTATATGTATTCGCCTTTCTAAAAATTATGAAGAGTTTGTTTTTATACCTCTTGTACATCAACAAACTATCCAACTAAGACCTTCCTTTGATTCCTATCAAAGTTTAGAATATTTATCTATTAGATTTTGACGACCTGTACAACATTTAATCGATTTCATTATTTTATACACACATATTATATGACTGTAACATAACATACACTGTAAGTCTACTTAATCTATATGACTTATTTGTGAATTCAACAAAAATTGTACTATATTCAATGTAATTATAATGCAAATTGCTAAGTTGATAATAGATTTATATACTATCCTCACTGCACTGAAGTCAAGTAAATACTACTTAATTCCTCCCATGACAGCAAAAACAGTATGAAGACACATCCAACATAAGTCTGTTCCCACCAGTTTCAAGTAGGTCACCTGACTAAAGCCCGTTTCTTAGGATTTGCAAAGGCAACTTTGCAAATGACTTTATCATAATATTGAGAATTAAACTGATTATCTTTCGGAATCTCCCCAAATCCTTCCAGCTAGTTACATGAGACTGTTGTTAGGTTGTCTTTCCTCCGTGAAAGACCACAATAACTTTTTTCTGGGTTTTCTTCACCATTTAGAAAGATCTACAATGCTTTAGTTAGTTTACTTTGCTTGTGTTGTTTTAAATGAAACACTGCCTTGGGGTAAGGAACATCTGTTCATGACAACACAAGGTTACAAAAATTAGTCCAGATATCACAAACCAGATTAAGTCTGTGTTAATCTAAATACCAGACCCCAGATTTCCACCATCACACATTTCTTTATGTATTTATTCCAATGAAAACAAATTATTATCTTTATCAATCATCTCCATTTTTCCTGGAGAACAGATGACACTCAATGTAATCAGGCCAAACTTGTTATTCACACAAATCCTCTGAGAACAATGATAATGCTGTCACTTCAAGTACAACAGAGACAGTATTATTTATGTGTCCTGAACTGAGCTACAACCATCAGGAAAACACAGAGAATGCTGCTGAGAAGTTTGAATCACAGTGGAGACCAGTGATGAGGGCAGAAGGTGGAAATGCAGCTTGTGTGAGGTTACTGAGTAGGGGTCTGCAGTCACTGAATGGGGCCAGGATACAGGTATGGGAGAGGGGAGGAAAGTGAAGGGAAAACCAAGGAGGACAGTTATTCCTCTGAAAGAATTCGGCTAGGAAGTTGTGTAACTTGAAACACATGAGGGTCAAACACATCTGGATTCAGTGAACAGCAAACAAAACAGCTGAGATAAAGAAAAAAGATAGCAGTTTATTTGTCTGTGAAATCAAAATTTCAACAGTAAGGTTCTAGATGCTTGCAACTGAAAACTGTAAAATTAACATTCCTAAGCCCAAAATACTTTTTTGTAATAAACTGTACATCTTTTATATAACTTTTATGGAAGGTTTTCATATAAGCTTTTATGTACAGATCTACTGCTTCTCATTATTATATTACTATGGAATGATAATTACTGGTAACCAAGTAATTAAAAAACTGTGCCTGAAAAGTATCTTATTTGCATCTCATTTTTATCCTTTTTCAGTCTATTTGTTACGCATTTTTTCCTAGCTTATATCCTTTATTTGTCCCCAAAATATTTTAAAATAATCTAGGACTAAACAAACAAGAGAAAACTATATGAAAAAAAAAAGATGCACATTTTTAAAAATTTAGACTCGTCACCAGCTAAGATCTGGGAAAGTTCAAGCATTCAACAAACATTTGCAGCAAGAGGTTCATTGCTTAAGTTTGACTGAAGGCTAATCTTTGCCATCAACCACTTGATCTAAATCTCTTTTATCATTCCTGGTCTGAGTAAAGAATCTTTTCAGGACTGAAAATATTTTTGCATGAAACAAAATTGTTGTCCATATCGAAGTTATGTAGTGTCATTTTCTTAAATGAATCAGCTTTAGTTTCTTCCTTCAACTAGTCTAACATGAAAACCTCCACTTCTTCCTGCATGAAGAGAATGTTTTTATGTAGTACCATGGATATCAGACCAAATGAAATATTACGGTGCCTGATGATTATCTGTCCTTAAAAGATTATATTATTTTTTGTACCTTCTATGATACCCTGCTTTTTTTCTCCTAAACAATTTAAGATCACCTAAAAAAGAAAGAATTTAAAGTTATTGTCCTTATTTTCATTTGTGGCACAAACATGCAACTGTTTAAGAGGAAGGTATTTAAGTTTCCTTTTTGGCTATTTCAGTGGTATTATAAAAATAAAAAGCAGCTGACTTCTGTATTACTGTAATTGTGCTTAATTTCTTGTAATGCCAAGTTGCCAAATTGGTTGTGGTTAGTCTGAAGTAGTGACTGTTTCCTTCTGATGACTCAGTACTAGAATGTTTGTATTTTTCTCATTTTCTCATCCTTAATTTACGTAAATGAAAAAGATAACAATTGTAATTAGATTGACCATGGTGTCTTCCATATGTGTATTGATATGCTAATAAATTTTACATCCACCCACACGAGCTTGAGAACTACTTTAATTTCTTTAGTGATCAGAAGTGATAAAAGTGTGTTGTAATCAATCTCAAAAAAGAAACATTCCATTGAAGGTAAATTTTCCTAACATGAAGCCTTTTCCTACATGAAGCCTTGTTCTTGCAAGTATATAGTTCATTAGCTCATAGTACCAAGGCCTGAACAAGTAAAATGAAGATCTGTCTCTAGACAGGTGCTAATTCTTTAATCTCACTGGTATCTTGCTAAGTGTCTTTTAACAATTAAAGTAGCATTTGCAAAGTAATGCCAACTATTGATTTGGCACTTGGAGACATTAACACGGTCATTATAATATTATACAATTTTATGTTGGCTTTTAAAAATTAGGATAAGCTTGCTTTTCACTGGAGTGGGGCACAAATGATCCAGCACCACAGTGCATCATTTAGCACCACAGGGCGCACAGGTAGGGTACTTCGGGTAGGTCCCTGACTGCATCTCCATCGGACACAAAGAACTCAGAACATAACTAATAAGGTTGGGTATTTAACCCATGGGACACTGGGCTAAGACATACTCTTTTCCCTCAAATGGCAGCTATACTCTTGAAAATACTAAATCAGCATAAATATTGAAAGATGTCAAAACCACTGACGGCTAAAACTGAAGCCATATTAACTTTTGTTTGCACTTGCAACTGGGCAATAATTTTGAAGATTTCATTTTATTAAGTATCTTGGGAAATGGTCTTTATCTTTCTCTGTAATGATGGAAATATAATTAAACATAGTAAAAAAGTTTAAAAGTCTAAGAAGTTTAACTATTTTCCTGAAATATCGAACTGCAACAACTGAAATGTTTCTGGTGTGAGAAACCAAAGCAGTCACTGTTCACAGAATGAAGAACAGAGCTCTAGCTTCATGTTTCTGATTTCATTCAGCACTTCTGGGTAAATGCATTCAATTAAACGGATCAGAAATGCAGAGCTCAGTATCAATTTATCCACTTTAAAAATTATTTATTTCAGCTATTCCTTATATATTTCCTGGTTGCTCCTGTAAACACATCATCTTTACTCTCCTGATATTTAGAAACTTCTTTACATGGTGATCCTTGTAAAATTAAACAGTTATATTACTGATTTTCCTGCAAAAAGAAGCCTTATTAAATTAAATTGTTTCAAAACACCCGCGTGCCAGAAACTTAAAGCTCTGTTTTGTGAAATTTAGATACTTCATACTCTACTGATGAAGTCAGTAGCTTCCTGAAGCTTTTGGTAGTAGTTGCAATTGAAGCAGAGCTTGAAGAGCAAAGTTTGCAGGCTACTGAAACAACATGGCTCTTTGATGCGGCTTTTTTAAGATATTCAGGCACTGATGGCCAAGGTAATTTCAGTAACATTCTGTTAAACGTATTCTGTTTTCAAAAATGACACATGCAGAAGCGAAAAAGATGCAAAAAATGACACAAGCCCAACCTCACTGAACACTACAAACTTTTGCTGCTAAAATACTGTGTGAAAAATCAGCTAGGCTAAAAACTAGCAGGACTACAGACTTTTAAAACATGACATCTTACTCCAGAGAAGGGATTACAGTACCTGAACAGCAGAGTTGATTGTATGGCCTAAGAAATGGTGTAGCCACAAGGAACAAGACAAACAACTCCACAAAATAAAACTCGTACATGGACAGACATGGAAGCAAATAGCTGTGTTTAAGATGCTTAGATTTAATGCCTATGTCTCCCACTCTCCTCAATAATTTCTTTTTTATTGCTTTTTAATTTTTTTTTTCCAATACTGCTTGAGTGAGCATAGCTGTTATGGAGATCATAATTGCTCTCTGCTTATGTACTTTTCCTTCTCACTGTAGGCAACCACACAAAGCTACAGAGATGGGTGTCTTTGTAGTCCTTGGGAGCCCTAGATCCTCTCAGCTTCCAAAATCTGGGTTGCTGAGAATGATTTTTTCTCAAGCTAAGTAGGGTTGACTGACATCTCCACAATCCTAACTCCAAATATTTATATGACATATATCCTCTTGCTAACACCAACTTATCACAGGGTAGTCAAATGGGTTTAGTACCTCATCTGTCCAGTAACTAGAGCTAAACACACTGATCTCACCAAATCCAGGAGAGCTGCTTATTACTTTTCATAGAGCAATGACAAGACATCCAAATCAAAGACCAAGTTTCCTTTAGGTAATACAGACATTGCATTTAATGAAAACATGGTCCCAGTCCAAAAAGGTAACACAGTATTTTTCTAAAAAAAAACGAGTAGTGAATCATACTAACCCGAACAGATCCAATGCACTTACAGGCAAATGGAATTTCAAGGAAGGATAACAGAAACTGTATCAAATGCATTTTAAGCACTGCTTTACACACGTCCATTGAAGTGATAAAGGCAGAACATGATGAAGTTACAGGATTGCTCTGACAATCTTTGACCACTGCACACATCATCCACAAAGGAAACACAATGATATACTTATCAAAGGAACTAGTTTTTCCTGACCATATTGTATTTCTCATAAACATTAGTTACTACTGTGCCTCTAAGGCTCCCATTATGGTAATTTCTTCCCTTTGGTAAAGAGATGACAGGTCCTGGCAAACAGACGAAACATTATACTGCTATCTTAATTGAAACTATCACTTCTGATATAACTATGGTTTTCTTTGCCCAATATATAACTGAAATTCAGGATCATAGGCATAGACCTTCTCAAAATTTGAAGAACAGGATTTTTGTGGTCTCCCTTGACCACATGATAGAATTTGATTAGGCACAAACAGCTACTTGAAATTGTATTTTTGAGTCCATGAAACTGTGTATTTATTTCTCAGCTGGCTTAATGAAACAACTCTTAACAAGCAAAGGAAGGTAGCTGTTATGACACCACCGTGGTTGGAAAAATTACTAAGTCAAAACAATAGTTTTTCTCACGAGTTTTACTCTCAGAATGAGTTCACAATCGATCGAGTTTTGCAGCGAGATTACAATCTTTTTACCACACTTTATTCATTGGCACTGCAGCATCAGCACAGGGGTGAGAGACCACAAGCACAACTATTATCACCTCACATTTTAACAAGTAGGTGGCAACCATCCCCCAGTGTGTCTTTGAACTAAGCAACTTGAAGATGAGAGAGTGCTTTAAAGTGTTATCTTCTCTGCTACATCCCAAAGAAGCACTTCATATGAAATGAGAATCTCCACAGGAAGGGTGTAGTAAATATAAGAAGTGTTTATAAACTGACTACACTGTTTCCTAAAAAAGTCAAAGTTGGCCATTCTGAATTTTAGAATACTGGTTTTTATACATTTACAACAAACTATACCTTGCCTCACCCCTTTCCTGCCTTTCCTAACTTTATTTTATTAGGTTATCTTCAGTTGTTTTTTCTTTTAGCCATTGAGACAGAGTGGTAGTGTAAACCTGGCAAATGTTCAGGCTGCATAGGTAAGCTTTTCAAGCTTGAGTTCTAGAAATAACTTTTATAAGTTATAATAACTGGATTTTTACAAATGACATAGGAA
The DNA here is from genome assembly GCA_008694505.1 of Cyanoderma ruficeps. Taxonomy (NCBI): domain Eukaryota; kingdom Metazoa; phylum Chordata; class Aves; order Passeriformes; family Timaliidae; genus Cyanoderma; species Cyanoderma ruficeps. The sequence continues at coordinate 13,889,557 of VZDJ01000782.1, forward strand.
CATCCGATGTAAGGAAAAATAACATATAAAATGGCAGATAAATGCCACATTTATTTTTCATGCAAGAATTAACTTACAGATCTGTTTTTCAGAGATCAAGGTTTTACAAGCTTAAAAAAGCATATGCACAGAGAAGAGGGGGAAACGTGATTAATCTGGTAGTCTTCTTCTGCCCTTTTTCATTCATCTTTCAATGCAAAGCACTGTCTTCCCAGTATGGCTGTTTATTTGCCTTCTAAATACGTAGGACTAGATATCCAGCATAAGTGCCCTTAAATGTTTGAAATAATACTGTGATAGAGAAGGGCTCACTAAGTTCACAAATCTGAATTATTTTCACTCAGCTTTTTACTGTGTGATAACATCTACAGATTTACTTGGAAATCCACCATGGCAGATGCTATGCACACAAGTAAGATGAATTGCCTAATCTTCCAGGGTTTATGGTTCATTTTGAAGTTAATGGTTGGTCTTTCTGGTCCTTATGAAAAAAGTCAAAGCTCAAATGAAATAGGCATTAAAGTTTCAAGAGCTATGAAAACATTCCTCCATAATATTTAGAGCCATTGCTATATTATTTAAATCTTTTGTTTATTACTTGATTGGACTTCTAAGGCTTCCCTGATTCTCTCAGGATTAAGAACTACACACATTTTCTCCCATCAGTTTGGGCCCAAAGCATTATGTTCCACCTGTCCATATGAATATTACATATCCATATGTGATTTTCTTTCCTTCACTTCTGTTTCCCTCTATCCCTTGGGGTATATAATCTTAAATAAATCTGAATAAAAAACTGAGAATGAATAATACTATTTCTCTTGAGCAGAGTACAGCTTCCTTTAAAAAAAAGCAAAACAAACAGTATTTTTCTCCTCTGGCTGTACAGTGCAGTTTGGACAAGGTCACCCTGGGATTTCTCCCTCTGCAAAGTGACAGCAATAAGGTAATGCCAAGCTTACGGAAAACATCAATAAAGCAGTCATCCAGCTTTCTGGATTTGAGATGGTCTGCCTACCCGGGCAGGATGGATATTTCTCTTTTCTGCAGCAGCCCCAATCTAAACCAAATATATGAGGCATACATCTGAATATGAAAGGGCAATTTCTGTATATAGTTATAAAAAAAGTATTAGCCAAATGCCTGTAAAAGCAGCAGGTGAGTTCAGTGTATTTAAAGATGATATAATATCTGTAGTTTATAGCATCCTATAAGCCAGTTCTTAAACTATGAAATATTTAGTCTTCTAATAAGATCTCAAGGCCATAGTTATCTATTAATTAATCCATTTTAATATCTTGATTTGTGAGATAAGGAAAAACCCCCGCTGCTTGCTTGTGTCACGTGACACCACAAGCTTAATTAAAGCTGTTTAAAAATAAAATCCATTAGATGCCATAAAAGTGCCAGGTGTATAAGTCATTATCTCAGGAGAGAAAAACACATTTCACTGGCCATAAAAGCTTAATTTTTCTAATACTAGCACCAATAAACCTTTCAGTTAATCTGAAAATGCAGAGTGCTTGTAAAAGGTAAGCATAATGAAAGTATTATCTCAGACAAAGTTTCTTCTAACGAACAAAAATGCAAAATGAAGTGCAAAGGACCTCCCAGCACTGACTGAGCATCAGCAACAGCAGAATGTAGCTACTGCATGCAACTGTACATTGTGGAGAGTCAGTTTAAATAACCCACCCATTTATCAGGTCTTCCAGAGCAATCCTACACACTTAACATGTATGAAGGGAAAAACAGCGGTATACCAGCCTCTTCTGTAAAAAGCAACTTGGGATACTCAGTGAAGAATGATGGTAAGAGCTCAAAGTCTGTTAGTATAGGTAATAAGTCTAAAGCAATTACTACCTGCTACGGAAACACTCTATTGATTTGGCCACTTAAGTTTGATAAATGGGTATCATATAGCAGAGACCATGAGAAGGAAGAAGCTCATAATCCTGGCACTGAATCTTAATTTATCGTAAGAATGTCAAAGTTAATATTAAAAAAAACCAAAACACCCTGGTATTTGCAATAATGCAGGCTGCTTTCAAATGACACCCTCTTCCCCCCAGCATGGCAAAATGTCACAAGCATTAATGTTTCATTATAACCTGTGTTTTCCATCAGAGAAGTTGCAATATACACCACACAATTGTCTACAATCCGGAAAACAAGAATAATACTTGTTATACTTATCAATTAAGATAATTTTAGAATCTTTCATATCATCTGCTGGCAACAGCCACATCCATGTGCCATTAATATTTTCACATCATCAGTTTACTTCTCCCTCTGTGATTTATTATATAGGATTCAGATGGCTGAAGGACTGCACCACTGAAGTGATAATGAAAATGCTCTATACGTAGTAGAAACTTGTTTCAAACTTTACACCCTATTGAAATACTGTGCCTTATTATTGGTTTAACTAGTTAATACTTGTAAAAACCATTCTAAAATGTATATACTCAAATCACTATTGGATACAGTTTCATTTAAAGAATTTCTGCAAATTCTGTCAAGAACTTTCAGGACAGCAGTATGGAAAACCAGAATAAATAAAGAATTCCTAAGCCTTTATGAAAAAAAGAGATTTATTCCCCCAAAAGGCACTAGATAGTTTCTAGATCATCAGCAGACAAGCTCAGGATGGAAATGATGTGAAAGTGCATGGAAACAGAACATTTGAATGAACTGGCTAAATTTATGGGTCCTACATTTGGACAAACTTCTACTTCAGTTGTTAATTTAACAACATCCCAAAATTTACACCAAAGGTTTTGCAGTGACATAATGGCCATGATGGAGGGATATATATTCATGATTTAAATAGGTGGTTCCAACACTCTCTTCCACAAATCAGTTCTAGGATAAACACTATTCAGTAACTTTCATTACCAAGCTGAAAGGTGATTCCTGATAAAACCACAGAACGCCTCTAAGACTGGTGGAAAGTAGAATGTTTAGAGGAATTTGCAGGCAACAGGGCTTGACCATAAGGTGTAGTGACAGTAAGAGAGGAACCCAAAGCTCATGAAAACTTAATGGGAATCAGTAAGCATTCCCAGAATACTGCAGTGCATTTACAAGAGATACTGGAAAATCTTGAGAGTTGTAAGGAAAAGAAACACAGTCATGACTTGGAAAGTTGTGGAAGAGAAACTGTTGAATACTGGACTCTAAAGGGAACTTATTTAGCAAATCAAAGTGCAATATGTATGTGAAAGCTTAAGCCAGATGAATTAAAATCAGAAATAAACCATGAATTTTTAGTGGTGAAACTGATAATTCATTGGAATAAGTTCCCAGAGGAAGTGGCAGATTTTTCTGATGTCTTCCAGTCATGAGAAGATCTCTTTCTGGAGGACCAAGTGTGAGATCAATCTCTGTGTAAAGGTAAATGGTAGAAATGAGGGGCTGTTGTAAACAGGATGGTATGAATCTAAAAAAGTGAATACCAGAGGGCAACAGCGTAAGATTCTCCTGTATCCTTTCATTTCATCGTTATAATTTAAGGTTTTGACCCCATTTTCCTCTGGAGAGAAATGGATCAATAGAACAGGCTCACAAAAAGAAAATGGAGTTTGGCTCTAAAATTAGGAACTAAATCTTAGAAAAGTAACAACCTGAATTCTGCCTTCTGACTGAGAATGTATTCTACAAACAATTGTAAAGTTTGATAAAACAGGAAGAGATATGAAACTTAGGGTCTGATATTTTTAGGTAACTTGAAACAAATGGGATTTTAAGACCTGTTATTAATGCAGTGAAACTATTGTATGCAGCATTTACACTGCTAAATCAGTGTAAATCAGCAAGAAAGAACCTAACTTTGAACTGGTCATTGAGCCGGGGAATTATTTCAGAGTGGTTGTGACCCCCTTAACCAAACCAGCAGTACTTTGGTACAGGCTCCAAAGGAGGTAAATGTTTGAGCCACAGCCAGGCCAAGAACTCCTCTAGGACACCCACAGAGAAACAGAGAGCATCCACATGAGCTTGGAACACCCACTGTGCAATCAACACATGAATAGTGTGGGGCTTTTCCAAGATTCATTTGTCAAGAACAAACAAAGACCACACTGAAGTACCACGGATCTCTGGATAAGCGTAACTGGAGTTCTCCTCTACATCGCCACTGCCAGGTGACTCTCCTCTTGAGCTGGGACACCCCTCAAGGTGTGAGATTCCTTTCTTCTCAGACTAAGAGATCCTTCCTTATCCAAGGAAGTGAGGTGTTTTATTCCAAGAGATCCTTGCTAAGTGACTAACAGCATGCTGAATTAATACTAATGGAACACATGTAGTTAATTCTATTAGGTATAAACTTCTGTCCAAATCTGAGACTAAGACTGGAAGTAGGTGCACCCAAACTCCATTGGGAGTTAAGAAAGTCGGGGCATATTTTGAACCCTGTGATTTGTTGAGAGGGTCTCCCTTACCTTTTTGCATCTCTGGTCTCCATACAAATAATTCTAGCTCAATTCTAACTTGCTTTTCCTTCATCCATATGACTTTGCCATCAAACCTTGCTAAGCTACACTTTTACCACATCACATTAAAACCACTTTTACCATTACCTTTAATAGTGATTCTTTAAGTGATCTAAATTGCTCAGTTGTGACAATGGTGAATAACATGAATGTTGCCCTAAGAGCTGGTAAACAAGTACTCAAAATGAGAGAGAGAAAGAATGGCCAGATTCAGCAGTGAGATATTTTTTCCACTGCTAGTCAAAGGTCAATGATTACACAGAAAATCTGTGAGCAATGTCACTCAGCAGGTGAGGGAGGAAATGCAATATGATTAAGAGTTCTTTTTAGGCACACTGTTTGAAAGGCCTGTCTGTCATTTCAGATAAAGTTGTTGAGGATATCACACTATAGAAAAGTCCTTTCAGAAAAATATTATTCTGATTTGCATCTAAAGATTAGTGTTCCATATGCCTGTGCTGAGAACACAATCATTAGAATTTCAGTCACGTTAATGAGTCTTGTAAACTCATCATCTTATGCATCAATTTTACTGCTGCTCTTCCACATGGATTAGCAGAAGGGAGAGCACTGCACAACAGACTTGGGATGCAAAGCGCCATTTTGACAAAGTCACTGGATGACACTGGGGCAGCCACCACTCTGTGACATCATGGGCCAGCCAGAAGAGTAAGTGGAACTCAAAGCTATTCCCCAACAACAGTTCCATTTTATCCCAGAAGGGCATAAAACTCTGTACCAAGCTGCCTGAACAACCCGTATCATAATATATATATTCACAGTGAGATGAGCAGGGCATGTACCTTACCCTAAAGGTATGAATGCTGATCCGTGTATCAGAAATGCTGATGTTCTCCTACAAGTACCTTATCTGGAACTGAACCAGATTAACAGAAATTTAAATGAGACTTTTTTACTGAAAGGGAGATGAATTTCCATACTCATTTCAGGACCTGAAAAAGAATTTTCACTTTTAAAAAGAAAAAAAAAAATCCCACAACACCTTTATGAAATTTCTGTGGCTTTTTTTTTTCTCTTACTAGCATAACACTGAATAGATTCTTCCATTAAAGTGCTTTAGTAAAGGGAAAAAATGGACTGACTTTTGCCTAAATAGTTTGTCCATATTTTCAAGTGGTTTCCTAGCAGGCTGATCTAAGGCTTACTGAAGCTCATCAGATTCTTTCCTGTTCAGTACAAGGCAGTCTGAATCCAGCTTTTCTCAATTTTGGGGTACTTTTGTCCTACAACATTCTTAACCAGAACACAAAGCATTGTTTAATTGTTATGTAGATGATTTCACTCTGCCTTTTACATTGAATATATTTCGGTATTTGGTGCACTAATACACTCTATGATAAAAGATAGTTTTTAAATTTTATTGGATGATTTCCTCATTCAGTTTTGCTTAGGATTTTTCTCTTTCTGCTGGACAAAGTAGATCATATTCCTTATTGGAATTCCTTTACTTCCATTCCTTACTATGTCAGCAGTAGCTTTCAAAAATTATTTTTGCATGACTGCAGCTTCTCTCTTTAAATATATGATTTTCACTGTCAAATGGGAAAGGTGACTGAAATAACACAGGCTTACTCTCACGGCTATTATGCTATTTTTCATGGTTGGAAGTATTGCAATGTTCAAGGGAGCAATTAAAATTGTTCCGCTGTGTAGTAATAAAGAATACGATTCTCAATTCAAGCGTCAGCCAAGAAGGTTTTATAAACTAAGAGAACGGTGAATGTTTCGGTTTTAATATGCTATGCAGATATTTACTCTGAAAATAATAAACTTCACTATAGTTCTGAAATTCTAGAAAAGAAAGTTTAAAAAATTTAAACTTAGAAGGCAAAACATTTGAGCAATAAGATTAAAAAACCATAAATAAAAATAATGTTGTTTTACAACTGATACACATTTTCTTTCAGAAATATTTTAATTTTATATCACATACCATAAAATATATTTTTTTCAGTGGCTTCACCAATCTCTTCAACACTGCATTCTTCCACTTAGAGAAACAAATTTAATTCTATTTCTCCTATTATGTACTAATGTTTACAAAAATATTGAACCCACGAGAGCTACATTTCTAGGATTCAATTTCAGTACTTGAAACAGCACTGATCCAAAGGCTTTTATAGAAATAATACGTAAAAGCATTTCAGTGAAACATAACTGCTTTAGGTTTTCCCTTCAGTCCCTTCATGGCACGCTTAACAGTGTTTCTCACACTTTCAAAGACATCTGGTCTCCAAAGGAAAATATGGACAAAAACTGCAAAAATAAAGCATTTTGACAGGTATCAAAGAGAAGTGCTGTATCGTTAACACATGGCAAATAGTATCTCTTTACCATGCACAAATCCTTTGCAAGAAACGTGGTTAGAGGTTAATATAACTTCTAACACCATCCTTTCCTCTTCACCTTTTAATTACTCCCAAGCTCTCAATTTTATACAATTGCTAAGCAAACTGCTCTCTAGCTTGGCATTAGGTGCACACCTGAGACCAGGTATTCCAGAAAACTACGCTGGGCAGAGCCAGCAGGGCTGCAGAAGACCTTTATTCTGAACCATGCAACTCATGCATATTAAACCCCAAACATTTTCTCACTGCAATGTCAATGGGAAAGATGTCAGTGGACACAGAAAACAGGAAGGTTAAGGATACACCAAAACCTGCAGTGCCATTAATTGATGTAGTGTGGTTGAGTTGCATTGTATTTCTCCAGTACGACTTTCTGTCTCCTGTTTTACATATATGTTGCAACAACCTGCAAGTTATAGTTTCTTACCCATAAAACCCCAGAAACATACTAAGAACACTGCTAGTATAAGTCAGACTCAACAAAAAAATCTACATAGGCTACCACAGAGTCAAATAACTAATATATTACATTTTGCTCTGAAGAGATGAAGCAGCACTTTTCGGAGTTATCTCATTTAATTAAATCCTCCACCCTTCTAATTTTGTCAGTTTTATAACAGTAATTCTGTTCTTTGATGTAACTGTGTCTCAGAAGGAGCAGAGTGGGCACAGAGCACGCTCACACCAGGATCCTGGATCGTCGTTCTTATGGTAGACATTCCTTCGGTAGGGCACTCAGCACATGCCTTTATATCAATAAGCAAGTCCTCCAACATGCTGTACATCTATAGAGTTAATCTCTGCATCCTGGCTCAAGGCATCCCCTACCTGGGCTGGCAGAGAGATCCAAATCTCAGGCACTTCCACAGGACTGTACATACTTGAACTGCTCTCTCCCACTTTGGTGATGGAGAAAAGAAGGGGACAGCCCACTAGATGCTTTACTCTGTTGTCTTTAAATTTGTGGACCAAGAATCTCTTGCAGTGAGTGTGCATTAAAATATGCAAAGGGATGGAGAGCTATTATATAGTAAAGAGAAAACTTAAGGCAATTTTCTTTCTAGTATTTTAGTACTACTATGGTTTGATATAATGTTATGTAAATAAGACTTTTGGAGAAGTATCTTTCCATGTAAATAAGAGGTAGACCCCTGAAGACATTAATTCCTATTAAAATTTTTAAAAATAAATGTAAGGGTATCAACAGAAGGGTCTAAAGGCAGGCATAGCCATAGTGACAGTAAATATAAATTACTACTACAGAGTCAGCACACTGCATTGTAGCTTTGGCAGAGAGCTCAGAATTCCTGAACCCTGGCTCAGGGGATCAAAAGGTGAAGGTCTGAACATCTGGCTGATGGTGGGAGAGTAGATAGTTTAAGTTTCCATTCTTTTCAAGCTGGCTAATATGTCAAGCTACATTTTCAGCACAGTAATTGATCTCTTGATTGAAACAAAGTGTTCCAGATTTTAAGGGAAAAAATAGCACAAACCCCCGTATATAAAAGAGGAGACTATTTTAAGAAATTTTGGAGCTCTCAAGGCATTCAATGCTTCTATATATAACCTAGCTCAATTTGAAAATTAAAATGAACTTTTCTGAGGTTGTGTGTAATTTTTTTATTTAAGCATTTGAGGTAAATTTTACAGATATTCTTTGCTTCAAAACCATTCAAGAACTGTATTATTTTTGCATACTAAAGTAGCTTTGTTCAGTGTTTGTAAATGGCACAGAGCAAACTCAAACTGAATGTACAGTAAGGCAATTTCACACCATCTTTGTATCAATTTTTCAGTGGGTCAGTTTAACAGAGGGGAGCAAGTAACACCTATAATGAAAGAATTCAATGGTAATGAAATAACCACAGTCTTTCATGCTTTCCTTTATAGTATGTTGTGTGTGTATACAGAAAGTGTTACTCTGTCATTTGAGAAATAACTGCAAGGCAGAGGTGTCAAAATAGTCACTGCCTAAAACAAAATAATACCTAATTTTCCTTCAAGCAAAACAGACAAGAGCTGTATGAAATCCAATATCCTGTGCTGAGGATGAAGGCTAAAATGGGATGGGGAAAAGAAAGCATTTGAAAATCGTTAAGAATATAGTAAGAATTAAAAATAGAAGAGAGCTGGCATACAATAAAATCCAAGTGCTAGACTAATCACTGAGAGCACAGCTGGAACAGCAAGGACAAAAAAGATCTGTGTCTCTGACATTCTTCATAAAGCAACGCTGTCTAAAATTTTTTATCCAAGGATCCCATGCTTTCTGAGAGATGCCTTACCATTATGCAGAGGGTGACCAAAGCAGTACAAGGTCCTTTGATTTCTCTCAGGTCATGTAATCAACCAGTTTAAGAAAAGAACAATCTGTCCCATATCTCTTCTTACCTACTCTTGCGCTCTTAGGTTGCGTGCTATTTTACTCCACCTTTCAACTCATTTCAGTTTGCTTAAACGCCTCTGTCAGGGCAGCCAGTGAAAAGTCTTGGGAGTATGGAACTCCTGGAAGTGAGCTTCAGAGCCTCAAAGACACTTAAGCAGTTAAAGACAGCATAAGTAACACAGAAAACTGAAAACATCAAAGCAAAGCCTAAATAACGGGCGAGACGGGTACTGCTGCTGGAATTTTGTGCCTTCTTGGACTCTTTCCTTACTGGCTGCTTCAGAGTTGATGGAACTCTTCCGAAGTCTACATTAATTTCCCACACTTAACAAAGCCAAAGAAACACAGCAATGAGAAGAAAATTGTATTCTTTTAAAAAACTGCAGTTTTTTTATTCAGTTCAAATAGCATAGCAAATGCAAGGGAGTTGGCTCTGCCCTCCTCAGGCTTACTCAGGATGGCAGTAAGGAAAGTTTCAAACTGGGGATCAAAGGGATGATTTCATCTGATATGTGACAAAATGTAGAGAAGGGTACACCTACTGAAAGAAATGTTTTGGTTTTGTGTGCACTGTTCTGGTCTTGGGGTGCCTCTGTTTTTCTCAGGTTTTTATTTCTATTTTTTAAGAAAGTGAAGTCCTCATTCAGAGAGATGTTTTCTTACAAAGGTTTTTTTTTTAAGGGATAACTGTGATAAGAGAGCTTTCTACTTTCTAGATATTACTAAGCTCTTGGTTTGATTTATTCAGGTCTTTTATTCTAACCTTCAAATGGTTTCTGCAGTCTCTTTTGCACAACCTCAATACAAGAAATGGAAAGCCTCACAAATAAGAATGAACTGTCACAACATGAAACTGAAAATTCGGAACTCAAGTTTCTTGCCCTGTGAATGGTATGAAAACTCAGCCTTCCTTATCCTCAGAGACTCATGTGTATAGCTACAAATCATAGGAAAAAGCTTTCAAGATGAAATATGAAAAATTATAACATAAAAGAATTGCTTAACACATGCATAAGAGTGGTAATGCTGTGATTTTATTACATTTACCACATTTTTATTACATTTACCACCTGAATAAGAGCTTGTCTTTGAGGAAAAGATATTCTCTCAGAAGACACAGCTATAATTACAACTCCTTTGAAATTAATGCTACACAAGTCCTTAGAAAGTGTTACACACAGCTAAACAATCTCTTCAGCTAATATACAACAGAGCCTGTAAGCCCCCTGGTAGATGCTGCATCAAAACATGATTGCGTGTTGTACCTCTTCATGAATTTCTCTTACAATTTGGTATCTCTTTGGGAATGATCCTCTCTTTACTTTGTTCTTTCTACATGCATAAATACTACTAGGGAGAGAGAAAGGTGGGTGGATACCTTTGGAGTATATGAGCATCATTCTATAGCTTTGGTAAAACTTCTGTAATAAATGACTTTAGTTATATGAAAAAGTTTGGATCACTCTATCCTGCCTGTGCAAACATGTCTTGGTAACTGATCTTCTACTATAAACTGTTACACTTCTGAGCAGGATGCCCTCAGGAGACACAAACTCCAGTTATAATTGCAGCTACAGTTTTGAATAAATCTCCTCATCTGTACGATGGCATACACTGGACATCACACAAAAGACACAAACTGAGATTTGTCATATGCTTCAAGAGAGCACTGTGACCTCCATAGGGAGTGAGCCCAGAGGAGGGCCTGGAGCACCTCTCCTGTGAAGACAGACTGAGAGAGTTGGGGCTGTTCAGACTGGAGAAGTGAAGGCTCTGGGGAGACCTCAGGGCACTTTCCAGTACCTAAAGGGGCTACAAGAGAGCTGAAGATGTACTTTTCACAAGGGCAGGGGGTGGTAAGACAAGGAGTGATGGCTTTAAACTACAAAAAGGCAGATTTAGATTACATATTAGGAGGAAATTCTTTACTCTAAATGTGGTGAGGCACTGGAATAGGCTGTCTGGAGAAACTGTGGATGCTTCATCTCTGGAAGTGTTCCAGGCCAGGCTGGATGGGGCTTCCCACCTTGGTCTAGTGGAAGGTGTCTCTGCTCATGGGCAGGGTGAAATAGACAACCTCTAATGTCCATTCCAACCCAAACCACTCTAGGTTCTACAAATACAATTCCATCTTTATTGCTGCCTCTGCCTTTTCTTTATTTGGTACTGTCCAGCTGCCAAGATGCCCACTCTCACATAATCCTTGTCTGTCTTTGGGGAGTCCACCATCTCTTCTGGCCTTTCCCACTGAGTACCTACCTACTCCTCCAACAGGCAGCTGCACAGCTCTTCATTCTCAGCAAACGTGGCAAGAATGCGTTTTTACATTATATAATGATCTAAAAATGTATCTTACTGGTTGTTTCAAATCAGCTGACACTTCACAAAATAAATTGTGTGGGCTATACTGTGGGGAGTCTTGAAGAAAAGAGCAGTAATTCCTGATAAATGCAGATACAAGTTGCAATACTTCAGATCATAAAATACTTTTTGGGAATTTCAGTCTCCTCTCCCACCATGCAACATTTTCATTACACTGTAGGTATTTTTTCAGTTCTTAAGAAATGACCACAATAAGTATATGCACTTCTATTTTACACATGTAAAAATCTTTGCTACATTGATATATAGGTCATTAGCAGTGTTTTATGGCACCCAGGCTATTGCAAACACTGAGAGGAGAATTGGTGCTTTCTGAAAAGACAGTGTGGTCCAACACAGCCAAACCCTTCTGACACTTAGTCAGGATCTGCCACGTCTCCTGCACATGGACAAAGTCTCTCACAGCCTTCTTTCAGCCTGGCATGTACTTGTAAAGAGACCACACCCATTAAAGAAATGCAGATAAAATGCACAAGTGAAGGATATAATATGCCTTAAATACAAAGCTATTTCAAGGGAAATATTCCCAAGTCTAAATCAAATCCTATGGTAGTTCCAAGCTCTTTAGAGCAACTACACATACACTGCACTCTCTTTTGCACCCTACATGCGGACCACCCACAATAAGAAATTCTTTCAATAAAGAAGTTCCTATCTGAACCAGATACCTCCTCCTCTACAGATTTGGGAAAAATGAAGCCTCGGTTACATTTTCAGAGGGAGCATTCCTCCTCCCCTTCAGCCCCAGTTTCTGCTGTCTGCTCATCCGTGCTGTGCTGCTGAAGAAATCCCCAGGTAAGCATGATCCCAGGGGGAGAACATATGAAACAGTGAGCTGTGCAGCACCAGAAAATGCAGATAAATCACATGCTCCAGGTGGACACAAGTATTTGCAAGACAGCCTCAAACGAAGGTAGCTAATGTTCTGGCTTGTAAACCTGATGGTTCTGACTGTAAGCCCATTACTAGCTCCTACTATGTTGATTTATTTTCCATATTTGCCTACCACAGGATCCTAGCATTTTCTTTCAGAGGCCACAGTTGGAGACTAAGGAAAATGCCCACTAAGCAGGATCCAACATGATTACTTAATTCCAATTTCATTCCCAGCTGGAGAGTGGTAATTTGATTGATTTTGGGTTAAAGTCAAAATCAGAAGTATTTCTGACCTCTGAAATGTTAGAGGGGCAAATTTTTGCTAAATTAGGACTCAAATCTCCACGAGTTGGACACACATTTTGTGTGACAGATACGTCTCACAACCGATGCATTACTTAAAACACATGCAGTAAAAAATATGGTTAAGTATTTCAGTAAAGCTTAAATAACAACCACAAAACACCAGAAAAATACTGTAAAATACTCATAGGGGCTTGGTTCAAATAACAGAAACAAGAAATTAGGGTTGAGGCTTGGAACTATCAGAAAATCCCTTAAACCCACATGAATTTCAGGGGATTAAAAGATAGTTTCAGGCTACACTTGGAATCTGGGGGCATTTATCATGATGAAAAACGTAATGGACAGTGTTTAATACTAATCACATGCAAAGGTGTTGATGTTTTTAGTTTAGTCACATAAACAAAATCGACCGTGAGTACATCTGATGTTTTAATTCATGAAATGGCAACTGGAAATCCCGCTTTGCTTATGTGCCTGACCTTGCTACGCTCACGCTGTCTCTTTGCAAAACTGCTGAATGCTAATTTTTCTAGCACGTCGTCCTTCAAGTGCTGCTTTAAGCCCCCCCTGCTCCGGGAGCAGACGAAGCGAGCTGCCGACAGGCTGCAGCGCTGGAACCCACACGATGTGGTTAACAAACAGCCCTCTGTGAAACCACAAAGCTCCAGCTCAGGCTCTGATTAAGTCGAGCGAAATCAGCATTGTTACGCCAGGATTACATTCATATCCAACTTAAGTTTTAGGCATCTCTATCTATGGAAACACAGATGTCTTGAAAAAAATTTGTAGTCTCGCTATGAAAATATTAGACATAGCTAAGCCTGGCCTTGGAGGAAATTTGTAGAAGGGGAACAAAGCAGCAATTAACCCCTAGGATTCTCACTTCCATTTTCTACCCCTTCCACTGCTGACTTTGAAAATCTTTCTGTTATTAAAGGAATGACAAAGTTTCTAGTCCATTAACCACCAGCCTGTGAACACCAAGAGACAGACAGGAGAAGGTGTATTAAAATTAGGTTTTGCTCATGAAAGAAAAAACAGAAAAGGTGACACATAACTGTATAGAAAGGAAGCTGATACCAGATCAACTCATAATCTGAAGCTTTTAAAAGTATTTAAATATCTGTAGCTTTACAGGACTTGGGCATTGGAGACATCCTGTTAAACAAGACTTCTTTTTGCAATATTTCTTCCTTTTTTCTCCAACAAGATAAAACACAGTATTTGAAATGTCTGAAAAATAATTGAGAACAATTTCTTAATATCTGTTATAATAAAGCTGATAAAGAAAGCTGTATTGAATTTTATAATTTAAATGCTGCTCTAACACTTTACTTATTCAGTGTGGAACATGATGTATCTATCGATACTAAATATTACTATCAGATGGGGTAGAATATTTAATTTGTACAAATGCTGTTCTTTTTCATGGCTTTATTTTATATATTTAATAGAGGCTTCTATGTTGTAAAATACATTCTTAAGGGACAACATCTTACAAATAATCATATTAATGCTCTACCAATTTAATATGCTCACTAAGAGCAGCAGTTTTTATAACAATCAACTAGCTCTTTGAATCCTCTTTGGGAAATTAAAAAGACATTATTTCCATTCCTAAGATCTTTGGTATTACTCTCTCCAGACATAGACCTGCTCGTAATATTAGCTATCAGGAGATTACCATGATGTGCTAAAAGGCTAATAAAATCCCTTACATGTTTTGTATTTATTATTTGAGAATTTCTACACTCTCTTTGTCAACAGAGTGCTGTGACAAGGATCTGGATAGAGGTTCTATGAATTGTCTTAAATTTTCAATGAAAGATTAAATGAGATCTGTATTCACTTATAATCTGACACTAAAGAATCTTCTTCTTGAGCTCCCTGTGTGGAAATAAAAAATTTCCGTGAGGTAATAATAAAGTTCCTGATGTCTGATAGAGGAGAGAGGGAGAGAACAAGAACTGTTCTTCTGTCCCCCCAGGCCAATTCACACAAGCACAGCCCTGAAATGCCCAAGCTCCAATTCCTGCTCCAATCAAGGAGTGATTATTTATACAAATCCAAGCAGTTCCCCAAGGACACAGCAAGAGTGCACCTCCCTGGAATATGCCACAGCACAGGATTTCCCCAGACATCTTCACAGGAAAAGGAAAGTGCAGATACAAGCCTACTCAGGCCATAAAGGAAAATGTACGAGGCCTTCCTGTATCTGCATGCATTTCTCCCTCGTAAGGGATGAAAATAATACCAGTTCTTCTTTTTACTCTTTTGTACACCTACTCCTTCATTTTTTGCTTTTTTTACAATTTCATGGGGGCAATTTTGAAAATGTTTGAATGTTTTAAGGAAAAAATAAAAGGAAATAAAAAGAAAATGAACGACTTTGAAAACTTGCAATTCAAGCTTCTCCCTCTCTGCCTTCCCAAACTCTTCTCCAGCTAACATTTTTTGTTTGGGTGTGAAATTACAGATTCCCAATGAGATTTCCCACTGTATGAACTTCTGCAACAAACATTTTTGAGTGGTTGCATTCCCTGCATGTCAGAGTATAAACACTACAAGCTTCATCCTAAAGTTCAAGTTTAGAACTATTTTTTTGTGTAAATGACCAAATATGGTTTACTCCCTCATTTACAAGGAAGCCGCATTCCATGTGTTTACATTTACACAGATCTACAAGAAGTCCAAGACTACAGATTTCTGGGTGCTCATTCCAAACCTCAATGCTTTAGAGAATCCAGCTAGAGCACAAGCACGGGGTCTTACATGAGCCAGGAGATTAAATTCAAAATAGCTGGATATATGTTTCAACTACTAAGTGACTTTTCCATGATTTCCTTTGCAGATTAACTGCTTAAGGAAGTTTGCTTTTTCCAAGAAGAGCAGACTACGGCTCTATCAGATGCAAAGACATCCTTGGCCACTCTCCCTGCCTTAGACATCCAGAGTCTCACAGCAGCTCTTGCATGATTAACAGAGCCATAAGCAATTGCTGGTTTTCAGAACTGCCTTAATTAACCCTGACGCCCCTTGCCGCATCTTTTACCTTCACGATCCACAGATCCAAGAAAGCACTCCCAATCCCCCTCCACACCTTCAGAGGTATCTTTAAAAGGTGGCAGCTGCTAGTGTCATTCTCCTCAAAATAATCTAAGTAGCTTCATGGAGACATGTACATTGCTTGGTCTTGTGATGCCAATGGTCTCACAACTCCAGGACTTGAAATTCCCACAGCAAAATGCAATTTTAGGAGGAACCACTCTCAACATTTGCAGCATCCTTCTGTCAAAAGGGCACAAAGCCGCCCAAGATGGAGAGAACCACCTTCCCTCTCCCCAGTCATCGTGGTAGTTGCTCAAATAGGAAAAATCTCACAGATCTCTTCCCCCTTGTCTTTCTGAAAGCACAAGAGAACAGGAAACATTTTTTGCTCCTTGCCCATAGCTGAATTAGCTGAATGGAGAAAAAAAATCAGCTAAGCAGCTCATACCCTGTGCTGACAGCAACAATGTTGCCGTTTTTCTCAACATGAGGCAAGCAGAATCTGGCAGATTAATATTCACACAATACTTATCCAGTGAAGCTGCAGACCAAGGGACACTTATCTAACAACTTCTCCTCTTACATCAATAAACATCAGCAGTTGTACATCCACAGAGCAGACAGACTTTTTCCATGAAAAGATTAATGGTACTAATTTAGTCACACATTTCTTCAACTTGTTAAATTCTACGAGGCACTTACACAGATGCATACAAATATGCCATTTATACATCAACAAAGGACCAAAGCAATTACAGAGCATTTTTAAGTGTTATCGTACATACTGTATTATGCAAGTGAGGAACAATATATCAATCTCATTGTTCTCCTAGTTGAATATAAATGTAATATCTGTTTAATCCAGCCATTTATATCTCAGACAAATACTGTTATTACTTACTCTTGCTCTGCAATATCTCATAGCAGGATGGTATCCCTTACAACAAGTGGCAAGCTATAGGCATTTGTTAACACCAACCTTGAAATATGTACATGTAGCATGGTTTGAAGAACAATTCTTAACTTAAACGGCAGGACATGTATAAGAAGATCATCTGTCAGATTATTCCAGGGGGAAAAGAGCCTGGAGTACTGCAGATCATTAGATATGACATATTCATCACTGGCTGTGAAGAAGTAATGGAACTGTGACAGGAGATGATACTACAGAACTCAGTAACAGTATCCTACATGGGCGAAAGTAAACAAAAAAAGAACCACCCATTGTTCAAAGAAACCTAATTAAGTTTAAAAATCAAGTGCTTGGAAGATCACGAATGTCAGTTTTACTGTTTTCCATGCACTTGTGTTTTCTACCCATTGTGCAGTTGTCTTCTGTACTGCATAAAGATAAACTACCTGTCTCATCACTGTATTTACACAAACATACAAAAGACTTATCCCAAGTACTTCTTTGCTCACATTTTCAGGATATGGTTATCTGAATTTATTCTGCATTTACCACTAATTGACATGAATGTCTCATGTTCACTGACTTAATGATAATCAAGGACTTTTTGAGATAAGGACCACGAAGAAACAAACATAAAAAAATTACATGTACAACCCCAGAAGCATCTCTCACTTTCTATTTTTTTTTCTCAAGTGGATTGAGATTGAAGTAGAGTAAGGATTTACTAAAGACACTCACTGTTCTGCTAAGATGAATCATTTCACCTCACTCTCAAACCTAATTAGCAATATGTTAGCGGGTGGAGAGAACAGATAACAGGCATCTAATCTGCCAAATGCTGCATCCACAGAGGCTCATTTATCTAACCTGCGTGGTGTTTGGTGAAAATCTGGACAGATTGCTAGGCCCGTAGAGAAGACGGCCTTTGCATCAGACATAACCTTGCAGTTTCTGAAACACCAGGCATTAAGTTTCAAGTAGTGAGTATTTGGGTATAAAACACTGAGCTCTGAGGTAACATGAAAAAACTGATTCACAGAAATGCATACTGTATCTATTAAAAAATAATCACCATTTAGGAGCCATTACTACCATTACTTCATGGCAGTGACTAATCTCATCCAAAAATACTGGGTTCACAGTTTAGGACGTGCTTTTAGGACTTGCATTTAACGTTCTAGGTAATGACCTTAGGATAAAAAAAAAAAAAGATGCACTAATACATTTTCTTGAGGATACAAAGTCAGTAGGTAGTCTTCCTAGAGAAGGAGGATTTGAATGTCCTGTGGGAAGAAAGGCATGATCTTGAAGACCCCAGAAAGAGAACTGAGTTGAAAGTAACAGTCCAAAGGCCACATGGGACTAATAGCAAGAATTCCTGGTGTATACTGGGAGCTCATTAGTTGGAAACAGCAGCCTATTATAGTCAGTCAGAGGATGACAATGAGCCATTTAATTGAATCTGACCATGAAAAGGGCAAGGTAAGGTATTTTCCTAAAGAACAGGGAGTATTCATACCATTGTATGGCCTGTATTGAGACCTCATCTGAAGTATTTTGTATCATTTCAGTTACACACGTTCAAAAAAAAAGACTTCAAATTTGAATTAGGTGCTGAACAGGCCTGTTACAGAGATCAAACATAAGCCTACCCTTATAGGAGGACACTGAAGGGGCTTGTTTTTTTCATGCTGAAAAATGCAGCCCAGGAAGAAAGATGACTGCTTGCAGCAAAAGCACTGAGGACAAAAGATTTGTTAAATTTATGAGAGAATGTTTGTGTTAGAACAAATGCATAGAAACTGGTTATGAAGAAATTAAGGATGGAAACTCAGAGGAGGTTTGTAATCATCATTACATGAATGTGGCCCTACAACATTCTGAAAGGAGAGACTGGGGTAGAAAATTCTGGGTGGAAAGACTAACCAGTCTATGAAAAAGACTGTATGATGTTGCACACCATGACCTCTAAAGTTATTTAAAATCCATTGTTTCTTTGGGCTAAGCTGAAAGACCCTCACGTTCCTGAAGAGCTGACTGCAGATACAAGTAGCACAGCCCATACAGAGACTGAATTTTTTTAAACAGCATTTTCATTCTGAAATATATTTAGACTTCAAAACAGCCAACTGTAAAACCTTAATGAGGCACAATTGCCCAGTCATATTTTCAGTACCCACAGCAGAATTATGGTGATGCAGTTCAAGATCACATTCAGTGTCACAAGCTATCTGTTTCTAAGAAGAATAAGTTGGAAGTGCTCTGCATCCAGTGGGCATGTTTGGCTTTTAAATCTGATATCTTGTTTGAAGCAGCCAGCCCATCTCAGGAAAAATTATGACCATAAAAAAGAAGTCATCTTAACCTGTACAACAGAGGATGCTAATAGCTAGGACAATGACCTCTGGATATTTATTCTCTATTTAATTAGTTGCCTACTAAATAAAGCCTCTAAATAAACCAAAGGTGAGAGAAAAAAAGAAAGCCTCTCAGCATGATATATGATAAACAATGATTCCATATTAAATCATTATCATCCATTTAGTCTTGCTTAAGCAGTTACAGCAAGGGCACTTAGCGTCTCCCATAATCCAAGGTAAGCAATCCATATATAATTAAAGTCTGATGAATGCCAATTTCCAGTATTATTTGGTTTTGACTCACTAACACATTTTTTTGTGGTTTTCTATGTTCTTGCTATATAAAAGTTGTTCCAGATAAAACATGGTATCTCAAGATAGAAATAATTCTCACACTTTTTGAATGGAGGAAGTTGTTGAGTTAGGAGCTATAATATGGGAAGGAGAAAGACCTGCTGTAATAGTAAGATTTCTAAAGGAGCATCTCCATAACATTGACTGAACCTTCTAACTACTTAAAGATGTGAAGAGTTACCATCACAATGGTTAAAAGGCATCAGTTAGACAATGTTCAAATTCAGACACCATTAGGGAATCACCTCCTCACGTGGAAGAAGATTCATGGCAGTCTAAGCAATTTCTCAAGACACATCTCTCTACAAAAACGAGTTGTACAAACTGTTGCTCTATCTGTAGAACACTTACATGAACACAACAGGAGAAGGTAAGCACTCAATAATTTAGTTTAACAACAATATAATTCCTTCTAAAACAGCATGTTGGAAACACACTGATTTTAACTCTATGTAAGGAGCTTGTTATCTGATTATTAAGGCCTGCTAGAATAAAGTAAATAATGACACAAAAGCCAGAGTTCTTAATATTAATTCAAATGTAAATTTTCAGTAAAATTAATCTCTACTCAAAGAGTAATTCTTCTTTGTTAGAAGAAGATACAGAATTTTTCATATAGCACAGAACACTTTTATTCCCGTTATAAATGTGAAGCTATTCAGGCAAAGCCAGTCAGTACCTCTAGAAGGTAAAGCCACATCACAGAGCTTCAGAACTTTATGCTTTGAAGGCAGGGACATTTGAAGCTTTACCCAGAACAGACCTACAGATACACAGCCTGTGACTCTCTTACTGAGATACTAATGCTTCCATTCATGAGAACACAGTAAAACACTGCAAAATACTAAATTATTAAGCAAATATTAAAAAGAACTAAACAATACGCAATTTCTTCATAGATGAAGCCTTTAAGGACTATCTGAACTAAAGGCACGTATCTCTTAAAAGAGAGGGCAAATCATATCAGCTAGTTTGTGTATACAACCCAGTGCCAAAAATAATTATTTTTATATACTTAAAAATTTGTGCCTACAGTGAAGTTTCCTAATACACATAGGGATGTAGAAAATGGTGATTCTGAAGTGTTAGTTTTACTCCTACATAATGAGATCAAATTGTTACATTGGAAAAAATATGATTAACTTTGCAAGATTTGCCTAACTAAGGAAACTACAGGGTTGTGTTAAATACATGCCTGCCTATAAAGAACTGAACTATGAACTCACCGTAGTAAAGGTTCACCCTAAACCCCAAATTACTTTGCAATTGCAAGGGTCAAGTGATATCCTAGAATCATTACACTTCTGCCAAACTGTCTTGGAAACTTACTAATACAAACTTGAAATAATACATTCACTTGACACAGTGACTGATGAAAATACTAATAGTATTCAGCTTAATTACAAGAAAAATTACTCTGTCTCTTCAGGCAAGTTTCCTTTACAAAATTGAGTAATCTCAAAGTTGTTTTATAGGTTACAATCTACATCAAAGTATCTTTTTACATTTAAAACTACCTGCATCTCAAATATTATGTGAACAATGAGGAAAATTTGCCTCTTCCTGAGTCTTGTATCCTTCAAAATTGCTGACACAATAATCTAATGTCCTGTCAGATGTAGATGTTCTCCACAACTGCCCTCTGCTTCAATCCAATACTGTCAGCATCTCCTCACTAATCCTCAACCCACCCAGCTCACACCTTACAGCTTTTGTTCAGTTTTCCTCCAAATAATTTTGGGCAGGAGTGCCCAAATGTGTGCACAGATTTGCTAAGATATTGAATAGGGGCCAAATTAACTTGATTTTTTTTCAAGTTTGTCCTGCAGACCTTCCCGAGGCAGTAGGGTGGGGGGAGAAGTGGTGAGAAAAGCTCATCCACAGCTCTGCTGAACTGTTGCTTTTCCTGAAACTTGAAAAAAGACTAGTGAATGCATAGGGAGGCAGAAAAAGAGTGAACATCTCATTTAATGAGAAAAATACAATATACAGCTTACAATTATCCAGGGCAACTCGAAGAAGCAGAAGAATTTTTAAGAATGATAAGCTGTATTTATTTTGGCATTTGTGGTCAAAACTACTTAACCCCGCTAACTTAATTTACATTTATTTCTTATCTGTGCTTATTTTTTCTTCTTCTCCCGCCTGAGCCTTTCTTCCCATTTTAATTTTAAGGCACAGCAGGGTTCCTGCCCTGTTCCTAATAGCTCTCATTGACAAAAAGAACACATGCCCATAATAAAATAGTGAAAAAATTATCAGCAGAAAGCAACCAAACCAAAATAAACCAGCACCCAAACATGCAGATATCTATCAGCTGGGGAATTCTTGTTGACTTCATCTGTGGCTAGCTTTTTATTTGGCAGATTTCTGTTCCCTTGAAAAGCACCAAGCTCATTTAAAATCTGGCTAAGTATGTTCAGCAGTAATTCCACTTTCTGTTAGTTTTAAGTAGCTAATAACAGGATGTTTCCATAGAGATGCCAGGGAACTCTGCAGAGGTCCAAGGAATGATGTTTGATTCACTTGAGGAATTGGTCCAAAAAAAGTCAAGTTGAAGACAGTGGTGCTCCAAATTAATTGAGGCAAAAGTATAGTCCTTCATTATACCACAGGCAAGCAAATCCCCTAAAAGAGCTTCTAGGTCAGCTGTGCTTCAGAAGAGAGGATTTCTCTATACAGGAAGATTCTCTGCCTCCTCTAGAAACTTTAAAGCCTGGTGTTGTGTATATGCAGCACAGTATAAAAGCCCCCAGAAAACACAGAGTGCAGCACAGGCTGGGATCAACCAGACCAGGGAGCAGCTCTGTGGAAAAGGGCCTGGGGGTGCTGGTGGACAAGCTCACCTGAGAGAGCAGTGTGCTGCTGCAGCAGAGAGCCAACAGCACGCTGGGCTGCATCTGCAAGGCCATCACTGGCAGAAACAAAGAAGTTGTTATCCCACTCCACTGAGCACTTGTCGGGCCACACCTGAAATTCTGTGCTCAGTTTTGGTCTCTGCTATACAAAAGCGATGTGGACAGGGTGGAAAGGGTCCAGTGAAAGGCCACAGCTGAGCAGAAGACTGGGCAGGCTGCCATATCATGAAAGACTGAGAGAACTGTACTTTTTGAGGAAAGAAGGCTTTGGGGAGACCTTATCACTATGTTCCAGTATTTAAAGGGTGGCTCAAAGAAGATGGAGACTTCCTTTTTACAAGGAGTCACTTTGAAAAGACAAGGGGAGTTTCCAATTACACACAAGAGGAAAATTTTTCACAATGAGAACAATCAGCCATTTCAATAATCTCTTCAGGGAATAAAGGGCAAATTCCCCAACAATGGACAATTTTAAGATTCAGGTGGCCAAAGCGCTGAGACATCTTGTCTAGAGTGTGCTTTTGGAAAGAAAGGTTGGACCAGATTATCCTTGAGGTCCCTTTCCACTCAGTGTTTACAATTCTATGAATACAGCCATAGTAGATCAAATAGTCTAGTTTCTACATTCTGCCACTAGACTACTATATATCCATACTACTCAGAGAGCTGGAAGTTTGTAATTCAGTGCTACAGACTGACACACACACACACACAAAATATGTTTCTAAGTGAAATGTATCTACCCTCCTAACAAATTCCATGGTGTGTCATCTCCATCAGCCACTTCTCAGTCAGCCATTATAAAAGCACAAATTTTGATCAACTTGAAACACCTGCACTTGAAATTCCATGTCAGCAACAAGCTGATAACACAAGAGGAAAGGAGTCATTCATATTAATAAACAATGTAATGGAGGTGATACAATGTGTGGCTATTGTTCTTTCTAGTTGCTTTGCAAACAACTACATAAATTAAATGCTCTTTTTTTCATTATCAAATCTCTGAGGTTATGATGTGCTATATTTTATTAGTTCAGCAGTCTCGTTCAAATAGTAGCTATCTAACACAATCCTTGCAATTAGTACTTTATGTACATTCTTGAACCAAATTCTTCCTCTGGGATTTAAAGAAAACCCAAGATCTCAGGAGTCTCTCTTGTAATTCAGCTACATGCTACACTATTACAGCTATGCAAATTAGCTGCAAGGAAAGCTGTGATGTACAGCAAAGCAAGAGATCTGAAAATTAAAATCCTGTAGGAGAGAAAATATTTAAAATTTCCTTTACATTTTTCCTTTTGTTTGGCTAATCCCTAAAGGCATTAGGGCAGCATGTTCCATCTTGAAAGTCCCTGTAGAATCATGTACTACTGAGCATAACTACAAATGTGATGCTTTGAGGAGCCAGATAATGGTTTTTAATTGGCTCATCATTGCAGCTTCAGCCCAAAAGCACAAAAATGAATTTAGAACCAATATTAACAGGTGATAATTAAATTATGGGGTCTGCATGCTTAATATATTGGAATAAAGCAGATGAGGCAACAAAGACCATTAAGTTTAATAATGGAAATCAGTATCTACCTTAAGTACTATTTTATAGCACATTAGCAATGGTTGATTAGTGTTAAATCATAAAGTAAATTTTGTTTTCTTACTGAAGCTTTTTTCACTTCTTTTTCTCTTTACCTGTGTATTAGCATGCATGCTAAACTAAGGATGCCCATTTAAACCATTGCAAACGAGAAAACACATAAATAAACCTAACTAATTAATTAATTGTGATGACTTGAGTACTTTGTTTCCTAAGTAAGCTATTTACTTGACTAAGCTATTTAATACTCCTTAATATTAAAACATACATGGACTGTATGAGTACCATGGGAAACTGTTTTGAATCAAACAGTCCTAGTAAAAATATTCATCTTTAAGTCAAGAAGATATACCAGATTTCCCATTCTCCCCTGGTGAAGCAGAACTACCTGGGTTCACTGTTCTTGCTACTGCAAGAAACAAGGCCAGGTACAGATTAATCCTGCACTTCATCAAAGCAACGAAACTGAACTTTGATAATGTCTCAGCATCACTTCAATTCAAAAAAAGAAAATATTTAATAAAAAAAAAATTTAATTTTTTTTTAAAAAANCTGTGCCTTTACACCTCAGTAAAGAGGCAGGCTTGGATTTTCCCCATCTTTACACAGACTACCATATGCCTTTTTCTCCACCTCTGCTCTTTTCTCCATTCAAGTTATCTTATCTAATGCAACACCGTCTCTTCAATCTTGCAAAACACTGTGTCTCCCAATTAAAGTTTTCGTTCTGCTTGCCTTTCTGCTCTTGCCATTTCTGCAGCCTGTCAAATTGTTCTTTCCCTTTACACCACAGTGCTATGGTTCCTTTTTCTACTCCTAAGTCTGCCTCTTAGGTTTGAGTTCAGCAATCAGCTGCCCCTCTTTCTACTCACACTCGGTGAGAGCTATCAAGTGCTTTAGGAAGAAAGTCAGGTTTTCTTGTGAGACTTTTCCCCATTTCTGAAGTCTCTCAATTCCACTTCTCTCTTCCTGCTTGAGCTTAGTTTTGATCAGCACTTGTACCTTTCATGCTCTTGAGGATCTTCCACGTTCAGCCTCCATCTGAAATAACCTTCTTCAAAACTGAGCCATTCATTTTCTGTTACTTTCTTTTCCTGCCTTTTAACTTTTTCTAGCATCCTCCCTCTGGATGGACATATATGAATGCTGTTCCTCCCTATAAAAAGAAAAAAAACCCTAAATCCTCATCAAACCCATAAAAATGGTCCATGAATCTTTAGAGTGAAGCAGCTATAAAATTAATATAAAGTTACCCATTCCTTCTAGTGAACCCGAGAGCATACAGAAATTAAGCCGTGGAGGAGAAATGTGGAGGTGTAACCACCTGTTTAGGCAGCTCTGCATGAAGCTATTCAGAAGCCTGGATACCTGACTATTTGAATGAAAGCACATACTGAGCTTGAAGGATTGAAATTATCTGTGGACCATGAACCACAAGGTCATCGCCGGCCCTCAGGGAATATATTCCATAACTCTTTTCAAAGGTTTATTAATACATACTTTTAATATCCTAAGTACTGAAGTCAGATTTCTTGTAAAATGCAGAAACCAGAGGTAAGAAGGTGGAAATGGCACTTCAGAATACGAAAATCAAAGACTCGGAGAAATTGCCTACAAGTTAAATGTGATCTGCAGAAATTTCATGTGACATCACTGCCACCCTACTGTTGTTAATGTCAAATTCCGGTGGAGTGCCAGGAAGCAATGAAGACTGTAAAAAGATTAGATAACTGAACCAAAGAAACATTTTGGTTTTTTCTTAAACCCCTAAACCAATAAAACCTACCAAAAACCCCCAAGATACAAACTCATTTCATGCTGGAAGTCAATTTTTATATCCAAACCATATGAAATTGTTGCGACACCTGAGATTTTCACCAAAACCGAAGTAAAACAAATGCTTAATGTCCTTGATGAAGTTGTGGTGAAGGCTAAGGATTGAACAGACCTTCAATTAAAATTGTTTGTCAGTCATATGACTGTAACACATCCTTACGGCTCTAAATTGTTACACTAACCCAATAAATTTTACAGCTAAGATTTTACCATGTATGAGCCCAGGGATACTGCCTTCTTTTAATGTATACCTTCCCAAGAGAGTGCTCATAATATTCTGGTTTGTACCACCATTTATCATACTTATAAGACATTTTTTGCAGACCATCTATTTTAGATCTGTTTTAGAGATTTCTCTTTTTATTGATAACATTTCTTATATATCTGCATGTAACGCCACTCGATTTTACTATCATGAGTTCAACTCGATTTTATTATCATGAGTTCAACTTTATAGGCCTTAAAGGGAGAATAAAATGATAAGGAATATATTTCAATAATCTATGGAAATTATTAAAATTTATTCCCTATAAGTCATGGTACTACAGTTTTGACATCCAGTAACTCACATCCTACCATGAATTGAAAGCAGTGTCTTGCAATACCAGAAAACAGAATTTTCAGCTCTACTGATTAAGCTTTTAGTGGCTCACAAAATATTGGCTCTTAGATCACTGACTAAGGCAAAATAAGACAAAAGCATTTTAGATTTTGTTTTTCTAAATGCATATGGTGCAAGGAAAAATAAATTTCTATTTTGCAGGATGATACTTCCACATAACAGTGACTCTAAATCAAAATGAATAGGGACAAGAATGAAGATGAGGCAGGTAAACAGGCATTGCAAATGAAATTTATCTGATGGTTCCACAGTCTGTCACAAAAATTCCACTGTCAAACACACAATTTATGCACAAAGCATAGCCCATGTACTAAACATCCTTCAAAAACATGGTAATACTCAACACTGAGATGGCATTTGCATCCTGCATAACAGAGAAATAGAGAACACAAAATTAATTCCAAAAAAAAAAAAGAAAAGTATTTATGTATCTTTCAAAATGAACCAGTAAAAGCTGAGAAACAATGTTCATTAAAGGACCTTCAGCTATTGCTTAAAAAATTCCTCTGAACTTCCAGCAGTACAATGGAAAGGTCTTTCAATGAAACTACTCTGCAGTCATTGTGTCATTCATACGCAGAGTACCTTACATACTACTGTGGTCTTTTGTGACCCAGTAAGAATTAACAGCATTTTGGGGCCAGTAATACTTATGTGAAGTGACAGCAACACAGAACTCACTGAATTCTTCTGCAGTTTTCATTGATTTTGACAGCAGTGTCATCTATGCTACCGAGAGAGAAACCTATCTAGTTGTCCCATGGCTTTTAAAATGCACTTTTATTCTGTGCAGAAGTCTTAAACACAAAAAACATGTTAAATCAGCATTGCCAACTCCAAGCGCTCAAATAAAAATGACAAAGATAACATGTATCCATTTATTTAATTTCATTACTAACTTTTAGACACACCCTTGGTTTTCTCTGAAACCACTGGAATTAGACATCTTATTCTTCTTAAGCAAGGGCTGAGTTTTTTAACATGCTTGCACATCTCCTAAAGCAATGCACACCTGCACACACACACAAGAAGGATGACAGTCCCAATAAAATGTTAAGATTTGTCAACATTGTCTATACATGCACACATCTTCTCCAAAGGGATACCATACAATAAAGTTAAATAGTAGTAGAATTAAAAAAAAAAAAAAAAGGNAGAAAAACCAGGCAGGAGTGGTAGCAAGCAAGATTAAATCAATAACAAATCAAGTGTCAAATAATGTGAAGTGTTGCCAGTTCTCAAGTCCAGCAAATGTGGTTCCTCTCAAATGCTGCAGCAACAGTGTCTCAGGTTGTTCACAAATTCATCTAATTGAATGCGTTCTTTGGGCTTGCTATTCAGAAAATATTTTTTTGATTCAGAGTCAGATGAGGTGAAACACCACACTCAGAATTCCTGCTTTTTCTGTGTCTGAAGCTCACAAAAATGAAAGACCCAGGCAGATCTCAGTTTGCGTGGAAGTACCTGTGAGCAGAGGCAACACTGGGCCACTCATGTAAACAGAATGTGGGATAACACACTTCAATTCTGAGGGGACAAGGGTGCTCCCAAAGCCCTTTAGTTTTGACCTCTCTACTGCAGACTCAGCTTCATGGGATTTTCCATGCAACATTGCACGGAATCCAGAGACATCCCAAACCTCCCACAGAGCCATTCAGCAGCATATGCTGGAGCCAACAAAACCCTGGAGGGGAGAGTGAGCAACTACAAGGAGATGAAAGCAGCAGAGAGAAATCCTGAAGGATATATTTGGATAAACATTTTGCAGATGAAGCTTCACAGAAGAGACTTGAGGCCACGTGTCTCACTTTCTTGTTGTTTAATGCCGGGATCTGGCTGTATACTGCAAACCATTTCCTTTGTGCAGCTTGTTATTCAGCTATTAATAATCTGAAACTCAAATTCCTCTTCTATTATTGCCTAATATTACTATTATTGATTTATATGACACTGCCAGACAGAGAATTTAACAGACAGAGCCGATTTCAATAGAAGCTTTTATCAGAATGACAGTATATAATTATAAAATAAAACAGAAGTTTTAATTTTAAAATATTAAACAAATGGAAAATGAAGTATTCATATTCACGGAAATAAAGAAGACTGCAGTTATTGCATCAAACCTTTTAAAATCATTACACTTTTAAGTTTGGAAATGGTGAATCCCTGGCAGCAAAATGTGTGAAGACAGAATGTTTATTTATTAGTGTTATTTTTAAAAGGATGTTCCAAGTCAAACTCGACAGCTTGTTTACAGTGGGGTCCTGCCCAAGGGTGGCTTAAAAGATATTAAACAGGCACACACCAAGAATATCATGTTACTGTACAAGATACAAGTTTGCCTATGGCTTGATTTTACCGTGACTGCTTTAATGATGGCTTATTTATTTTTCAGGAAGCGCTAATCTCTTTTACCTTACAGTCCCCCTCCTAAAAAGAAATGCAAGGCAAAACCTTTCAGGTATACAAATACATTTAAAATATACACACTTATATTTCTAGCTGAATCACCTGATGCATAGAATACATGTCAAGTGTCTGCTGATGTTTGTAGATGCTGAATTTATTCATAGAACACAAGCTTTTTCATATTTCCAATAATTTTAATAAAAGCCAAGAATTTTTCCAGATTTCTCAGTT
Source organism: Cyanoderma ruficeps (assembly GCA_008694505.1). NCBI lineage: Eukaryota > Metazoa > Chordata > Aves > Passeriformes > Timaliidae > Cyanoderma > Cyanoderma ruficeps. Next base: position 13,918,594 of record VZDJ01000782.1, read on the forward strand.
TTCAAAATGAGTCTTGAAATGTTGGTGATTTCGTTACAGAACAGTGGTTGGTAGTCCTTCCTACCACAAAGTTTTGGAAAGGGGACAGCTTTGAGAAGGGATGAGAAGCACTCCTGCAGGCAGTGCTTTTGGCAACATCATTTAGGGGAGAGTTATCTCAGAAATATAGCATCTGTTTCTGATGCTAGGAACATCAAGTTGGAAACTGAGGGTGGGCTAAAGAGAAACTAAAACAATAAACCTGATTTAATGTTTACTTTAATTCATAAAAACTTGTCTTCAAGGAATATTTAAGTCATCACACAAATAGTTTCCCTATTTTGCAAACACTGAGTTTCCTTAAGAGTTTTAAACCTAATTCTCAATAGGAAAAAGAAAAAAATACTTCACAGAGGACAACCCCCTGACTCCAGGGCCTCCAACCTAAAGTGACCTCAACTTCAAGTAATGTTAGAGTTGCAAGTTCTTAGCCATGTTTAGCTGCACAGCATTTGGCTGAGCAGAGTTTACTTGAGGTTGATTATTAAAGCCTCAAGTGGAATGAAGTGAATACTTCAGTCCAACACCAAGCCACATCTGCTTGCTGAACCTTCGGACAGGACACAGGCAAAATACCTCCTAAAATATCAAGTTTAATATTAGTACTTTCTAATTTTTTGAGGTGTGGTTATGCGAAACCAAAATACAATTCATGTGGATGATGTTAACATGTGACATATGCCAGGTAAGTTTTCTGTGTCCATATGGTGCACACAGCTACAGCATCCAAAATGGGTATCTACAGAAGAGAGAAAGTGGAGAGGAAATCATATATTTGAACTTCCAAACTACCACACCAGAGTTTCCTCTTTTACTGCTGCATGTCTGGAAATAATAGATGGCATGTGCAACATAAACTCCTATAGGACTTGAAAATAAAATACATATAAGGAGCTACAGACAGTGCAAATTATATTAAAAGACATACAACAATGAATGCTGTGCACATAAGGAGTAAGCGGAAACTTTTCAGACAAAATTTTCCCCTAAATTACTTTTTAATCAGCATCACTGACATAAATGGGAATACACAGGTAAAAACTGAGGCATAATCCAGCCCCTTGTAGCTATGTTTGGGTTTTTCATTTGAAGCAGGATCTAATTTGCAGTATTAAAATAGCATTATCAGTCACTTAGGTAACATAGCAATCAATTTACCAACTCTCCCACCCCAATAATAATGTTTATCGAAGAATTACACAATCCAAGCTTAAAAAATGAATTTTGCATTCTAAATCAATTTGTCAAGACAGTAATTTCTTCTTTGACAATCATAAAGAGGTTTCCTGAATTACTGTTAATGTTGGCATTTAGATGGAGCAATCTCTTACAGTGTTCGGGAAGTTTACACTGAAAACATGGCCTGACATGCCTCCATTTCAATGGTATGCTGGCACTAGTTCTCATGTTTTCCCTGCTTTTTTTGTTCCTGCCTCCAGTTCGCTAGTACAGGGAATTGATCTAGCTCAAAAATAACCTAATATGTTTTTTTTTTTTACCCTGTAACTTGGCTTAGGTCCCTGATCTGGTTCACTGCATGGCTGCACAAATACTTCTACCAACATAACCAACGAGCTACAAGGACTGTGTAGGCCTGAACTGCAGCCAAAACAAATTACATGTCAAACCAGGGCCTACATTTGAGAAGACAATTTTAATGTACAAGATGTAAGGGATGTTGAGAGGTCTGTAAATGTTATGATTGCCAGCTAGGTGATAACACTGATTTATGGTGGCTGCAGTGAGAAGAGTTTAATGGGTTAATTCAAATGCTTTATTAAAAGGGGTTGGGTACAACAGCTTCATATGGGTCCACTCGAGAAAACAGGTGTCACTTAAAGTTTTACAACTGTAAATGTTTCATACATGTGAACTTCTCAAGTCTGTGTGAGTTCTAATAGAGACCACGCCAGAACACCCCAGGAATGAGGACTTGTACAAAGACTTTGAGAATGAATCAAATGTCCACACTTCAGAGGCAATATTAGGAAGCTGATGGTGAGCAGTTCAGTGTTGGAGAACATGATGACACCTTTCCCAATACTGTTTGCCTTTTTTTCCCATTGATCACAGTTCCAAACTGCTCTCCCTAATATTTGGTGGGCAAGAAGCTGGGAAAGAAAAGTAACATTTTACTAAACTAACAAAATCAAAACCAACCAACCAACCCCCCAACACCAAAAACCCCACCCAACTGCAAGCTTATGCTTTACTACCAGGTACCAAAGAAGCCACACAAAAAGTTCATTAATATCACTACCTACTTTTTTTTGTCATACACTCACTTCTCTGACAAAAAAGACCCCCCAAAAAACCAAAACCAAAACCAACAAAACTCTGGGAAAGAAAGAACACAAAGCAAATTACTTGTTCCTCACTATTTCTTCTGGTGTGTACCTAATGTTGGGTGTAAAATGCAGTTAGGTCTAAATATGAAGGAGTTTCATAAAGATTAACCTCAGTGTATAGAAACTAGTTTTACTTCTCAATTAGTGGTTAAGGACATAAAGAGAGAGAATAAGTAATTTCTGTGAAATTGCCTTTTGGCTGTATCTTTCTTTTCATTTGTTCTAGAGAAAGACAAAAGTTTAACCTGCCCAAGGAAGATTATACATTAGTTCTACCCATCACCATGTCACCATGTGCTCTGTTCTGGAGCAAATGTACTCAGGTTAGAATCATGTCGCAGTTAACACTTAAAAATCATCTTAGAGCCCCAAATATAATCCTAGGGCCCAAAATAAAGAAAGGAATTACAGGCCCCTTCCCCTTGAAATAAGAGAACAGCCTCTTCTCTGCAGAGAGAACAATGTACAGCTGCTCTGTGGATCTCTGTGAGCAAGTCCATGCAGGTGGCTGTGAGCTGAGGGTGTGAAATTGCAGCGCTTGTACAACAGGAGGTGTCAGGAAATTTGCAAATTCACAGCCTCAACTCCTGTGCCTGGGGCCTGAAGCCCCGTGAAGCCAAGAGGAGCCCTGTGAAGCCAAGAGGACAGTGTCACCTCTGCAGCACTGCCGGCTCTGGCAGCACAATGCAGCACTCGAGCAGGGTCACAGCTGACGCTCCCAGGCTCCAGGTATTGTTAACTGCAATTGCTCCGCTGGCTGCGTATGACAGGAATGGATCTGAACAGAGTTTTTTCCTTTTATAAATTCTATCTGTAGTGTGCTTTTGAAAGATAGTATTTCCTTAATCTAAAATGATCAGAGGTAGTACATCTCTGTTAGTTTCAAACGTGAGAGCCAAGATTCATGACACCATAGTTTAATGCTGCTCTTATCAGAAACCTGCAGAGATTAGAAACTGTAAGAAAAACATTGATGGACGTTTTCAGGCTTTCTGGATTAGTTTGGCATTAACTACCAGTGGCTTGCTTTCTTTGACAACTCCTTTATAATTGGGCACAGATGGATGAAAATACACTACAAACACAGTGAGATTTTCTTTAATCATTAATTTTCACTTAATTTGCCAGATGGCTTTGGTTTCTAGTGTACACTTTATTTGCTGTTGTGTCATTTGCAGGGTTTTACGTTTTTTTGGTTAAAGTTTTATGTCTCCTGAAATCTTGATTTTGTTACTGTCTTTCAATCTCTTTCTAAAACCTAAAGAAGATGAATTACTCTATTTGATTATTTTAATTTCTTGTAAGCACTTCAGATTTCGCTCTCAGATGCAGAAGACTTTCACACTACCAAAAAAGTTTTAATACTTAAAGTTAAAATTTCCCAAGCTCGTGTATAAAACGTGGCTGTAAAGGGAGCCTTTCCTAATGCTTGTGCAGAATCTTTTCAGCGTCAAGTCTCTGACAAGCAAAAGGATTAAAGGCAATGCTAAACCTGAACCTGAGCATTTTCCTGCTGTAGGGTTCTTTGCATTTATACAACCTTGGTTTGTTCTTAGCGACTGTTCCTTCAATGAGGCACTGATGAGACACTGTCTGAAGGTCATGTTATGCTTTCTGCTGGTGCATTGGATGTAACATTATGCTGAACTGATGAATGAAGGCAGAAAGAGGAATGGGGAAAGTGTTAAACGGATATGAAATGGAATATTCAGAAAACAGCCACAGGCAATCAGAACAGGGCAGGGATGAGTGAACAAAAGAACAAGGTTATCTACTCTCATATGTTAAAAATTCTCAGGGGGCTCTGTGTCAACCTTTAAAAAAACAAACCAGAACAATGCAGCAACAGAAACAAGAAAGGAAGAACGGAAAAAAAAAATAATCCCCATTTCTTTCCTGTCTGGAAATGTTACTTTATCTTCTGTTGCAGCAACGGATGCCTTTACAAGAACAAAAGGGAATGAACAGGAGGTATAATTAGACTTTCCAACACTTAAACAGTTACAAAACTATTTTTTCCCCCGGAGAAAGATGATTCAAGTTTCTTAATACATGGTATTTAACTTAAGTAATACAGGGAGCAATGCAACTACAGCAAAGGCTGAGAGCCAAGATTCTTTTTACACAAAACTGGTAGGTAAAGTCATTTTGTAGAGCAGTTTGCCTGCTTAGGGATACAGGCAGCTCTCAAAGTGAAGAAGTAATCTGAACAATATCAAAACATTGAGTGTGCATTTCCACTGAGATCCCCAAGACTTCTACTGAAAATTCCCCCTTGATGTGCACTCATCTTTATAATAAGAAAACAAACTCTCCTTTGATGAGTTAGAATTACAGCTATGAATCCAAGTTTCTACTGATTTTCGCACAATTCCTAGTTTTTCTAGTTTCTTTTTGACAAAAAATAAAATCACACCCAGAAAACATTCATAATATAATAACTACTATTAAAATTCCAGTAAAATGCTTCAGATCTTCAAATTAATGCTTCTGTAAAATTTAATACATGGGAAGTTTTCAAATGCTATAAAGAAAAAACAAAGAAAAAACAAAAACATTTGTATGTAGAATCCAAATGGTACAGGCAGGTATATCAGTTGTACTACTCAAACCATGTCCTGCAGAAAACACACTGGATCCTGTTGAAATCAATGGAAGCTCCACATGCAGAATTAAGAAGAGGTTTTGGAATCACACTGCAGCTGATGGCAAATGTTTACATTATTTTAATCCCATCTGATACATTCGGAACAGATATGGATTTCAAGGTAGGTATAAATCAAGAATAATGAGCACTAGGTGTGACACTTCAAAGAAGGGGATTGATACATACAAGAAATACACAACTGAAATTAAGTAGTTTGGCCTTTCTTTTTAATGAAGAGAGAAAATTTAAGGCTCAGCAAACTACACAGATTTTTTATTTGACTAATATTAGCTTTAAGTGGAATGTGTTGTTAGCCATGGCATTTAAGAAAATGGAAAAAACAGAGTAAGTGAGGCTTAAAAACAGTAAGGGAGTAGAATATGTTCCAGTTAGAAAGCATATGAATCACAGAGAACTGCTTTCTGTTATAGCAACAAGATCAATTAGATCTGCAACAGCTGAAAACCATTAACTGCTGTTGGCTGCTGTTAGCATAATGGGTTTTTTTCTGCTCCTTATTCTGGTGTCAGTTTATCACTTTACTACCCAAACAGTTCTGCCTGAAGCCCTGGTAATCTTAAATATAGAATTGTTAGGAACAAAAGAAAATCTCCCAGCATACAAATTGAAGTTTTAAATATTACTAACCTTTTTATAGATTAAACACAGCTTCAGCTGCCAAAATTGTTCACTACAGTGTCAGAGATGTCTTTGTTTTATGTTTTCCTTTTTTTATTTCGTGAGAGGCAGAGACAGTGTTAGTCAAGGTAATTAATTTCTAGCCAGCCATATAAGGGGGAAAAAACTGGGGCAAGAAAAGCTTCCATAGAGTAGCCAGCAACAACACTTATTATTTTTTCTCCTACTTTATGGAAAACAAGCAAAAATTAAGTTAGACCCGCTCTTCTCACTGTCTCAGGGTTCCTGTGCTGTCACATAGTATGTCTTTGTTGTCCACAAAGTCCAGTATCACCTGGTCCTTTCACTTTCAAATTAGCAACACATCACCTTCTCTAAAACCATGCCATCTTTCTACACAGTTTATCTATGGCACAGTGTTCCTGATTTTGAGAAGAAAAAAATGGTATGTCTTTTACTATATTTTCATTTAAATATTCATAGCATAACACTCAAAGTGACAGGCGGTCTTCTAGATGAGGTTTGTTTTCTTCTGCTCATTAATGGCTCAACCTCAGGCAACATTATTTCTGTAACTTGTCAACTCGGTTTTCTCAGCTCAGTGTTATTCCCTTTCTTCATCATCTTGGTGGCTGCTTTTACAGGCTTTCAAATTGTTGAGTGGGAAATATCAGGAACACCACTGCTTACACCCTGGGCTAAATTAATGCCTCTTGTATGAGGAGCCATGTAAGCATGTGTTAGATTGGGTTTTTTTAGTAGGTGGTAGGGGAAATGAAATGCCAACACTGATTTATGTTCTCAGAGTTCAACAGAGAGATAAGCCTGTCTGCTTCAAACAATGAGGTGTAGTTAAGAGATCCACAAGATAGTACTGAACCAAAGAAAAACATTTGCACAGGACATTCAGACACCAGGTTGATCGACTGGGGTCTGTGAAGTAAAACAGACCCCAGCTTTGATGAGGAGTTTAATGGTTGTGTCTGTTGGGACTTCACAGTATAAACTCCTCTTGCAGTTTTTAGATTGCCTGCAGTTTTAGACTAAGTCACCAGCAGTTTGCACAGACCTCTGGTAGCCAACACCAGTGTGCTTGCATGACTGCCTGCAAAAGGATCATGTTTAACACCCCTCTCTCTGTCCTGGGCACAGTTATATCATGACCCCCACTGATGAGAGGGCAATAAAAACCTGTTTTCTTTACCATTTTAGTCAAAATTCTCTTCTTCCTATCCTTGTACTTTGGACAGAGACCCCTCTGTGGCTAGGATGGGACTGAGAAGTAGAAACATCTGAGATGTGCTTCAAAACCCTTAATACATATGTATTTAAAGCAATATCCCACAGCCTCTCCTCCACTGCATCACTTAGCTGCTTGGCATCATCAGAGTATCTGAGCACCTGTAACTCAGCAGAAATTGTATGAAATTATAGGAAATAATGTTGCAAAGAGCCACCTGTAAGCATCAAGAGAAAATTGGTGATGAAAGACTCCATCTTACCCTTCTGTGCATGACTGATGACATATAAATAATAAAAAAGAAAATTTGTAATATTTAATAATAATTTATATAGCAATTAACCCATATTTCTTTAGTTTTCCTGACTTACATTAAAATTTACAATGCTATAGCTTTACAGTTCAAAGCCATTTAGTATTTGCCTCTGTCTTAGAAAGGAAAACACACAAAGTCCCTGTGCAGTTGAGGGAATGGGGTGGAGGGTAGACAAGGTGCAGACAGAGAATAAGGCAATTATATATATGGCTACGTTGAGCAGCAAATCCTGTTTTCACCTCAGATGTGCAGTTGTGTTAATTGTGAAGTGTACATTTACAATAGCCAGCCTGGAGTGCGAGCAATGTTATGTTTTGTTTTTCTGAATGAAATGGATTTTTTACAGAAACAGGAGAGTGCTTAAAATATTTTAACATTTATCTCTTAGAGTTTGGTGTGCAAGCTGGTCCTGTAAAGAAGGATCTGTTCTTTCTTTTTTCTTCCTTTCTGCTACCAGGATCAGAATAAAAGAATGAATGGGGCTGTGAAGGTGGTGAAGAACCTTGAGGGGAAGCCAGATGAGGGGCGGCTGAAGTCACTTGGTCTGTTCAGCCTGGAGGAGACCTGAGGGAAGACCCCACTGCAGTTACAATTTCCTGGTGAGGGGAAGAGGAGGGGAAGGCACTGATCTCTTCTCTCTGGTGACCAGTGACAGGACCTGAGGAAATGGCCTGAAGCTGTGTCAGGGGAGGGTTAGGTTGGATGTTAGGAAATGATTCTTCACTCAGTGGGTGGTTGGGCACTGGAACAGCTCCCCAGAGCAGTGGTCACAGCACCAAGCCTGACAGAGCACATGGACAACACTCTCAGATACATGGTGTGACTCTTGGGGCCATCTGGTGAAGGGCCAGGAGTTAGATTTTCAGTGATCCTTGTGAGTCCCTTCCAATTCAGGATAGTCTCTAATTCCATGAAGAATTTCATTTAGTAAAAGCCATTTTAACATTTACGATGGTTTAGCAAAATAGTTCTCAAGTCAAATGTTTTGAAAGCTTCTTGTTTGTGAAGCAGAGTGCAAGTAAGAAATAAAGCAGGTGCCAACAAAAAACATTTTCTCAGGAGAGAGTGTTTGAATTCAAGCACTGACCTTAATCTCCCTGGCAGCTCATGGAATAATGCTGCCCACGTTAGAGAGTGGTGATGACTGTTGATCGCTCTCAGTACATGGAAAGAGACATTAAAATGCTGTTATGGCCTTTTTACCCCTCTTCCAGCCTCAAAGAAGATCCTCTTACTGACTAATCTGGTAAACTATACAACTTGATTAGATATTCTGTATGATCACTAGATTAAGGTAAAACCAGGACTGCTTTGGAACTTGCAGAGTTGGAATCCTTCCATGTATAGCCTTTCAAGGGCTGAAACAAACTGTGCTGCCAAGATAACAACAGTGTAGCCTGAATAACAAAAAAGTATTTTGGACATGAACTTAATTTCAAGTTTATAATTAAGTTTTAATGAAAGTTACTCTTTGGGAAAAAAAAAATCCAGGCTTTGGGCCACTACAATGCTGCCCTACCTCTATGCAAAGTTTTCTATCACTGTATTCTTAGCTTACAGTACTGATACAGGGTCTGATTATAACCTGTACTGTACATAAAAGAAAGAAATCACTTAAGGTCTTTGCTAACTGCTGGTGTAACCAGCAATTTCTGTTATAAATTTGTAAGAGATGCCATTAAGGGAAAATTACCTTATGTTTGCCACTTTAAAAAAAAATTTGTCTCTTCCCCCAAAAGCAGACAGTTTTTACTCTGAATGACATATGAAATATTACATTCCCATAGCAAAGAACTTACTAAAAAGGTAGTAGAATCCATTGTGGGAAACATAATAAAAAGAATTTTTTTTAATGAAGGAAGGAGAATTGGTTCATTTGATTAAAGGGAACACTCGGGGACATGGTACTTGAATTTATCACTCTTTAGCAATGGTAATTTTGCCATCCTATCTAGAAAAGCAGAGCAAAGGACCTACATAACAAGTAAAATTTCTCTCCTTGCATCCAAAAGATTGTATGTGAAAGTAAAAAGAGACAAGCTTGTTGAGGAAGGGAGAAATTATAACTTAACAAGGAGGCAGCCCACAGCTGTCACTCAGGAACGGGACTGGAAAATGTTCTGGTATATTTTCATTTTCTAAAAGGTTTATTTTTGTACAACTGAGAATAATCTCAATGTCTAAAACAACAGATACCAATAGCAGGAATAAAGGATTAAACAACAGTTAAAGTATGGGACCTAAATAAATACCATTTTCAGAAGTAAATTCACCTTGTTACATTCATCTATTTCTGTGTTTGAAATCTATGCTTCAAATTTAAATGTAAACGGATTAAGTACAATGCTGAAGCGCTTCTAAGCATCTATAAGAAAGAAATACTAATCTTGGCTTTTAGCATCTTTATAGGATTTGAAGTGTCACCTGCAATCACAAAAGATTTTCTAAGCTGTACTCTGAGACAGTTGTGTGAAATACCTTCATTCATAACAACTGAACTTCTATTTCAAAACTTGATGGCATTATTTAGTTTTAGTATCTAGCTACTTCATGAGGTACCTCGTGTTAAAAAAACCCCTGTGGACCTCACAAAATATCACCTGCCATTTCTCTCCTTCTGTAAAAGAAATCCTGCGCCAAGAGTGTCCTTACGAATTCCCTCCCTTACCTGTTAGACAGGCAGGAGGATTTCTTGAAGATAAGGATCAGGGGGTGTTGAGGGGGCCTGTTGTGAATACTGTCTTTTCTGTGAGAGGAAGCTTTTTTTGAAGAGAACGGTTTTGCAGACATTTTCTCTAACCCCATGAAATCAGTCTGGGATGGGTTTTTTCTGCATAGAGAGTGTGTCGGTGGAGAATATTCATCCCCACTTCTCGCATGCTTTTTCTTGGATGTTTCCTGAGTAAAAATGAATAATTTCACTGTTGATCACTTTATTAAAGCCATCTGAAAAAAGGTACATGCATAATTGCAAGGCTACAGGTTTAAAGAGAGAAAGCTGTAAGGAGAGAAAGCGCTTGCTTGCTTGCCCTGGAGCTTACAGCACTATCTTGAATGGGACACAACACCACATCAGGAAGGGAGCTGTTTCCACATAGTTTAACTGCTTCCCAACCAAGAGGTTTTGCCATTGGAGCCATGCCCGGTGGTGGCACAGTATTTTGCACCTTAGGACCTAAACTATGACAGTGGCAAAACTTGAAAGCATAAATCAGCCTGAGTCCCATGAATGAGATCAAAGTAATGTCTTTTTTCTTTCTCTTTTTTTATTTTTTTTAATTTAAAAAAATTGACTCAAAGGCTTTGTTCTAATAGTAGTAGTCATCAGAAAAGCAGAATAGCCTGATGATTACTCTGTTTTTTAACAGATGACTCATCCTTTGATGAATCTTGAGAGAAAAGAGCACTGGGTTTCTGGTCTTTCCTGGAGTAGCTTCAGGCCTTTGTGAGTCAAGCCTCATGCACTGAGAAAGACAAATCTACAATGTTTACCACTGTGTTAGTAATGAGCGTACTGTGCATCAGCTAACACACATTCCTTCTTGAGGCATGTATTTAAAACATATTACTTCAGCAAACACTAGATAATTAGCAGCTCTTAATTGTAGTTTAATTTCTTACATTTTCCATTAAAATGCTATCAGAAATAAAATTGGTTTCAGTGCTTCAGAGTTGTTCCATATTGCATTAATCCACCAAACAGGTCTTTCAGAAACCCAGTTGAAACGTTTTACAGTTTCTTCACTGGGCTACAAAAGGCTTGAATAGCCAAGCCAAAAAGCCGTTAATGAAAATGCTACAATGACTTCACAACAGTTTCACAATGAAGGTAGATATTTATAGATTTTTTTTTTGTGCACTAAGAGCACAGCAGAAAGTTGGTCTGGGTAACAAGTTTGGTTTAAGATGACAGTTCAGTGGGCATACAACACAGAGTACAGTTGCACCACTGCTCTCTCTACGAAGTCTACACAGGCTCAGATATAGTTATCAAGTACACGGGAACCCAGCTTTTTTACAGTGAGGAGCTGCTTGTACTAATGAGACTCTGACATATGCAAGCCACTTTTGTGATTCATAATACAAATGCTTGTTTTAAGATGTGTACTACATGCATGATCACAGCAAAACAGATGCATGAGACGAAAAGTGAGGAAATGAGGGGAAAAAGCTTTCTTGGTCATTTTAATTTCCTACCATTGCACTTGGTTTTTCAGCCCCAGTACCTTCAAGATTCCCAAATCCTTTTTTCTATATTATGCTTTACACCAATCTACTAAATTATTGAAATGTGATTATATTGAGTGCATATTTCAGTTGTAGTGGAATTTTTCCGCATATTTGCATGTACTAGTGACCATTAAAATCTGCTATATTCTTGTAGAATTTTTCTTGTAGAATATTGCAGTTGCTATTTTGCTTGTTTGCCAGCTCACTTCTTAAAGATGACAAATTAAAAAAAAATAGAAGCCACAACCATAAATCTGTGAAGATCTTATTGTTATCTAGGCTTTAAAAACCAGACAGGGAAGTATTCGAAAATGTTTTTTCACATGAAATATTATTGGAAGAAGATCTCTATGGCTTCCACTGTTCTTGCATCACTGTGTATGAAAAATTTCAGGAAATTTATCTTTACAACAACTCTGCAAGATAGTAAAGCATACTATTCCTATTTTACACACAGGCAATTAAAATACACCAGGACTACGTAACAGGCCATATTATAAAAGAATGTGGAAATGAACTTTTGTCTTCCAAATCCCACACTACCACTCATACCACACAAAACTAATTGCTTCCTTGACTATAGATAAATAGCAGGCAGCCTACCCAAAGGTGTATATTAGTGTTTAACTGTAGAAAACACATTTCACACAGATTTAACTATCCTGCAACTATGTTTCCCCACCAACTTAACTCACTCCTGATAAGTACCCAAACCAATTAAAAATGCCAACCAAAACCAACCTCAACTATGAATCAAAGGTACAAACTGATCACCTACTAACTCAGAAGGAGGATGTTAGGCTTTGCATATAATAACTTAAAACAAGGATGTTAGCCTTTCTAGATGATTGAATAGGGAGTTCAAGTTCAGAAGATGTCCTTTGCTTGTTCCCTCAAAAATGATGTAAATATGTAAATACTACACTTGCTCACATCCAGTTTATTAATGTTGTTCTGTAAGAATGACCCGTGTTGGTCATTATGACTCCCCCAATTAGTTGTTTGAATCATACACAGTGCAAGTAATTTTATTCTTATCAGCTTACTGATTAAAATGTTATGCAGCACAGAGCAAAGAACTGACTCCTACCCAACAGAAAATGTGCCTGGTTTACAGGTGTATTGACATCCCTTTGTTTGCCAATTTCTAATTCAGTTAGAAAGCCAGATTGTTCTTGGATCATTATTTTTGTTTAAAAATGTTAGAGTGCTGTGTCAAGCCTTACAGAATGCTGTGTATCTCACAGTAACAATATTAGCTTTCATCAGCCAAAGTTTTAATCTAATAAAGATGGATGTGCAGTTAAACAACTATTGATTGGCGTTACACCTCTCTTCTTTATTTCTGCATCAATGGAGACCTGCACTACATTACTTCACCTACAAGCGATGTCAAGGACAGGCTATAATCACATCCATAATTTTTGTTAACTTTGCTTACAGACAAGAGTAAGACATTAAATTCCAGTTAAATTAAAAAGAGGGGGAAAAAAGAGTAGGAACGTAGGTTGGCTCCTAATTCTGACCTAGTTTCCATGTTTCTCCAGGAATTTATGGTATGTCTCACACAAGGAAAACAGGGTAAGATTTCAGTTGTTACGAGAGAAATTTCTGATGCTGTATTTGCCAAAATGGCACAGGGGATTGTCTGAAGAGGGAGGAAAGCAAGAAGAAAGGAGAGGAGTACAGGGGGAAGAGGGAGGACAACAACTTATTTTAAATCTACTCTTCCTGTGGAAGCAGAAACACCTCTAAGGTCAGGCTTCATGAGTTTCAGCTATGTAGGCTGAGTGGTCTCGCCATCTGTGACCTTGCCGAGCACTCCCATGGCATTAACATTAAAAGTGGTGCAATTTCAAATGACTGAAACTCATACATGCATTTCCTTGTTTTAAATGAATATGAAGTCTTTTTTTCAACCTTGTTCATCTCAGACCTGAATCTTATTTCCTTGCCTTTTTGAACGTGGTTTCTAAATCAAGATTCCTGTAGGAAGCAACTCAAGGCAAGTACTGTATTTGCAATGCATTTTAATTCTCCACATTCTGATATGTACAATTCCCAGTTATGTTTTGGTTGCACCCAGGCCATGGAAGAGAAGACCCAGCAGCATATTCTAGAACAACTCTGTAGAATAATAAGAAACTTAAGACTGCCTTCAAATTGGCCACATATGCTATACACACAATAGCTACAAACTCCTCTACATAGAAGAAGTAATCGGGCCTAGTTGTGTTAAACAGAAGATAAAGAAAATACTTACAAGGATAAGATTATAAGGAGTGCGAGCAGATTGTTGTCTTTCATTCAGAGTCTTATCACAGAAAAGAGGATATACTAGATGTAAAGTTGTATTTGGCTAGACTTAGACTGGCTGAATGAATATAAGCCACCATTTCAGTTTGTTTAATTTAAAAAACAGGTCAAAGTGCTGCTTTCAGCTACCTATTAATATTGAAAGGATCTTCTGGTTATTACAGTTATACTCTGAAATGTCTTCAGAGCAGTACAACTATACTAAATTGCATGCCTCGCTGAACAAAAAGAATGATGACTAAACAATTTTTTAAGACTTTAGAGTGCAAAAAAATCATTAATAGCACTAGACTGAAGAATAACCAACTTATCCTTCTGTGATATTTTCACCCAAAGATATCTGAAAAAATTACTTCAGACTAATAGGAAAGAAATATTTCCTTTAGAAATAAATTCTCCCAGAACCTCTCTCTTCCCTTCCACCGTGGTTGTGAACATCTTCTTCCTCCATATAGCAAGTCCTAATAAAATTATTAACCAAAGAGGAAAAAAAGTTCTGGAAACACAATTTAAATTATGTTCTAACAAAAATAATGACAGCATTAAATTTAACCTTACACAATTAAAAAAGACTGATTTTTTTTTTTAAATTTGAGGGACCAGAGATCAAAAGAGGGAACAACAAAAGTCAAATTCTAGCAAAATTATGTTTCCCATATTACCTCACCTATTCTGTAATACCTAGAGCTCCTGCTACTCAATTTCATTAAGTCTTTCTGTCATTCATTCATACTTTATTTACAGCAATGTTAAGATAGGTATGAAAAGCAAGAAAAGAGGTTCCAAAAATAGAGGTTGATAAACACTGTTGCAAATGGTCTAAGACAGACTCTTTGCATTACAAGTTGGTACAAGGCTCTGGTTTTGAAAACTTGTGCACACTATGAAAAGTGAAGAGGACTTGTGAAGAGCAGAAGTGAAGAGCAAAGTTAAGCAGGTGCCTAAGTTTTTGTAGGATTACAACCTTATTATGGGATTTGCTTATTTCTAAGGATAGAGGGTTACTACAAACTCTGTTTTGGCTTTCTCCACCACACCAAAACATGAGTTTGGGGTTTTGTTGGGGTTTTTTTTGCTTGTTTGTTTGGGTTTTTTTTTTGAGAGAGAGAGAGAAAGTGAGTATTATTTCAGCTAATTATTATTAGCTAATCAAAATGGAAATTCCCAGGCTATTAGCCATTTACATCATAGGTGGATTGTTTTGTGGAGAGAAAAACTGACAATCATTCAATATTCTTGTAATAATACTGTATCTGTTCAATAACAGCAATAGTCTCATTTGTGGAATTTATAACTAATCTATAGCAATAATTTAATATTTTGCAGTAACGAATTCTATTAAGAAAGCACCGTTTTGTGCAGGATGACAAAGGCTATCTGTTCACAGATTAATGCTTTGCTTCAGGATAAAACATCAAGAGTTGTCCTCCAAACAAGGACAGATTTGATGGGGAGGCTGAGGGGAGTATAATGCAGCCCACGTGCTCTAGGCAATTTCCCCATCTGTATTATAGATGCATCTAGCCCTGTCCAACCCCAAACATTCTCTGTCTGAAAAAAAATTTAAAACACTGATCTAAGTGACTTCAAACTTACTTACCTATTACAGGTGCAACAAAAATTCACAATCATTAAAGTATGTCATTCTCAGACAACAGAATGGGTACCAAATGCCTTGTTGGACAAGAACAGAATAAAATCCATCTAATTTAGTAACTACAGAATTGTGAAGAACTTAGAAAGGGCTTCAAAATATATATTCACATTTTTATCGGACTGAAAGGACTTGATTTGACTTGGTTTTGAGTGGTATGGTTTGGGTAGTGGGGGGCTTTAGGGAGAGTTCTGTGAGAAGCTGCTAGAACCTTCCCCATATCTGACAGCATCAGTGCCAGCCAACGCCAGGACAGATCTGCTGCTGGCCAAGGCTGAGCCCATCACAATGGTGGTAGTGCCTCTGAAGAAGAAGGGCTCCACGCTGAACCCTGCTGCCCTGTAAAGAGTCCTGCCACTGAGGAGGAAGGAGTGGCACAGACAGTGTGTGATGAAATGAATGCAGCCCCCGTTCCCTGTCCCCCTGTACCACTGTGCAAAAGAGGCAGCAAATATCAGGAGTGATGCTGAGCTCAGAAAGAACAGAGGGGTGGGTGGAAGGTATTTTTAATATGTGGTGTAGTTTCTCATTGCCCTAGTCTTATCTGATTGGTAATAAATTCAGTGAATTTCCCCAAGTTGATTCTGTTTTTCCCATGATGGTAATTGGAGCGTGATCTCTCCCTGTTCTTCATTATATTTTCTTTTCCTTGTCCAGTTGAGGAGCAAAGTGGTAGAGCAGCTTGGTGGGGATCTGGCATCCAGCCAGGTTCAATCCACCAGAGACTGTTTATATATTGCTGCTTATAGTGGTAATTTTCAATATATCATCACAGCATCTAAAAAAACACAAAGAAAAACTATTTCCTTCATATATTTGCACTGACAAAACACTTAAATACATTATCTGAAGCAAGTTATTACTTAAGCATTAAACTAATGAGACAGTCAAAATACTGGAAAATTATAATCTCATCACAAATCAGATCACAATGTATCTCAGCTAATTAGCAGAAGAAAAGCAGTAATAAATTACTTGTGTTTCTTGTTGGCCATTAAATTGGCTTTCAACATATTTTAAACAGTACTAAATATGAAACCACTGCTTCTTACTAACAAAGAGTTGTTAAAATACCAAATTTCTACTGTTTTTAAGTGTTTATTTTTGGAAAGCCCTATAGACAATAACAAAGTTTCTTCTGAAAGGGAAGCAATGGATATTTTCAGAACATACAGCATTAGCAGCATTTATCTAACATACCTAAAAATACGTGCTGATATATAATGGCTGAAGACATAAAGACATTACAGATAACACTTCCCAAGCACTTCAGGCTCAAACTCAAGGGCAGGTCCCCAAGGCATCATGAATATTCACTGAGAGTTCAGGTCTAGGACAAGGCTGGTAGCTTGGCTATTCCCAGAGGAGGGACTGTGTTTCTCATACCTCCCCAAACAGAGGGTTCTCAATCAAATTTTGACTAAACTTCTGCTCAGTCCAACATCTGGTGATAATCCAGGGAGTTCACTTTCGCCAGCTGTCCTGTGTAAGCATTAGTCTCATTCCATGGCTGTAGATCAGTGCGATGACCTGATTACCTCCTTGTTATTCCATAATACAAATTTCCAGCCTTCCATTCTCATTTACTGCCTTTTACGTGATGGTGCAGAAAATGAGGCAGTAGTCTCTCAGGAGTTAAATAACCAGAGCAGGACTGCTGCTTTCTGTGACATTCACCCACTGAAGAACTGCACTGCTACGGATGAAAGCACTAAGCAGCATCTTTTGGTGAATTCGGGGAAGGTGAATGAATAACACTTAATGTTAATCCCGATGCTGGGAACAAAAGGATCTGTGAATTTTACTCACTCTGCAGGGTAAATAAGCAGAGCAGTGACACACACTTCTTACACAGACAAAATGTTGTTCGAGTACCAGAATGTTCAAAGGAAGGACATTAGTGTCTTTAAAAAACAAGTGAAAGTGGTTGTGGTAGAGAAAGAGCAAGAGAAAAATGTTATCATGCTGCATCACTCTCACTTGTTTGCCTCTTCAGCATCACGCTGTTTTTCATAGGAGCAAGTGCCACACTAAGCTGTACTCAGGAAAGTCCCTAACCTGTGAATATCCCTGGTCAGGACAAACTGAGACTGATGAGAGAAGAACAAAGATGATGACTATTCCTTTTAAGCAAAGGGAATGGAAGCATTTTACAAGTTGAGTCAGAGCACTGACACACTTTCCAATGCAGGCATGCTCCCGCCCCCGCCACTTTCTACACAGACTCATTCACAAAATAACAAAAAATAAGTCAAAAGCAAACATAGCAAACTGCTCAGTTGTCAATTTGGAGTTGCAACTGCTTCCTGAAATTAATTAAAATAGCCAGACTTGCCAACCTCATCCTTGTTAATTTGGGTCTCCTACCCCTGTACCACAGTATTCTCTTTATTTGCTTTCTTTTCAGTCGCTTGCAGGCCAAGCATCCCCGAAAGTCTCCAAAAGTGGTTTATTTTCCTTTTCTTCTTGGAATAGAGCTGATACGCCCCAGAAGACTTTATTTGCATCTGTAAACCACAAAGACCCTTCAAAGGGTCAGCAGTGGATGGGGAATGAATGGTGATTGGGGGACTCTGAGGAGGTGAGCAGCACTGAAAGCAGAGAAGCCATTGGAACAGATGATTCAACAGCATAGGAGAAAATACTTATTTTAGGCTTTAAGCTGTGCTGTAAAGGGTACGGCTGCCCCCTGCAAAGGAGTTCCCTGGGGAACAGCTCATTGTACTAGCAGTGGGAAACATGAAGGCAGGGGAAGTATGAGCTCAGATGCAGAGACAATGAGCACAAGGCTCCTTCCAGAGTGACTCATCCAGCCTCTGGGACAGAGGAAACCGATCACTCCATAAATCTCCATCTTTTGCTAACTATCCAAGTAGTGGCACTTGACAGTGGGGAAAGCAGCTGTTCACTCCTTCTAACAGCTCATGGGATGGTGCTGGGAAATGGGAGTTAAATCGAGGTTCTGGGGAGATGACATTTGGTGACAAGCGGAGAAGGAAACAGTACAAAAAGATACTTAAAGGAATTCATTTGACTTTACATAAATAATAGGGAATGGGATCAGAGTACTCCAATAACACTAAAGTTCAACTAGAGCAAAGGAAATTTTTTTTACTTGTAAGTTAATTTTTACATAATTTATGTGCCAGTAGTGCAGTTTTTTCATAACTATCTAACATTTAATAGAAAGGAGAGAGCAGTTTGGAAAAAAACATATTGGTTTGGGGTTTTTTTCCCCATGAAGTTATTAGATTATAGGTAGTAAAATTGCATGCAAACTAATTGGGAGAAAGTCCCCAGTATATATTTCTCAGCTTTATTACTTACACATTTAGTGTATTAGCACTGAAGAGTCTGCAGGGAAGAATCCCTTTCCTGATGAGCACTGGTGTCCTGTCCTGCCTTGAAAAACTAAAGAGCTTCTATTCTTATGGAAGGCAAGCAACACACCAGAACATGGAACTAAGAGATCCACCAAATATTACATTAGTTCCACTATTAAATGCTCAGAGCCAATGGTTTGAGAATAAGGTATTTTACTGGAACTTGCTGCTTTCAGTTTGTCTTACAGTCTAGTGTTTAGGAGTGTCTCTTCTGAGCAGTGTTTCTCATCCCTGTCTACCCCCAGGAGGATTTGGGGGCAAAAAAGGGGGAAAAAGTAACTCTTATTCTATTCTGGTTGGTTTTACTATTATCTTCTCAAAAATATCAAGGATACAACATAAAGCAGCACACAAGTTTTCAATTATATTAACCAAACAAATCTGATGCAGTTAGCTGAGCCACCAAAGCTCCCTCTAGATGATGAGGATCAGACTGGGTGACCTCCAGCTGCCTGTAGAGCCTTGCAGCTCAGCCAGATGCGCAACAGTGTCTGGGAAGGACCAGGGCTACCAACATCTGGAGTTCACTGCTTCTCTAACCATCAGGGGTGCCCAGGTGCCAACTGGTCCCATTTGACCACCTCTGATCTCATGTTACACGTGGGAACTGAAGCAAAGGACAAGTGGGTCTTGTACTAGACAAAAGTTTTGAAAATCAGAAATCCTCTCCCTCCCAGGCTCTTAACAGGCAGACATAAAAATAATTAAAGGGAAAAAAAAAGAAAAATAAAGAAGAAAAAAGAGAGAAGAGTGAGACGTTAATTTGCAAGCAATTCTATTTCTCAGAGAAATACATTCGTCCATTAATCTAGAGGTGACTAAACATTGTGAAAACCACTTAAATGTTTTTCTGTTGGAGTAAGGCAAAGAAAGACAGGCAAAAGAAGAGATTACTTTGTCTTCTCCCCTCCTCTCCTTTTCTCCAGGAAATACAATTTCCTTCAAAGAACTGAGATAGCGCATCAAAACCAGCCACTGCTCTTTCAGAAACAGAAGCCTATGGCTAATGATTCCAAGCCATTTCATTTTTGAATAACTGCATTTACAGATAAATAAAGAACAACTGTCTATTGATGTCCCATCCCTGAAACCAAGAGAAGCACTCCTAATGTGAACACTGAAATAACTTCTTTTTCCAGGAAAAAAAAATCGTAAGACTGCCTTTTTCAAGAAAGACAGCTCATAAAACCATTGAGAAATCTTTCTTCTGCTGGATAAAATACTTCTTCAGCTTTGACAATCTGGAAAAACTCTAGCTGTTACAGTAAGCACAAAATAAAATGAAAAAATAACCCTGAAACAAATAATATTACTTTTAGCCTTTCACACATTCTCAATTTCTCCTACCAAGAGCAGAACAGCCTTGAGAGGATGAGCAGCAGTGTCTGAAACCATGGAAACTGTAGTTTGCCTGTTTTTCTTAAGAGTTGGGCAACAGGCCCTGTCTGAAATCTAGTTTCCACAAGGTTTTGCAATTAGAGAAGTCAAGTATGAATGCAGTAAGTTAGGGAAAAAAAATAAACAGCATTTCATACTTCATCCAAAGAGTTTCTAAGTTATTATGAGTCTTTTCAGAACCACCATTTGAGACTCAGATTATTGGATGATCATCTCATTTTCTGGCCAAGAATGCTTGCAATTTAAAGAAAAGCATGATAATGGGCTGCACCAATTTGACACAGGTATTTTTGCAAGACAGAATTTATGTACCATCTTCTTTGATAATTTCAGTGTTCTCCCTTTTTACTCAGAATTTTTAGAGGATGAAACAATGTAGAGGACATATTTTTTCATATTACATACACACCTTAGAGTCAGCTTAATAGACCTTCTGGTCTGTTGAATATATAGGTGCAATTTAGTAAAGACACTAAGATTCACAGTTCATTTACATTCCTCAGCTGACCAGACCTTAAGTGAAAAACCTTAAATTTTCACTTTCACTTCCCAAAAACTTACCAGACATGGTGAAGGACATGTTTGGTTTGTCTTTTCTTTTAAACAAAGCAACATCTTCAGGAGAAAAACTCTTCCCAGACTCAAAATATGAGCAAAGATCCAGGACCAACGAGAGAGACTCACATTCAAACACTGACCTACTTCCTATTATAGCTTTCCTCATGGCTGAAGAACACACAGTGCTTCCTTGGTAAAACTGAAATGGTGTGGCATATGCTTCTGCAGGCAAATGAAACGCTGACAGGCAATGCAGTAAACTGAGCCACACCACTTTTTCCTCCCGTGAAAGCCCTTTAAACATCGGTGTTACATTATTCACTCCAGTAATGACTGAGTACTTTATAAATGGGACAGAAAGTCAATTATTCTACACAATGCACCATCACAAGCAAGACTGTAAGATCGATGTGCCCATAGCCCATTTTACAAATACTTGAACAAAAAAACAAACAAGAGAATTAAGTTCATAGTTTCTTAACACTTTCCAGAGCTGGTAATGTATGTACTGTAACTCACAAAGGCTATTTATAGAGGCGAGTTTCTGCACAGCATTTCTAGAAAATCGTTTCTATTAACCCTCGGATACCATGTTTGTTGAAGCCCTGAGGATGTGTTACAATTAAAAATTAGTGTGAAATTTCAATTTCAACAGTGTTTTTTATTACCCAGACATAAAATGCCAGTTGACACTTTGTGATTAAGATGAAACACTGAGTATCATTTGATTAGAACCAACAAAAGAGCAATAAAAGCCACCAATCCTACATACCCCAGTTTTAAACACACACTGGGAAACCCCAGTCACTGGGATATGCAGCAGACATACTTGTGGAGAACCTGAACAGCATGGCTTTGACTTGCAAACATGCAAATTTCAAAGATCACAATTAATTTTATAGCAAAACAATATAGGTTAAATACCATTTTTTTCCCAGCAGTTTGGAAATGAACACAATTACTAGCATTCACTGCCTCAATTTTTTACAAATAAAATGTTTCGGGTATTTTTTGTAAAGCAGAGCATCCCTTAGTTGTGCTATGAAAAATAACATAAGTTCTATGGAGATCCATTTGCTGGTTTATCCTAATTATTACAGTAAAACAAGTTTATTGTTTTGTTGCCTATATACAACATACTAAATCTACTTAGAATTGCTAAATTTAGCATTATCCCTAGATGAGTATTAAGCCTGAAACTGAAATGATTCAAGAATATACTACCAAATCTCTTTAAATAACTGAAACGTATATTCATTAAATATGTTGTTCCAATGGATTAGTCCTCTATTTTAAAGAAAATAATTAATAAAATATATGCATGGTGTTTAGAGGTGCAACAACTACGTCTAATTAAAGAAACCTTACCAATAGCTGCTTTCTACAAATTCACACCAGCCTTTTAAAGTTAGACACAGCATGGTTAATTGCACTTAGCAAAGAAACATGCCAGAGGGAGGTTTTCTGTTATCCTTCTAAAAATACTCTGTGTAAACTGTTTTTGCCAGATACTTAAATTTCATTGTCTAAAACTACAGTAGAAATACTATCTGCTATATTTAGGAAATTTCATTGAATAGTTCAATGAAATAGTTTATAAAAATCTGCAATAGCATTCTCTGCTGTACTGTGCTAAGCTGCACTTAGTCTTGCATATTAAAAAAGAGGTAGCACTGAATCCAATTCTTCCTCAGTAATTAAGGAGAGATGAACAAGTGCATTGATAATACAAGGTAATAAAAATACTAACAAATATTTGTGCAAAATTAATTAAAATATTATTCAAATTCTTGAATATGAAGGCTATTCTAACAACTCTGGGCATATTTTCTCCAGTACGAACACTTGCGTCTAATGGTGAGGCTACATCAAAGTTTCTTTTACAAAGGTTACCAGAGTGGATTATTGATATATTAACTTTCTCATATGAAAGCCCAAGTAGAACCCAAGAGTGAAAATCTGTCATAAGAGCATATGAAATCCCAGACTATATTACTGATTCAATGCTCTGATACCAATAATTAAAAATGAGAACTTGCAGAACGTACTGCTTGATCAGCACAGGTAATGAATTATAATTACAGAAGTATACTTAAAAAGCATTGGTGACAATGACTAGGTAATTTCCATTTATTAACTCTTAAAGAGTTTAATTAATAATTTGAAACTCAACCACATCCTCTTCAACACTCACAAGCTGCAGCCATTATGTGGTAAGGTTGGGGAAGAGGAGCAGGCAGTTTGCACCAGTAAATTTTAGCTCCCCTTTAGACTGTGCTGACACATGAGGGAGCGAGCCCTGTTTTGCACTAGGGTTAGCCCAGAACAAGCAGCCCTGGCTTAGCTCATTATAAACATGCAAACTGGAACCCATAATAGGGAGGCCCACGTTCGTGATCAATTCATTTGTTACAGTATAGTGGTATTTGTAAAATATGCACCAAGACATAAATATACAAATAAATAATTATATAAATATGAGATAGAATCTGCTTTAGAAATGCACTGCAGTTGTATAAATCAGAAGTTAAGATAAGCAGATAATTCAGCCATTGGATTCAGAAGCATTTTAGAAGGTGAAAATATAAACTGTTCAGGAAATACGTCGTTTAGTTTAGTTTAGTTTGAAAAACATCCACAGGGAAACTGATGAAAAAAAGCAAGAACAAGTTATAACTGAGTAGATGCAGATTCCATCAGAGAAACAGATTCTCTATGTGCAAACACTGTAGGTGGTTGCAGATTAGTATTTAGGAAATGTGCCTTTCTAGGGTTTGCATTCCAAATGTTTTATGCCTTCTTTTTCCCACTAATCAATGTATTTGTAAAGTAGATAACTTGCAATTAACTTAACATTTTACTGTTTCTTCATAACTAACAAATAGTTTTGGGACTAAAATTTGCACAGCCACCCCTGGTTGTATGATTCATGTGAGAACCAGAGAATAACTTAGAAACACTGGCATCTGTAACTACTCTTGGTGGCCCTTGTGAGTTTGGGAACCACTCAGGAAAATTTAGAGTTGGGGAAGCCCATCAGCATCATGCCATAAAAGAGCTGTAACTTCTGTAGCAAAATCAGTCAGAGACCAATTCTAAGTGGAGCAGTTCCAATTCAAAAATGAGTAAGGAGTCAAGTTGCAGGTGGTGCAATTTGTGATGGCAAGAAGAACTGAAATTATGTCTGAAAACAAAACACTATGTTTACACACAGCATGAGAGTATTATTTATTCAGTTCTTAAAAGTATGTAACTTGGACTTGACCCTATTCTGAAATCAGAAAAGAAAAGAAGAAATCTGTGCACTGATAATGAACAGATAGCAGTAGATAGTCCTGATTCTACAACTTCCATAGTCAATGTTATATGGTTATAAATCTCAATCAAATAACCTGACCATTTTTGTTGTTTCAAAGGAAATTAAGCAACAGTCATAGCCATGTGGCAAACCATGACACAAAGAATAAAGTAAGAGAAAAGGTTCATACTTTTATACATCAAATTTATTTTTATATATTTGGCTTGAAATACTGTAGTCATGTTATAGTATCTGACACCCTGTCCCATTGAAAGCACCTTTCTTTCTGAATTCTGATGACAGGAGATGAGACGGTGTCTAAGAGAACTCAACACCCCATCAGCAAAGAATTCTACTTTTACAGCTCCTGGGTTTTATGGAGAAGTAGTGAGAGTTTTGTAAAAAGGTTTTAAATGTTAAGCATCAGCATCCAAAAATAAATGCTCATCTATTCAGAAACAATAACCAAAAAAAGCTTTGAGAATAAAAACCATTTAAGGGTTTATTTTTAAACAGCTATTTTTAATGGGAGCAGCCTTGACATCAGAACATTCTTCTGTCATCATAAGAAAAGGGAGCTTAATTTTGAGGGATCGAGCTGCTTGCTTTACTTTGAGTTTCATAATTCTTCCTTTCTAAACTTAAGAAAAGCTACCAGAGTGTAACTGCTCAGTGGTAATTGACTTAAACATCTAGAGAAAATAACAATTAAAAAGGTACAAAGGGTTCCTCGCTGTACAAATACATTAAAGTAGGCAAATATGAATTCTGAATAAATGAATTTTTAATACATTTGCTCTTTGAAAAGAACTCTTTTATTCTGTGTACACAAGTGTCACAAACTGTTTATGAAAACAACTGTTCTGAAAAGTAAATAAGACACTGGCAAAGATTGTGTTGTGTCCTACTTCTGTGGCTCATCTAATAGTCGATAATTCACTCCTGTACTTTGTGGTTTCACTGCTTCAGCTCAAGCACCACAGTGTGTGGATTGAAGGGTGACCTTCAGAAAGACAATGAATACCAACAGGTCATTTCAATGTTCATAATATCCAAAGTGGAAATACTGATGGACAATAGAAAGTGATGAAATATGTCAACCATAGGAGAGAAGTTTAATAAAGCAGGACATGCTGTGCCATAAGGAAATCTGGCTTCCATTTCTGGCTCTGATACAGCTTTTCTTTTATGTGACAAATAATTTCATCTGCCTAACTTGCTTTTCCCACTGTTTAAATGAGATACTATTTGTTTACTTTTCCAGATACTGTGAGAACTAATTTATTCATACTTGGGAAAGCATTTCAAATTTGTAAAATGGGAGCCTTGACTGGACCTCAGCATAAAGTTGTCCTGTAGACTGGGAATAGTTCTTGTCAACAGCAAGAAGTCAGGTTCAGATTTGTTTACAGCAATTTGAAACCCCTTTCATGCAACTTCCGCCACAAATAAGAGAAAATATTTATTCCTGGTACAATGACATTAGCAGTCTTAATTATATGTGAACACAAAACCAGTAACCAAATTAAATATGCTGCACTAAATTTATGGCAACTTTTTGGTCACTAAGACAAATATAACAGTTTTTTATAACATCTAGAGAATTTCTCATTTGACCACCAATCCCTACTTCACCCCTACAGTCCCAGAAGTCTTTTTTTACCTTCTTGGTAAAGACTTATGGCTCAGGTATAACTTCTCCAACAGTGTCCCTTCCCCCACAAGGGCCTGAGTGCAAGCTATGAGTAGTAGAATATAAAAATACACATAACATTTTAAAACTCAGCATATCTATGCTAACAAGGTTAAGGAAAAAAAAAGTTGGGTTTTTTTTGGTGGCACACTGTGGAAACGGAACCTGAGCCTGAATCATTGTCAGAAAAAACCGTCTCAGCACATTCACAGAGGACTGGGCAGACCACAAAGGTTCCTTACATGCATATTCCATCAACCAAAAGGAAGACGGATTTGCTCATTAAATCACAAACAAGTTATCAGTAACTGAGCTCTCAAAAAAACCCCACAAATTAAAATGACGACTTTTGAAACTCTGAATATGCCTAGTTTAACAGCTGCTAAAGAGTAAGAACCATACAAAGAGGCTTACTGTCACAGCAGCAATTTTAGAGAATGTAATAGTGTGAATGGCCAAACCACTTCTCCTGATATCACAGTTAGGTGCTGCTAAGAGAGACAGTTTAATCCTAGATTAATTTTTATTCCAAATAATTGGAAGAAAGCTCTTGATAACAGTCTTGCATTCCTGGCAAGAATCCAGATGGTCTCAGGTAAAGTATTTATCATTCACACAGCACTTGCACCATCTATTTAGCAGAAAGCATGACTATCTTAATCAGCTGAGATTGTATTCCTATACCAGCAGTATTACATACACTTATTTAGAAGCTGAAACTAATCTAAGTTGGTATGATTTAATAAGGAACCATATGGTATTGTAAAAATATAATCTAAATATTTATTTATACAGTCTAAACCAACTATTTTGAAAACAAACAAACAAATGTACCTCAAACAAAATATAGATTTTTTTTTTCTCTTCAATCAGGTGCTTCTAGAAGAACTGAGATAATTCAAATCAGTTTACTCATATTTTCATGATCTTTGAAGAACTTGCTTTTGCCTATGATTAACAGCACCTACAGGGACAGATCAGTTTGTGTTCCTTATTTGTTTATCTGTCTAAATCCACAATTGAAGACTAAGAAAAGGAAATAGCTACAGTTTTAGTGTTGCATGGGTTTTAGCCCAGTAGCCATGAAATATCGGTTCAAAATCATTGCTGCAATTCACTAGTCTCCCTAAAAAAGGAAATGGCAAGGATTGTCAAAAGAACAAAGTGCTCACTGAAAAAAGCCAGCTGTGGTGCAAACCCAGTGCTGTTAAACTATGGAGTTGCAGCAATGAAGCACAGATTGTCACCTCTTGCAATTTTATTCTCAAAACCCAAAAACAACAATCAATTCTAAATCAAAAATGGATGTTACAGTCATTGAAGAGTAACAAATACATGCACTGCTGAAAACACAAATAAAAACGTCAGCACAAGATGAGATCTTACAAGCTGCTGCTGCTGCTTTAGGAAAAAAAATGGTGTTTCTTTAGAAAGAAACAATGGCCATGAGCAGCAGAGGTGTCACAAGGTTTATTAGTGTAACTGCTGCAAAGGACTGAGTGACAAAAAAAAAAAAATCAACCCTTTCTATGAAC
Source organism: Cyanoderma ruficeps (assembly GCA_008694505.1). Lineage (NCBI taxonomy): Eukaryota > Metazoa > Chordata > Aves > Passeriformes > Timaliidae > Cyanoderma > Cyanoderma ruficeps. The sequence goes on from VZDJ01000782.1 coordinate 13,945,888, forward strand.
TTCAGAGAGCCCCAACAGAGACTGTGATGATAGATGTATCTATTTATCTTTTTTTTGTCTAAAATGAAGACCACCAACAATCCTACACAGCCTTCCTTATGCTGTTCCTTGATTTGCTTAAAAAATATTTTGAATTCTGTATCATACTAATGGTGACACAGCTGGTGGCACGAAGTCCTTTTAATTTCAGATAACCACGGAAGCTGATCTCCGTGAGATGTCCTGCTTTGAAATATCACTAAATAAATCTAATACTCCCAAAATGAAAAGATAATTTCCCACCTAATTATCCATAGAGTAATTTTTAAAAATGTTTCTTTATCTTACTTAGCTAAGAGTATCGAAATTCAGAAGAAAATAAGTATTTGGCTATGTATTAATTACACTTACAGAATGTGAAGGGACAACCTTTATTTAAAGGATGATGTTGGACGTCCTTCATTGTTTTGTGAAGAAGACAGCAGCAGAATAACTCACCATGTACCTTGAATTTAACCTGCACACACAGATTCCATGAGGAATTAAACCCAAGGGATCCATGTAACAACAGAGGTGGCCAAGGGCCTGATCATAAAGGCTTGAGAGGACTCAGTTTAAGCAGCACACTCATTCACTCACTGTCCTTCTTTTCCCTTATGTTTTCTGTGGCTCTTCTCTACATCAGTCCAAGTTATTGCCAAGATATAATAAAAACAAAGAAGGACCTGCAAATCCTGCAGTTAATGTTCTCTTGCCTTGGATTCTGAACAGAGCAAGAGATTTTCATTTTACTTCGCCAAAGCAGATTTTACATAAAACTTTAATTTAGAGTTATTTGACAACATCAAACACTTAACCTGCACCTAACAGAAAATGTCCAAAGCACAGCCTTGGTGCTTCAAAGAAAATGGAGCAATTTAGAGGAAATACTAGAAACTTATTACATTCTGAAGAGATTTTTTTTAGGGTATGGCAATGCTGGGTAGCTGGTATTAACCTGAAGATTTTCCTCATTAAATCTCGTGCTTTTGGAAATTCTATCATTTACAGAGCTCAGTTACCTAGTAGAACTGTCCTCTCCCTCTCCCATCCAAAGCACTGAATGCTCAAAAGAAACCTCAGATTATTAATTTCAATTCTTTCTAAAAATTTCCAGATCCTTATCCACTCATTAATGGATATAAATTGTCCTTAGTTTCAAGGGCTGTGCATGCTAGCAATTCATGCTTTGTAACGATGAAGAAAAATAAGATAAATGAGCCATCATTTTCGTGCTTTCTATCCTAAGAGTGTATCTATCTGAAGAAGACCATATTGATGGATTTTTTCTTGTTTCTTAATGTAAAATACATCAGCTGCTTTCTGCGAAAAAAACAATACTAGTACATCAGCAGCCAAACTCTCATGCACAAATCCTCACAGAGGCAATATAGGTGGAGCAAAAAATCAGGGGGACATTTCAGTTTTAAGCTTTTGTTGATTACAACAGATGACGAAGTTTTGAATCAGCACAAAAATAGTAACTATGTCTTGTTTTGTTAGAACAACAAGCTCCTAAATAATGATATATTTTCTGAGTGCTTGAGTCAGGGACACAATCAGCTGAGAATCTGATGACTCAGAACACTGTCAATTTTGTTTGCCAACACAGTTAAGCTCACTACCCTATGTCACAACTTCTGAGTAGTCTACCTACAGAAAGCCCAAAGAATGCAAACTTTATTATTAAAAATTAATTGCTATGCCCAAATATTTAGGAAGAAACGTCAAGTTTCAAACACACTGGTGCCTCCCTGCAAGGAGCTCTATCTACCTCACTTCAGCCACACAGACAGCTTAGCAAAAAGGCCCGTGCAGAATCTGGGATAAAACACTTCTTTTTTGGTTTTATTTTTAGCTCCCACTCCTCTTTCCTAGGCAAGCCAAAGAAGAAATTATCCTACCTTAGGTCATCAGAGAGCTGTGGATAAAAATGGAGATGCCCTCCTGCAGCACCCTGAGTTCTGCCAGCCTCTGGGCAGTGTTGGCTCTGCCCTCACAGGGTAGCTGTATGGGTTGTGTCCCTGGTGTAACTTGCATTTCTTATATATTTTGTGCAAAAAGTAAGACTAAACATGGCAGAGAAAATACATCAAAATAAATGTGGTGTCTTAACCTTTCAGTATGAGAGGTTCAACGCTCAGGCTGCAAAAACCACGAGCCTCACTGTAATATCTGCTCCACTGATATATGTGATATTCTCCCTATGCATCACTTTTTATTGTAGCCGGGGAAGGGAAGAGGAGGAAGTTAAAGAAAACAATAATAAAAAAAAAGCATATTTCTTTTAGCTGCTGATTTTCCTGACAATTACTAATGAAATACTTCACGGTCCTGTTCTTTTTATGTAAAATATACTCCCAAATACAACCTCTTTCTTCTTCAACCTTCCCATTTATTTTATACACATGGACAATTGCACACTTATATCTTCCTGGTGCCTCACCAGTTTCTGTATCAGACCAATTTATGATGAAAAGCAAGGTTGTTGAGATAACAGGGAGGGGGAAGACTGACAGACGGGTGTGAATTGTGCATCTACCTTTTCACACTTGCCTTCATCCACCCACCCCGATCTTCCTCTCCTTCTTCTAATTTTTTTTCTCTTAAAAAAAAAAAGTCACACATTTCTTACTAGATGGTATAGAAAGAAACTTACCTTTGCACATCTACCTGTCTCAGAATACTCTCTTCCAGAATCATAAACTGACAAATGATGAGCCTTACTTGTAAGGAATTTTCCTGCCCCTTTTTACAGCATAGATTTGTGTTCTGGCTTTCATCACCTCTAGCCTCCACCAGTGTCAAAAATGATTGATTGGCTGTTGAAATATTAATATTTTCATATCCTTTCTCATTTTGCTATTTTGAACTGATACAAAATGAGTTCACTGTCCAATACTGTAGGTGACACATACTGTCACATCTTCTGTTTTCCTACCTCTCTAATCATTCGTTCAAGTATGTAGCTCTTCCATCTGGACTCAAGAACAGAAACCCCTCTTCAGACAGGGAGGACACATTCTGCAACTCTTTTTCTAATTAATTACTTTCATTCTTTGCAAATTTTTGCCAGATAAAGCCACCACCAAACAAACTCAACTACCACTTCTCAAAGACCATACAGACACCTGCCATTATTTTAGATACACTGGATTCTCTAGATCAGATTAAAACATAACCCCATATCTTTAAACACCTGCCACCTCATATCTAGTAATCAGCCCTGCCTCCTTCCTTCTGCTCTCCAAGCACTATCCTCACATTATCATTCTGTAAACTGATGGTTAAAGCAATGTATTTTTATTTGGGTATCCTAGTTCTTTGTATTTGAATCATATCTAAACGCATTCTTTGTCACTGGCCCGTGACTTACATTTTCCTACTGTTAATGAAGTATACTCCTATTAGGATCATATCAAATTTCTTCATTGCACCTTCGGTTTCTCTGACCTCTCTCCTTCTCATCTCTTTAGCAAATAAAGTTTCCTGCATTCAAAACTGCTTAGAGTGCACCTACAAGGATCAGTTTCCTAAGCTCTTTGACTTGGCATATAATCCCCTTTATAAGTTCCCCCCATTAACACCAGCTCCTCCATCTTACTTAAATACAAACTATTTGTCTTTGCTTCATGCCCTATTTCCACTTGACCATTACTCATCTTATCAGCTCTTATCTTCAACTGGCCAGTATTACTTCCCTCCATCATTCACTTGTAAAATTCCGAATTGCCACTGTCTAGGATGCTGGTCCATGCTCACATTTACCTGACATTATGGTAAAGAATGTTAATTCTATGACATCCATTGAGGATTGACATACAGGTGTAGTAGAACAATCTCAACCTAATTAAAAAAAAAATAATTGCCTGTTCTGTGCCCATTTCCTGGCTAATCTGTCCTACTTTTTTTAATTTCAGATCTGGCATTCCAATCACTGCTGGCAATCATCACTGATCATTTAAATCTTTCCATTTTCTTTTGCATAATAGGCAGGTATGCTGTAATTGATTAGGTGATAGCCTGTGCTTATGTGAGTATGAGTTCATTAAATCTTACTCATTCACCCACACCAACACTAGTTGCTTTTATCATGAAGCCTTTTCAACTGAAAAAAAGACAAGCTATTTTCACATCAGAGTTTGAAACCCACATTGTAACCAACAGCAAGTTTTTAAACCACTTTTAAATCTTGCATATAACACTCTACAACATTCTAGAGGGCTATGTTCACAATAGACTAAAACTGTATCTGTAGTCTATTATTTTGAAATATTTTTGAAAGATTTTTCATAACATATTCTACAGTACTGCCTGCAGCAGCATCTCAAAATCCCTTATTCTTTCAATCCTGACTTACTTTACAATTCCCACTCAGACTTACACCTTCGCATAAGGAGGTGGTTTCAATGATCTTTTCATTTGTTACCTCCAGCCTGGACCATTTCAATTCACAAAAGCAGAGGCAGCAGGAGGCCCACATGGATAAACACGCAACTCCTGCCAAAACCGAAGCACAAAAAGGAAATATGCAGGAAGTGGAAGCAGGGTTGAGACGATCCAGGAGAAATATGGGGCTTGCAGGAATGGGGTGAGAAAAGCCAAAGCAACCCAAAGTTGAGTGCAGGTATGTGGAAGGTGAGCAGTGATTCTGCATGAGCAGCAAAGGGAAGACAAAGGAAAATGTGCACCGGCTGCTGAACGGACACAGTCCCTGGTCACAAAGGATATGGGAAGGGCTGAGGTACTTAATGTCTTCTTTTGCCATAGGAAGGCACATAACACCTGCCTTCAGGAACCTCAAGCTCCTGCTACCATGGGGAAAGTGTGGAGCAACAAAGACTTTCTCAGTGCACAATGATGGGGTTAAGGAACACCTCAGGTGGACACACCAGGTACCTGGGACCAAACAGCATGCAACAAAGAGTGCTGAGGGAGCTGGCTGATGTCCTTGCAAGGCCACTCTCAAAACCGTCTTTAAAATGTCACAGCAACCGTAAGATGTTCCTGATGACTGGAAGAAAGCAAGGTGAACTCCGGTCTCCAAGCTTCAAGAAGGCCAAGAAGGAGGATCCAGGAAACCACAAGCAGGTCAGCCTCACCTTGATCCCACCTGAACTTTTCTATTACCATGAGGGTGGTCTAGCACTGCAATAGCTTGCACAGAGGCATTGTAGAGTCTGCATCTTTGGAGGTATTCAACTAACTGGACACAACCTGCTCTAGCTGATCCTGCTTACAGCAGAAAAGTTGGAGTAGATGATCTTCAGAGTTACAAATACTAAAACTACTCTTCCAGACTAGCTTTCTATATACTTATCCTGAACTCTGTATCTGTATTAGATGCTACTAAGTTTCATTTGTCAAGTCTTATGCCAAGTGCACTTCCTTCTAAAGCTCTCAGTGGACCTGACGCTGGCTTCAAAGGAATCTACTTCTACCAGAACAAAACATGTGTTTGGTCCAGCAAACGCAGCATAAAACCTGTGACAGCAAATGAACACATTTACGGTGGAGGGAATCTGGAAAAGCTTGCAAATCAAATCAGATTAAAAATGTCTCGTTAGTTTTAAAGCACAGTAGATAATTGCTCCTCAGGCTACATCTTTCCTAACAGTATAAATAATTTATACAAAAGAATATTTTTACTTACAAATGTACTTCAAAAAGGTATTCAGAATTGGAAAATCACTGCTCCATGAGAAAACCTGCTGGTATACCAAAACTACTTAAACTGCGGTATGGAAGCAGCCAGGAGGTACTTTAAGGGATTTGATGCTGCCTGCTGGCAAACAGCTATCATGGTGGAACAGAAGCCAGGATGGGCTCCAGAGCCAGCAGCTCTGAAATTATCACTGCAAGAATCTATGTTCTTAATCAGGACACATTTTGCCTGACTTAGAAATCTGAGTTTGTTTTCAATTAAAGCATCAAAAAACGAGAGCAAAAATTTTAATCAAAATGGCCAAAGAATACTATGTGGATTAAAAATTTCTGTTCCCATGCTTTTGTTATTTCTGTCAGGGGCAGGAGAGTTAACAGCATATTTGGGCAAATACAGTGAGCACGTGACAGTTGTGATGCTCTAAGAGACAACTCATCTATGACCTTGTTTCAGACTAAGAGTTGGAGCCATATAGCTGATTTAACACTGCTACAATAAACAACACGGATAATTTCCTGCTTTATCTTAGGTAGCAGAAACTGGAAGCTATCTGCAGCATGAATCACAGATTTTACAGCATTACAATCTGGGGGCATAAAAACTGCAGCAAGTATGACTGAGCTTTCTCTTGCCTTTTGCAAAGCCTTGAAAATTTCTGTAAATATTTTTCAGTAAATAGATAGCAAACACTATTGTTATTTAATAGGCCTGTTTTCAGACAGTTATTTTTGGTTTGCACCCCTACATTTTTCTTTAGAGTTAAATTAGATGTACGAAAGAAATCATTATTGAAATCATGTAACATAATAGAGCCGACATAAAGCCAATGAGAACAGATATGGTGAGATTACACTTCAGCAGTGGACAACATAACAGCTTCCATAAGAATGATTTAGGAGTCTAAAAGGATGTGGTATTTCTTGAAAACAAAACAAACCCCTCAGTTCCCTGACAGAAAAACCTATTGGTATGTAATGCAATATTTTCCAGGCTTCTCTTTTGTTGAACTGCTAAACTTTAACAAAAACAAATTAATATTTTTAGTGAAATAAAAGTTATCTCCTATACTCTCCCAGACACTTAAAAAAAGCCTAAATGAAATTGGCAGCTGTATAAAAAACCTCATTTAATTTTCACAAAAGCTTTTAGGTACTGTTGCAGTGAGAGATCAATATTAACTAGCTGGCATAATGGTGAAATAGTTGGGTACAAAGCAAAAATATATAACTGCAATCAAAGTAAATGAACTGTGATCATACCAGCAGGGCTCACAAAATCAGCTTTAATCTTGAAAATATTTATGAAATGTATGTGCAATTTTTCATGATAAACCTTCATTTACGGTTCAAGGCATACCAGTACAACACTTTTTGATAGGTACACAAAACAGCTTGATTGAAATTATCTCCCAAGTGAACTTGCAATAGAAAGCAGACGAACTTCACAACCAAACAAAATGCTTTTGTCTAAAATTCTGGTTTCACATCTGCTTATTAGGACTGTCTCCTGAGTGAATTAATTAGCATTAAGGAACTACACACATTGTATCCAGTCCCACTAATAATATATTTTAAAATAACCCTTCAGATATCTTGGCAGACATGGCAAAATTAGTATTTAATATTTCTCCATTGAACTAATTAGCATGAACAAAAAATATGAAATGCAGGATTTGTAAAAATATTTTCTTACAAAATTATATGTAATTATAACCTTTTTCAGGTATGTGTGCCTTTTAAAATGGTACTTAATCTCTCTTCTCATAGATGAAAAACGGGAAGTAATAGCAGGACCTCTAAAGCTTTTCTCGTATCAATGAGCTGCAGAAAACTCATCTGTATTTAATGCAATATTCCCTTAGCTTTGTGAACATATTAATTGTACATAAGTTGCAAGGAATTAGAGACTGCATAACTATTCTCTATGCATTATTCACTACAGTTTCCCTGTGTCAGTAATTTTAAGTGTCACCAAATAATTTTGTGTCTCTTAGAATCAAACTGACCTTTTTGATTCCATCTTTTACTGATTTGCAACAGAACATAATCATGTTGGCCAGCTACCTTGCCATTATATTAATGTTTTATATAAAACTGTTTCTTTGCTTAAGGCTAATGATAGGCGTTGATTCTCTAAAAAAGTAGAGTGGCCACGACAGCAACAAAAACCTACGACAGCCCTGTGCATATTCTTTTGATTTTTCGACTCTTCACTTTGCCCACCTGATGAGCCACCTGCCAGCAGAGCTCTCTAGTGGAGCACCTACAACCCTCAACTGTCAGACAAGCAACCACTTTCCTCCTTTATAAATGTTCCTACTTCAATAGGGACTATATTAAAACCTCAGGAAAGCATTTGTTGAGAGCAAGATCTACTTCGAAAAAGAGATTTTGGCAATGGAAGTAGGGAATATGCTACCACGCACAATAAAGAGCACCACAGGGAGTAAACTGACAAGAAAAAAAGAGATAGACAAAAATAAGAAATTTCCTTGGAAAAGGTTCTTCTTTGCAAGCAAGGTGACACATACCTTGGAATAAGTATCTGTTAGTTATAAAGAGAAAATGGAGTAATTAAGGTAGCCACAAACAGAATACTGAATAAATGTGGGAAAAGAAAACATGGCTTTTTCTGGTTTGGGAAGTACACATACTTGGTGTTTGTTAAATACAATATCCCACCTGGAGTAAATGTGAAGTGGAAAGATACCTAACATGAAAAAGAAATGTTGCCTTACAAGGCAGAGGAGATATAAACCTATTGTATTTGCAGAAGGTGTTGTTCTGGTGTTTATGTAATATAACACAGAAGCAGAAAACCAGGCGAAGGATGAAAATTCCAAACTCTCAAAAATTTTTGTCTCTTCTGATTACTCTTTACTGCTCCAATTTCAGTAAAGCTTTTATTTTGAGGAGGTGGGGGGTAGGGAGGAAAAGGAAGGCAAAAAAAAAAAAAAAGAGAAAAAAGAAAAGCAACACAGCAAAAGAAGAATCTAACTTCCAAAAGCTGCACCATCATCTACTTTTCATTTTTGCAACAGATGCAGTAAAACTAGCCAAATCCTGTGCTTAGTTAAAAACAGAACAAGTTAAAATAGATGCTGGAAACCAGGCAAGAGAGCACAAAAGCAAAGCCAAACAATGAATTAATATAAAATCACGGGATATGCTTTGTGAACTGTGGAATAACACAGGCTGATTTATCACCAAAATAAAGTTAGTCTTCCTAGAACACACTGAACAGTAGTGGTTGCTGGTACTGAGGTGGTGGAAATGAACTTCCTCAATGGTTATCTTCTGTGGTTAAGGGAAAATGTTTGCATACCCTACCAGCAGTTCATGCAGGCTATCAAGTACCTCATTGTACTCTGATATTCCATGACAGCAGATTTTAAACTAATCCTCGTGAGTGTGCTTGATGTTAAATTTTATTACTGCTATCAACCTGACATTAGCATTGCCACAAGGCTCTTTGAAATTTTGTGGACTATGCTCTGTGTATCTAATCCAAGATGTTACACAAAAACTTTCCAATTTTTATGGCAATAAATTATAATAGAAAAGAAATTTGACGGTCCAAGTAAGCTTAAGGTATGAGACTCTTTCTGTGTTTTTATTACTCTCTCTTTTGCCACATTTTTTTCCTATACTAACTTACAGATTTTTTTTTTTTTGGGGCAGTTTAAATGAGCTTCCATCTCCAAAAAGAATGAAAAGCCAACCAAAAAAAGATATCCCTCCTTCTACAAACTTCTGGAAGTATTGGAAACCACAGAAGTCCCCAATCACATAGGCAGACATGAACAGCTCCGCACAGCTCCGGGCCATTCCAGTGGCATGATGCAAACCCACCTTGGCTGCCCTGCCTGTTTGCAGGGGGTTAAGAAGGGAGCTTGCCTGTCTCCAGAAATATGGTGGAGACAAGGAAACCTCAAACATGAAGTGCTGTACAAGAAAGCCTAGACACGCCTCTGCATTCATGTGCACAAAATGCCTTCTGGTCAATTTTAGCATTAGTTGTATACTGGGATTTAAATAGGATACTTTGTGAGCACTGTTAGGATTTGCTCTATTCCCGCTCAAACACACAATTGAGGCTTAGGCCTCAATTAAGTTAATACTTTCTACAAGTTCTATTTTAACTACACAGCCAAAGTTAATAATTTGTTTCATGCTGAAGGACTGATTACTTGCTGCTGTGCAAGGCAACACAAAAAAAGTTTTGCCCTATCAGAAACCTCATAGGATAACTTTGTAAAAGTTTGCCCCTGAAATATTATTCAGAAAAATCACAGAAATATAGGATTGATTTCATTCACCAAACTTAATATTTCAGGAAAGAGCAATTTACCAATGACATTCAAAAATCGAACAAGGGTCTCAAGTTGTAGAACACTACTATGGTCAGCAGTACTCTATTTTACCAATTAGTTCAGAGAACTTCCACTAGTGTTAATGTGAGCAGAGCAATATTGAATGTACTCTCATTTCTGCCTATGAGCATACCTGAGCCAGCCCAGGCCACAACCTTGTTTCTGACAGTGGCCTAAAGGGACATGCACAGAAGTGATCACCGCAGAGTCCACTTCCCAGTGCTTTCCATTCTGCAACCAAGGGACCTTCTGCAGCTAAGGCAGGCATGGTTTCTACATGCATCATGGATGTAGCAAGAATTTATCTTCTGGGCACTTTTCCAGTCTCTCCTCAATTCCATGTGAAGTTTCAGCATCCACAGCAAGTGTGAGAAAGGACTTTCCCAGCTTAAACAGGTATCCTGTGAAACCCTCCTTCAATGAGTCAGCTGCTAATTTCACAAGCCTGTCTTTTTGAATTAATTTAATTCCAGAAGACAGAGGGTAACAGGCTTCTTCAATTCTGCCCACAGTTCTGATTATGAAACCCACTTCAAATGGCTCTAAAACCCCACATATTAATATAAACAAGTAATTTCACTTTTCTTGGGTCCTGATCTCTGATGTGGATCTGTTAAAAATGAGTAGCACTTTCATGAGCTTTTTTTCACATGAACTACATCCAAGACAAACTGAAATCTTGAAAATTTCTCAAAATACACAGTAGAACAGATATATTTCTCCATCTGAGGAATATGAAAAACAGGAAGGAAAGTTTTAAACCTGGAGACTGACATAAAAAGAAGACCATATAGTGTTAATATTTTGGTGTAGACAGCAGCCAGTGGGTGAATAGTTTTGCAAAAAGCTGAGAATACAGCCAAAGCATGACTAATTGCATAATGGCTTCCCTATTTACCTTATTCATTTATTTATTCACTCTGCACTGAAAGCATTAATGTTTCCTAATTATTAAGAAAACAAGGAGACAAGCAGTACACAACATCAGTTGATTATATTTTATATATCCAGTTGCATTCTTTACATAAATATAAATCGCTTAATTGGCTAATTCAGTAGACCTTAATATGCCATTGCTGCAGAGGTGATCAACAGGAACCTTCTTGACAATTATCTGACAGAAAAACAAAACCAGCTGCAGATGAAACATGAATCACTTCAGTTTATCCTTTTGTCCCGTCTGTGTTGGAGGAAAACCACTAGGAAGTTAAATACAATGCTCTAACTTAAAAATGCCTTTCTTCTGATCAGGCTTCAAAATGTTCAGGTACATTCTTGCCAACTCTGCACAACAGCTTCTCTCTTGTACAAAGCTGCACTTATACATGCAGAAGAGAATGCGTATTAGGGAAAAATCATTAGCAAGAGCATCTTATGCATTGAAAATTCAGTTTAAAAAGACCCCAAACTGATCATGTTTTATGACAGCAGATGGTCTGATGACATGGCCTGGCTGCAGGCACGAACTGCAGCAAGGGATCAAGAACTGAACATAGCAAAGAAATGTTGCATTTTCCCACCAGGGCAAAGTGAGGAAGGAAGTTGTCCACAAAGCAGTAGTAGACCACCTGAACTATTTTAGCCTTGTGTTAACAGTTTCCAAAATCTCTTTGCTTATTTATCATTACAGATAAAGGAAAAGTGCAACGATGCAGCCAACCAGGAGGAGTGAAGTTGAGAACATCAAGGACACGGAATGACAGCAAAATTTTCAGAGCAAATGAAACTACTGAAATCATGCATTTTTTCCACTTCTTTTTTTCCTATTTGGATTAGCAATCTTCTGCCATGTTTGTTGTGAACCAGAATGGCTTTGCCATCTCTGTATCTGAGGGATACAGACATTCTCCTTACATTTCTGTTCTGGGAAAAAGTCGGTATTCTAGCAAAGGCACGTACATTTCCTAACTTACATTCATTTTTCTGCAAATACAAGGTTTGGACTTGGGCCTAATGATACAAAATGGCTAAAGGTCAGAAAATTAGATGTGTCATTTTGTGTAAATGCATGTTGTCAAGTAAGTACCCACCTCTAACAGAGTATCAGAGGCAAATTCCTAGTGAAGATATAGCTGCCTGTATCTTTAACAAATGAGCTTAGATTTATTTAATAGAAAGAACCTGAGACAAACTCATCCACAGCTGTCTGACCACCTATCAACATCAGAGGAAAACAGGGCATACGTCTACATACTGACTTCTGTGTTTTACAGCATCATAGTGAACAAGTAATTTTTATCAAAGGGGAGCTCTCTCCAAGGTAGTAAGTGCCAGCAGAGAGATCAGAAGCATCTGGGGATGGTAACACCTTAAGCTGTTGCACTACAAGCTGCCAGAACTCATTTGTCAGAGTCCAGAGGCAGCAGGAAGCTGCCGTCATCTCCCCAGATGCAGGTCAGACGAGATGTGCACAATTCCATGGGCCTGAGGGAGGCAGCGTCCTTTTCAAGGCTTTTTCCCCTTCAACCTCTTGGCTTACAATGTCAGTTGTGACTAAAAGCAAAAGTTAAAGATTAAATCCTAGTAAAAGGGTTTCTCACAATCTGATTTCTACCTCCACCCTTAAGATAGAAAAGAAAATCTAATGCAGTCCATAATAAGTCACTCATCTCTTCCCTCAGAGCTACTTTAATTAATTCTCATGAAGCAGAGCTGGTTTTAAGGAACCAGCTGGGAGCAGACTGCTGCCCAGCAGCAGGGCACCTCCTCCCCTGAGCCAGGGAAGGGACCAAGCCCTGCAACACTACTGGAGCCCAGGAGCTGCCAGTGGAGCAGGCAGCTCCAATAGAACCAGCCAGAAAACACCTACCATCAGCTTGCAGCAGTCCATCAAACTGTCTAAAACAGCATCTTAAGTGTCCCCAAACAGACTGATGAAAATGTAGTATAAAAGTGTGAATATTTCAGAGGAACTAAAGTCAAAATCTCAATAAATGTTCTATTTCTTTGATTGGTTGCATACACTTTTTTTTTTTTAATCAATACCTGTTTAGAATTCCCTGAGAAAAGCAGAGGAATTATAGCAGATTTATTCTGAGAATTCAGAGGATCTCCAGATTCAGAATGACTGACTGTCATGCTACTGGGCAAGTAGGATAGATTTGCTTCCTTATCATAAATAGAACAGTAAATTAAAATGACAGTATTTTAAATGCGAATTTGGTAAAACACACTTTGAATTATAGGGAGCATTCAGAAGCTCTATTCTGAAGTTAAACCCATGTAAGCAAAGATAAATAGAAGAGAACATAAAGTATTTCCACTCTGTCTTATTTTTTAAACTATTTACCTGGTAAATCCATACCCTTAAATCAGTTGAATTTACACATTAGAGATTTAGAAAGTACTAGATGTTTAAAAGTCTGTTTCACTAACACTGTGAGACATAAACAAGAGATTCCCTGCTTTTGCTACCCTATGAAAACCCTGATGAAAAGCAGGAGGAAGCAACTGAATGACTGATCGCAGGTCTGGCAAAAATACATCATCTTTAAATTACACCACTTCACATCATTGTATTTTTATTTGACAAAGGGCACCTACTGCTAAAATAGCATCTCCAGAGATGATTGTGCAGAGACAGTAACTGAACAAATACCTGACGAATGGTAAGAAGTTCGGTTATTCAATGTAATAAAGCTGCCAACTACAATTTGGTACAAATTGTACTACAAAGCCAAAAAAAAAAAAAAAGAATAAAAAGCCTGAAACTTGCAACACAGCAGTTTAATACGGAAGTAAATTAGCAAAGCCAGTTTTGCAACAAACTACTGCTAACAGCTAGAGTTAACTAACATAGCAAGTACAGCTAATGCCTCTATTATCTATGTGCAATAAATGCACCAGGAAATGAGCTGCTGATGTACAGTGGATATATGTGTACATACACACACATGAACACAATTATCAACCCTAAGAATAGACCACTGCAAGGGAGTGTACCATTCTTGGCTCCCTGCTCCAACGGATGACTTTAATACCACCCAGAAATCATGGCACTGCCAGTGTCCAGGCTCTCCAGTACACCTGCTGAGGGTAGCAGAGTCACAGCACAGTGGAACCGTTCCTTTTTTATTCTGTATCTCTCCATCGCAAAAACATGTCTGGAATCTACTCTGACCTACAGAGGTATCAAGCCCCTGTCCTGGCCTTCTTTTTGTAGCAAGAAGCTAAAACCAGAGGTCAAAAGCACTATAGATACATTTCTACCACAGGGACCACAGGCAGGAGAGCAGCTTTATAGTCAATATGAAGCCTTTTTCCTCTAAAAAGGTGGGCAGAATTTGCAGCCAGCCAAAACAAGCCATGTCTTTTGTGTCAGGGGCAATAGTTTTGCTTAATTAAAAGAAAAAAAAAATGTTAATAGGAAGAAAAATAAATATCCAGAAAATGAGGGAACAAAGAAATTTCAGTGAGAATTTGTGAAGTGTAATTGGAGGTTTAAACAAAAAGGCCCAGTTATTTTTAATGAATTCATTACTTTTGGGATTGAAGAATGGACACAAACTCACATTTATGCAGTACACTACTGCAGAATGATGTATATATATCACTGTAGCAGATATAGCTACTCAGGAATTGTCTGTACAGTGAAATTATGAAAACATACTACACTTCATGTGAAGTCATTTTTTGTTTATTTTTGCTTACTACTCGAGGAGTGATTCCAGACAGAGTTAAAATTTGATGCATTACCTGACATATGTGATTGGCATCAGAAACAGTAAAATCTTCATGGATTAGTTAAGCAAAAAGCCAACAGCCTGGAGTAGCAAATGCTATAATATTGAAACTAAGGAAAACCATGATTTATCAGGTAAGTCACTCTTTCATATTTCTAATCCAGTCCAACTCTAAGTTCACTTGTGAAGTACAGGCAAAGTCAGAAAGGCCTTCTTAATAATCTTGAAAGGTGCAATAACCCAAAAAAATTGCAACAAATTTAGGAGAGAAATGACTATGCAAATAGCACTTCCACAGAGCTGGATGGTTTTACATGGGAATGAGAGAGCACAGAAAACTACACCACCAGGCTAGGTCCATGTCTGGAGGCTCTCCTAGTCTGTGTTACTCCTCTTCATGCTGCTCTTTGTTTACATCCACTATTGCCATGTTTCAGTCTGGTGCTGTGAAAGCTGCAGGCTCAGTGAGAAGGGCTGTGTCTTGCTGTGGAAAAGACAGGTGTCTGCTATGGAGGGCAGGGCCTCTCTCCCTCCAAATTATTATAATTTTTAACATTAAGGGGGCTCTCAGGCAAAGATATGGATGTAGGAATAACAGTTCTTTACTAGTACGTATAACAAGGCAAACAGAACAACAACAACTACAACATTAATAATAAACAGAACCAGCAACCTCAAGGGGCTTTGCTTCACAAAACCCAGGGCAGTCTGATCTCGGTGCCCCTGCAGGACTCTGAGAGTACCAAGCTGGAATGGTGGAAAATCCTGGGCTGGTGGATGAGATACATCAGAAGCCCCACCGGTGGTAGCTGGAATGGCAGGGATGTCCTGGCAGGGCAGGGGCGGTGCAGGGCTACAGCGTAGCAAAAAAACCTCAAAGCAGTGCCAAAGAAGCTGTGGAGGCCCAGCTGGGCCTCCACAGGGCTGGCCCAGCTCCAGCAGGGCAGGAGGAGGTGAGTTCAGTATTCCTGGGCACACCAGCAGATGATGGTAGATTTCCCAGGCTGGACTTTCTGGTGACAGTGAACTCCTCCCACAGCAAGCAGCAGCCTGGCTGTCCTCTCTCTGATGCTGAGACCAAGAGAGTGAAGCTGCCTCCAGCCCCATCCTTTACCTGCCCCAAAAACTCCATTATCTTCCCCCTCCGAGGGAACCTCCCAGAGACAAAGGAAGTGTATCCCCAATGCTACAGTCCTATCCCAGCTTTTGGTCACCACTTTGTTTTGGTCAGGCACCCACAAGTACCCAGTCAGTCTCCTAGCAACTTAGGGGAAAAAAATGTATAAGTAAAAAAGAAACAAATCTAACCCCCAACATGGTGACAAAAGCCACTGCACTCAGAATGCTCTTGTGCATGGAATCTTCTTTCAGATAAGAAAGGAGAACTACTTTATACCAGTGTTATTAAAATCCCTTTCCCTAACTATTATATTGTAGAATCACAGAGTAGTTTGGGTTGAAGGGGACCTTAAAGATCACCCAGTTCCAACTCCCTTGCCATGGACAGGGACACGTTCCACTAGACCAGGCTGCTGTTCAACCCTTTCTAACCATCCAGGGATGTGGCATCTACCATCTCTAAGGGCAACTTGCTCCAGTGTTTCACCAACCCCATCATAACAATTTCTTCCTTATACGTAATCTAAATCTACACTCTTTTAGTCTAAAACTATTACCCCTTTAAGCTCCCTGTATGTATTGAAAGGCCACAATAAAATCTCTGCAGAGCTTCCTCTTGTCCAGGCTAAACAATCCCAAGTTTCTCAATGTGCCACAGGAGAGAGCTGTTCCAACCCTCTGGACACACCCCAACAGGTCCTTGTCTTTCCCATGAGCAGTACTCCAGCACTTCCTATATCCATGTTTCCATTTTTGTTACATTGTAGTAAAATGTAGTGATACTGGGTAATTCAAAATTGCATTCCCACTTGCCCGCATCAGTTCTCACCAAATGAAATCTAAGTGCTAATATAAATATGTAATTATGTTTTTAATATTGTCTCAGAAAGTATGACGGAATCCAATTTTCTAAGTAGGCAGCAGGCTTTAGTCCTTTGGTTAGATTGCTTCTCTCAAAAGCACCAATTCTGCAACCCCTACTTGTTCAGGCAGTCAGTTTGCAACCCATTCATTTAGACAATATACATACATATAGGTTGAGTTCAGGCATAAAAATTGCAACACAAAACATGAAATTGCTGCATCACATTTTGAAACTAAGTGCATAAATGTGGCCTTTGACACGATGTAACTATTCAGATACTCGCTATATTGAGTTTGAACAATCCTTTGCAGAACTGGCACTGCAATTTTAACATCTACATTTGTTCCCTACTACCTTGTTTGATTTTTGTGATACACTTAATTCTAGAGAGTCATAAAATGAATTCTACTTTACAAGGGTGCTTAAACCCCTACATGAAACTAAGCTTAACAAGAAGTGAGAAAAATAAAGGTATGTTCAAAAGAATAACTCCAATTATTAATTGCAAGAACATAGCTCTAAAAAATTGTACATTTGCATATTAACTAGGATGCCATTACTGTTATCTCGAAATCCAGTTGAATCATCAGCGGTGTGACTTGCACAAAGATTAAACTTAACATTTCACTTTTGAAACAACTGATTTTAGTTTGATTGGCATATGTAAAAAACAAGTTGATGTAATAAGGAGGAACTTTTTCCATATGAAGACACTGCTGCCTCACTCGAAAAACAGATTTGTCTAGTGATGCAGCAGTTCGCTGTCTTCTACTATAATGCCTCTGTTAATTATTATACTCCCAAGATATTCTGGTATGATGCAAATTGGATAAAATTTTGTATGGACCGGTGGGGAAAGCATGATGTCTTTATCTGGAATAAATATAAGAGATGGTGAAGCTTCTCAAAGTGAGCAACGTGAGAATAATATAAGCCACTGGCTCAACCACAGCCTGTAAAATCCTCCTAGGGATGGAGCTGCATGGGCTTTTACTGGAGGTTGAATGCTACCTTAAGGACCCTGGCACGACTTGACATTCCTCTGATACTGTGGTCATGGGCAGAGAAAAATGCTGGAATGCTAAGGATACTCTGAGAAAAGAATAGATAGTGTACTTCCATCCTCCTGATAGAACTTCTTTGCCTGCAGCTGGGACTGCGTGCTCTGGCATTTGGCATTGACTCATCCTCTCTGGCACGTCTGTTGACACGAGCTCTATCTGATAATCCTTTAAGGAAAGACAACCTTAGGTGATGTTTCACAGATGCTTCACCAGCCCTTAGCATATTTTCTCAGAGCTTCATCCTTGTAGATGCTGCATTTGCGGCTCATCGCTCGAGATATGCACATAAAAAAGTTAAACTAATTGATATTTTGGGCACTACATAATGCTGCCCATATTTTAAGCAGGACAGCATATGCACAGCTCTGCACATAACAGTGAAACACGCAGTTCACCACTTCCCTGCTAGATTCATACTATTTACTAATGGAATAATTTTAAGCATCAGAAAACAGGATCCCACTCTACATAAACACATTGTTTTTTGACTTTCCTTCTCTTCTTGCTGTCAGTTTTTGTGCAGATTTGCCATACAATTAGAAGCAGTCATCTGCAAAGAAAGCATTCCTATGTATTCCTTTCTTTTGTCCACGCTTTTTCTGTCTCCTGTTTCTTCCAAGATCTATTTTTGTAGCAGAGTCCCCTGACTAGCCTAACTGAGCAATCAATACTTGCTTTAGTTACTTCTCCCCAAGGATGAAACTTGAAAAGTTGATGTGTTCAACACAACTGACATCCTTTTGTATACTGACAATCCGTCTGAAATGGGATCAAAATTTTTAAGCTAAACTAAGGCAACTCTACCCTCCTCCAAAGCTTAATAACAGTATCCATCACAAAAATTTATCCTGACACTGTCCTGCAGTTTTCAGCTGAACAGAGAGGCAAAATGCAGCAGGGAGATGCATCCTGCTCTCATACAGATCTGTTAGTGAAAGTGGCATGCTGAGCCAGAGAGGCCTGGCAACATTCAGTACTGAGTAGAATAGCAATCCTTAGGACCCCCAGCTGTAGCCTAGAAAGTCAAAGCAGGACAATATTGTGGGAAAAGAAGTAAATAGAGAGAAACTTTAAATTACTGAAAATCTTTTTTTTCTATTCTTGACATGTTTATTTATAAGATTTGTAAATAAAATGGAATCAAAGAAATATGAATTTTTGCTAAAAGGCAACTTTGAATACTACCAATGGTTTGAGCAAAAATACCATAAGGATAATTACGTGATTGATAAGGAACTTTTAACATTCAAAGCCTCAAACAATACAACTTCGGTATTTAAAATGTTTAATTGAAAAAAGTACTTGAATTTGGCTAAAATATATTATGTAGATTCTCTATTTGAAACACTGTTTAAACATCTGTAGAGGTTACTTTTTGCTTTTATTACTGCATCTCTCAGTGTATAAAAAAATCATCAAATTATTAGCATTTTCAGATGATTACTTAAATCTTTGTTTATTTTCTGCAGAATTTTAAATAACAGCATATAAAAACTGAGCACCGTAATTTTGAAAGTAAAATAGCTGCAATATAAAATAACATAATAACTATGTTACATACAGTAGGCTGCTTAAAATTGTCCATGACTGAATATGCTCATTTAACATAAATGGTTGATTAAAATAGGATCCCACTCAAGAATTTCAGAACTCTGACCTGGAACTTCACAGGGCTGCAAGTAAGCCAGCTGAGATTTCAATTAAATAGGGATACACAAAAATAACAGAAGTGATGCATATATTAGACATGCTACTGCAGTGTTAGTCCTGCTAAGTTCTAAGTCCTGGTTAGTAGTTTTAAAGTCCTACTGCAGTTTTTAGTCCTGCTACAGTTTTCATTCTCTTAAACCACTTTGCTGGCATAAATTTGGAACAACTGACATCAATATGACAATCAGTCACCCGTGCCTCTCCCTGAATCCTTGCCTAACTTCATCATAATGGTGACAAGCTTGCTGGATGGACACAGCTTTTAGTTTTATAAGAACTCTCAGAAAGTCCAGTTGGTTAAGAAAACCACGCAAAGAGAAGTCCTCAGTCTCTCCCTAAGCATTTACAACCATCTTCTCACCCCCATACCTCTCCCTTTATTTATTTAGTGACACAGTTGCAATCTTTCTGACAAGAAGCTCTGTACAGCACTAAGAGTGGATCAGCTCACCCTCTGAGAGTCAGCTACCCAAGTAAGTGTCCTAGCCACTGAAGAGAGGAATTAATTATTTAGCTGAGGTAAAATGCCACCAAATTCTTGATACATTTTCCCAGGAGGGGAACAATTTAGCACCTTTTATGATAATACGACGTAACTCCAGTGTCCTTCTTACAAAGTTAATGGATATAGATAACACACCTTCATTGATATTGCAAGCCATTTCCCTGTCCTTTTTTAAATAAAGCTTGAAGAATACAGATTTTTTAGATCCCAGGACAGAATGCTTCTAATCTGCGGTGACATTTTTCCCAAGCACCAGTAAAAATGTGAACAGATGCACAATCAATTTTGCTCTCCCGCACATTAATGGATTTTCAATAGTATTCTACAAAACAATTAACAGCTTCTTTATTCCAAACAAAAATTAGCATTTTAGCTTCAAGACTGCCACACTACTAAAGTAAAAATAATATCCTCCCACTCTGAAAGCAGAAACTTAATTTCACTTTTGTTCAGTGCCCCAAGTTGAGGAACAATGTTTGACACAGTAACGACCGCATCTTGGTTTCACAACTTTAATGTAGACTTTATAGTATTTTAAAAAGAATGTTTAAATTAATAATTCTGCTACAGTGATCTGACCCAAATTATTACATTCTAGTTATTTTACAGTTATAGTTCATAGCAAAAGAAAAACCTCTTTTGGTGCAAGATCTACTCCCACAAGCAGATTGTCAGTATATCTCTAATTGTATTTGCTTCCATATCGGAGTGAAAATGCCACTTTCTTTAGAGGAGTAATGATCTATTTTACACATCTCCAGCATGCTGAGTTCACTATAACACATCTATTGATGAGAGCTGTTTGCTCTCATCCTTTGTCCTTTTCATACTCAGGTTTTTTTTTTCCCTGGATCTTACACAAGAGATTACTGTTGCTTTCTCTGACAATTAAAAGCTTTGTCATCAGATATAAAGTTCTGCTATTTCTAAGACACTAAATAAATGGAGCCCACCATCCTACTAGAAACTGTATGATCTTTTATTTAGGATTACATTTCCAGGATTTATTTGTGCTATCTTTGAGTCCCAACTCAATTGCCTAGAACAAAATTTGATGGTCCACGGCAACAGGGCTGTAAAAACCCACTCTTCTGAACAGCAGTGACAAGTGGAAAATGGTTTATAACCACTTTGTCATCTAACTCAATAATAGTTTTTATGAAAAATAATTATGTTTTGCAGCAAAAGTAGCTTCCTCTCTTTCTAGGGTAAAAATGCAATTTTCCAATTATGAACTTAATAACCAACTGCAAACCAGTAAGGCTGTATTCCCAAGCCTAAAGAAAATTCTATCTGGCTGCAGGAGGAGAATGAAAATCAACTTCTTTTTTTTTAACTTGTGATTCTTTTCTTCAGCCATATGCCCAAACCAAAGTAGCAATAAGGATGTGAATCTCACTCTACCAGTGGGGAAAAAAAAAAACAAACTAAACAGAGAATCTTATCATGAGTAGTAGCAATGACTCATTGGAAAAAGAAAACTCAGGATAACCCAGATAACCCGGGGGGAACTGTGTGAAAGACTTTAAAAATCCCTTTTTAAAGCAACAGCAGGCAGGCTGCAAAAGAAGCAAGCGATCTAATCCTAGTATTCAGCCTCACAAGCTCCAAAATACTTTGGACAGCCTGTTCCTTCCAGCTGCTAGAGGCAAGTGGAGCTTCAAATTCATAAGATACTTGGTATTCAAAGACTGATACAGGAGGCAAAAACCCTTTTGCAAAAATCTAAGCGGTAAGGAAGGAAAATCTTTAACTGTACAATTCCCCAAAATTTCTTTTTGGTACAGGTAATGCATTATCTTTCAGTAATTTTAAGAAGTGGGCTAGTTATTAGCATACATTAGGTTCTTTCTTACAACAACTGAATTCACTGCTCTAACGCTGACTTGGTTTTTTCTAATTTATCCTTGCTGGTAAAGCAGTTTATTTTTTCTCTGGAGCAGGTGATACTCACAGGGACATGGAACAAAACATCTGCCAGCAAGTAGAGAACCTGATTAATCAATCTTTGCATCCCATACATCACTTTACAAAGTAATGTCCTTTCAGAGAATATGTTCTTTCTTCTGCCTTACCAATAAGAACCAAATCCACCTAAAAACCACGTTGGACATCTGAACCCCTTCAGTGCTGTGTACCTTCCTGTGCTAAAATGAGTAAGTCTTATGTGAGAGAAATACTACACAAATACTAGCTGAGGAGACCATAAGGGTTCTTCAAGTCTATCCTGAACAAGGAAAAATACATGGAAATACATATTTAGGTATAGCATTGCATAAGACTATGTGAGATATATGTCTCTAAAAGGTTTGTTTGAATCACTACTGTTATTTTTGTCGGGTATTTTTTGTGTTGTTTTTGTAAATCTGGAGACTCAGTTTGATCCACAATCCAATTTAATTAGGCCTTACAACATGAAATAACAAATAAGAATTGTAAATAACACATTTTCAAATAAATGCATACAAGTATACCCCATAGGACTCCCAGAACATCAGACTGGTAACAATTTTATCTATCATAACAGTGGCACAGAACACTTTCTGTCACATGGAAGGAAAGTAATCTGTAAAACTCTGTCATTCAAAAGCAGTTTCAAAACACCTTAATGATCTCCAAGGCAGCCCCAGAGGTACTAGACTTATAAAGGATGGCTGTGAAATGAAAAAAATCCCAATAACAAAAGCACAACGAGAACAAAAAAATTTTATGTATGTTTTTATAATCTGCTGCCTTTCTGGGCAATTGCTGCTTAAATACACACTGTCATAAATTACATGACTGCCAGATGCCAATGTCTATTGCAATGTTAGTAACATTCTGCTTAAACATTTGCTTGTTCTCAGAAGCATTTCCTCTTCATACCTGACATATTCATCAACTTACTATCTTTCCCACCTCCCTCCCCCTCAAGTATGCAGAAATACTGGAGAACTATCAACACTTTCGATGGTTCTTACTGCATCTTATTGAAATGACAGTATTTTTGAACTGCTCAAATGCTACTTTGATTTGTTCGAATGTATGTTGTTATTGACTCTCTTCCACCTCTGCTATAGTGATCAATGCTCATCTATTTTACAGGTCCCCAACAGCACTTTCCTGTATAATCACAAATACATTCAAAATAACATCTCTTTGCTTGCTTACAATATATAAATGAAATTCTCTGTCATATACATAATGGAGTGCACACAGTTGTCACTGCCTGAAATGCTGCCATTATAAACTCAGCAAAGCAGCAGGAACATTGCAGCAGTTGTAATATCTCGCTCCATTTGGAGCAAGAAGTTTGGTATTCTGGGAAAAAAGTAAATTAGATTTCTATAAAGCAATTCACATATTTCATTACAATTTTATCATTTATGATTGCTTTTAATAATTTCATCACCTAACTTCCTACCAGTGATTTTATTCTGTTTTAGCAATGATCACAGAATCACAGAATGGCCTGGATTGGAAGGCAACTCAAGGATCATCCAGTTCCAACCTGCCGTGGGCAGGAACACCTCCCACTGGACCAGGCTGCTCAGAGCCCCATCCAACCTTGCCTTGAAGAGATGGATGTGAAGCTCTATGAATCTGAAGATATGACAGACCATTGAAACATAAATAAGGATTTTTCCAAGCTGCAGTCAACTGCATTGTTCCCTCTTCTGCAAAGCTCACTTGAGCAGCACCTCTTGCCAGAGTCTGAGATGGAAACAAAAAATACCAGACTAAAGACTCCCCAAATTAGATGCTAACTTGCTCTTCCAATTGTGAATTAAGCAATGTGAAAGACTATCAATAAAGAATTTTCCACAAAAATTGAAAAATTTGTTCTGATAAGGAAATGATCGTTGAAGCACAGCTCAGTCTGCTGTACCAGCTACAGGATGTCAGTCATCTTAGACTTGTAATCTGGAAGAGGAGGAGAGAAGGTCATACTCTCCCAATCTGCTTGCAATATAAGAAATGCAGAAAATAAAATGGCAGGACTTCGGGTGCAGTTGAAAAAGGAGGAGTTGAAACAGTCTAGCAGTAACCTGTAAAATCAAGTCTTGGTGCTCTGTGGCTTCGTATTTATATTCATAATGTGAAGTAAACAGTATCCTCACTGGTAACAATTACAGCTTCAACAGAGATGGGAGAAATGGAAAAACCCTGAATTCCCTAGGTAACACAACCCAAAATTCTTGATAAGATCAATATAAGCAAATAGCAGCTTTGGACTATCAAGAAACACAAAGTCTTATATGCAAGACACAAAAATGCAGACAGTACATTTAGAATAACAACAAAATTTGATTTGGGAAGGAAGACTCAATAATGTGCCACAAAAAACCAGCTGAACACAGGTACCTTACGCAACAGTAGACAAAAACTTAAAAAGCTTACTGTAGAACAAGAATACTCCAGGAACTGGAATTATTTTGCACTCAAATAGGAAGTTAGGGAGAAATACAAAGCAAGAAAAGTTAATGAAAAACACAATTTAGCAGCAGCAGAATCAGCACTTAAATACACTTAAAAAACACAAAAACCAACCCAGACTGAAATTTACCCAAAGGATAACTGGGACAAATAGCCAAGGAGTATGCTTGTCCCCTTCATTAATTTGTTTCAATCAAAAGTCAGTCTTTTTAAAAAGACATGCTTTAGTTCAAACGAGAATGAACTCGGAAAATCTTAATGTCATGCAATAGGCAGAAGGTCACACCTGATGATCACGGTTGTCCCTTCTGACCTATTGATCTATGAATGAATGTTACATTAACATCTTTGAAGCCTGCATTTTATTTATTAATACTGAGGGTATTCTGCATGAAATAAAACTAAAGCAATGTGTCATAATATGGCATTTTGCTTGAAGAGGAAAAAGCAGAAAACCCAACTATCATTACTTTGTCACAGGCACAAATGCTTAAAACTGTAGCTACGAAATATTTTCATTATTTTTTCTGCTTAAGTCATTGAGTCCCAAATGATCTATTGGTCTTTGAATCCTGAAAGAAATATCTATATTTAAGATACACTTCTATTAACTACCAAAGGAGAATCTGAAAATCATCAGTATTGGCACTGGTGAAAACAGAAAATTTGGTAAAGCACATTTCAAAACAGATCTGAGACTGTATGACCAATGTGTAAGCTTCACTTCTCTTTGCATTAGTACTAGAAATAATGATAATTTTTATGGTACATTTTTTAGTTTCAAGATTAATACAGCTTATAAAAGAAGTTCAGTATTACTCCCTGATGTATTACTATTCTGCCAGTGTACAGCTGCCAACAGTAGTTAAATCTGATTAAAGCCCCCTGCTGAGTTAATCAATCTGATAATGTCAGACATTATTAAGGAAGCATACATGATACGGTCACACTGTCTATTATCAGTGGCATGTACACCAGTGCCTTTGTCTTCACAGAGGACTGAAGCTATTTAAAACAGATAAGCATAAAAGGGATAAAAGGCATTATAAACTTTCACTCTCAAGCATTTGTATGTTAATTCCTGCTAAAATACAGCTGTTTAATACAAGATACCTTTATTTATTTTATGGGTTTGGGGAAGAACCAAAAGCCTGAAAATTTTAGAGCAATGAAGCGCAGCTTAAGAATACTTTTCATCATTCTGAACAATGCAAACACACTTTTGTGTAAATCAGTCTTTTTATATTAGAATAAATTCATTTTACAGAAGCTGTTGTCTCAGTTTGAGCTATATTCATGCACAAAAAACCACAGGTCTTCCAAACACTACATGCTACTTGACCCACTCAGAAGTCAGCAGACATTACTTCAATGCTGTCATTACACTAGTACACCCTAATGCTGAAATCATTTGCGTTTCAAAGGGAGCTGCTTCTTTTCTGTTTACATTATATTGAAAGGCAAAGCCATATCTATTTACATGGAGCGGCATTAAGTCTTTGGATTTCAGCACTATCAGCAGAAGTATCTATCATCAGCTCCAATGCTAATCAGCTCCTCAGCAGATGAAGGTGTAACACCTGACCCAGCATAGTCCCTTCGCAAAGCACGTGAAACATTGCAGAGGACAGAAGGACATCCCATGTTGTTTCAGACCCACATGGGGCCTGGGGGAAAATAAGGGCAAAAGAAATGTGGCCAAAGAAACACAAGTTGCAACTCTAAGGAATCAGTAACTATAGTTACCATAAAGGACAGGTTAAGGCAAACTCCTCTCCTAGGACTGGTGGGAAAGCAATTCCTACAGTGGCTTACGAACGAAGAAAAGTTGGAGGGTGATCCCAATTCTACCTGAAGATGATTTCCTAGGATTCTCAGATAAATACACGTAATGAAATCTGTTTGACTCTTCCTGACTTGGTTCAGCACTGTAACATCAGTTACCCACTCTACATTGCTATCTCTTTTATTGACATCCCCTATCAATCTGATGTGCATTCCAGAATGAAACAATCAGCAGCTTGCAGGACACCCACACCTGAGAATCATAAATGTAAGCCAGATCTACATCTTCTAGCCAAGAAGCACAAATTAACAGACTGCATAAATTGTTATTTGTTTTGGTGGATGGGGTTTTTTGGTTGTTCCTTTGAATTTGGTTTTTTTTTTTNCAGATGAGTACACCATAAACTTGAAAAACAAATATATGTAGTTCTGTAAAAAGTCTACACAGTATCTTTCTACCCCACTAGAAGCAGAAATAATTTTTTAAACTCTAAATGTAACGTACATGCAGTAGTGCATGTATTTGGTTGATCCAAGTCCCCTGCAATTTAAATCAATAGCTTGTCCAGGAAGAAGCGCTCAGTTTTGATCCAGGGCAACACAGTCTCTACAGACCAGTCTGAAATATATCCATATGTTTATGAATATGAGGCACTTCTCATAACTACAAATCACAAAAATAGAATTGAGCAGCATAATATTTTTCCTCTACTTTTTCTTTTACAAGGTTTTTGTGTCCCATGTTTGTTTCCTAATAATTAGCAGCACTTTAATTGAAGCATTTTTCCCCATTTAAGATTTAAAGGGAAATAAACCAAAATGCTGCTTAACTGAGGGATTAACTCTAGTTCAAGAACTGAGATGTTACAACTGTCAGAGAAAGGCCAAAGCATTAAGATTTTTGAAAGACTGCAACTTATGTTCAGTCAAGGACACCTAACCCTTTTCACACTGCCTTTTTTTAAAAAAAGGCAGATTTAGCCGATGTTAGTCCTCTGAAGAATAGTAACAAATTTTCAAAACTTGCTACAATTTTAAAAGTAACAGAAGTGAACCAGTTTTTTTCGTTTCATAGAGAATCCTATTTTTCTCCCCAATTCTCACAACCTCCAAAAGCCCCAAACTGGAGATCAACTGGTAAAAACAGGAAACAAAAAGACAGTGCCAGTAAGCAACAGTTTATTATAGGTTTGTGCCTCAGGGCTGAGTTCCCATGGGGATTCTCTAATGTCTAATGTGGGTTGTATCTGAATATTAATATTTCCACAGGGCAAAAGAATCCTCTTTCTTAGTCATCTGATTTTCAGGAACTTCATATGAATTCAGTGTCTCTGAAACCTCTTTCCTTCTGTCAACACTGGCAGAAATTCGACCACTGAAGGTAGGGGACAATACCAGGAAGGAAGAAGCAGCAGAAAGAATTGACACACATACACAGGCAAGCCTCATATCACAAGCTGCATGCCACAAGAACACTTACCTAAAAGCACATCATCTGAGCAAGATAATAAAAATTCACACCTCTACACAGACCAAAAGTAGGTAAAGAAATCTGGAATTTAGAAAACTCCTATGTTTAACACCAGTAAAACTGTCCCCCACTCACAACAGACTTAAATAGCAAGCATAATCTGAAATTCCAATTTCCTTAATAATTATAAGCACCTTGCTCTCTCGTCTTCCTTCTCCAGAAGGCACCACCCCTACAATATAATACAGTTTTGTTTTGATTCTCTGTCCTACCTTTAAATTGGTCTATGCTAACATCATACAGCTATATGACTTGGAAGGTGAATATTAATTCAACATACCTGACAGCTAAATTATAAACAACTGTAGGTTTGTACATATGCTCAGACACAGGGGAAGTATGCTATTAATTCCAGTCAAGCTTTTAGGAAAGTATGAGAATTGTGACACAGGGCACTTTTATCTCCTTGGCTACAGCACACTAAAAGGTAAGTCATTTATCTGTTGATCCAGAAAGATACTGCACTGTCTTCTTGTCAAAAAGATAGCTGAAGAACTTATGGAATGATTACAGTTCTTCAGGAATTAATATCCTCCCATTCTCTGACCAAAGAAATCTCGAATCTTGCCTGAATCAGGCACTTCACTCACAAGTCAACTGCTTTACTAGGAACCAGCCTTGAGACTACAGCCCCTCACAAAACCACATCTTTTCTTAAAATTACTGCCTGCATAACAACAGCTCTATCAGATCTCTGAAGGCTGAAGCTCAAAGACAAACTCCATATCACTTAAAGAATGCCAGTCAGCTCACTGTCCTCCCACAGCACCTGGTATTTGGCAGCCTGAGGCACAGAGCCAAGACAGAAAGTACCATGAAAATTGTCTGCTCTAGCTCTTTCCAAAACAGCAGATCCCTTAATATTGGAGGTACTTCCAAAACTCAGTTCCTTCTTAATATTAAACATATGCCTAAATAGGGACTTCTGCCTATCCGAAGGAAGTCGAGAAGTGTGTTTTGACCCCTTGTGTTGCTTGTGAGCTTATTCACTAGAGAAACTGTTGGAAGAAATCAGCTCTCCTGTTTTGCAGACGATCTGTTGAATATGTGATGAAAGGGAACATGTTGCCCCCTGGCCACTGGCACACGAAAGGAATAGCTACAAGGATTGCAAGTGGGCTCTGGGCCATATGGTGTGTAGGCTTATTGTAGGAATTTAGCATTTTTTAGACTCCCACTTTCCTGTCAAATTGGTTGAAATTAGCCACTGAGCTTCCTCTCTGAAGACTTCGGAAACAACACGGCGATTGTATAATTTTTTTGCCATTGAAAAACCAAATTACATAAAAATAATATAAAAACTAGGTATCTGCTCATCATAAAGGAAAGAAGAAGTAGTTGTAGGAGGTGCTTTCACAAACTGGGATATTTATTGGAAACTGTAGGTTTAATAAATGTGAGCTTAGCATTAAAGAAATGAGCATATATTACAGCATACAAGCTTACTGCTATGAAGGTTTAAAATAGAGTTCAGAGGCTAAGCCAGTTTAAGTACATAGTAGTGCTCCATTATCCTTTCAGAGAATGGTATAGAGTACATATGACTGTCATACAAAAACATAATCTTATTTGCTATTTAGCTATTTCTAGAAACCCAATATTATGTTAGGATGTCTGCAAATATTACAAATGCTGTTTTGTGAATGAAACAATACTTCAAGTAAAATAATATCATTGAGGTCTATACCCGATGAAAAGCTTCTAGCCTCCAGACAATCGTACCAGAAATTAATTTATTTTAAATGCATAATGACTATATCTACTGGGTATGTTCATGTTTTACTGATGCTCAGTGTGGAGAGGATATAAATTGTAAATCGGGATTGTAGACAAAGCTGAATGAGCATAGACGGGAATGGAGGGGGGCATTAAACACAGAACAGCTCCTCATCCACTGATGCAAAATGCTTGGCATTTCACTTTAGTTGAAGAAGTTTCTTGTAGCAATCAGCTTAACAATATTATCTATTCACCTGTAGTAGTGTTCTGAATTGTTTTAATGGACCTTCTAGAATTGGGTCTACCAAAATATCTTCCCACACTGCTTCCTATCAAAAGGTGAAGTTCAACTCCACAGACCCTAAAATCAAGCATGTTTTGGCTCTAACAGGGGCTCTTGCAAATATGCCCTAGTAATCTGCATCACTCATGGTGAAGTGAGGTAATCAAGCCATCAGTTCATTCAGAGCACGAAAAGGTATGTACTGGCTGTGCACTAACCTTCTGGCCTCTACTGGAACACACACAGGCACAGGTTAAAAGCTATGAACGTGAATAATTTCTGGAGCATGCTATGGCTTTATACAATCCTTTAAGACCAACTTGTCAGCTTGATTGATTTCTTGATTAATGTAGGATATGTAACAACTGCAGCATGTATGCACTTGTTGCAGGCAGCTTATTGTTGCCAGGCATAAAGAACACTCTCCTTTGAACAGAGTTTAGCCAAATGAAAAACAAACAAACAAAAAAAAAACCAAAACAAGAAATCAACCACAAAACAAACAAAAAACTCCCTCACAAACCTAACAAAGAAAAAAAAAAACCACAAACCAAAACTGAAAACCAACCATCCCAAAAATAAACACACAAAAGTAGAGGCATACATCAACATGAGGGACAGCACAACAGCACAGAGCAATTGACATTCATTATATTACTCCCTATTATTGATAGCTGGGAGATGCTCAGGAGAAAAAAATGTCATACAGTGGGAAGGAAAGTGGACAGAGATTTAATATCAAGCATACAGATAGTTTAATTATACCAGGGAAGACCATCTCATGTCCAGACTTCTAAGCACCAAAGCAGCAAACCTGACTTGCCATCTACCAGAGAGGGTTTGAGGGAGACAGGTGCCCATGGCTCCTCAGAGTGTTGACAGTGAAGGAATGGCTGGGAGAAATCACGAAGCAAATTTCATGAGTTTGGCTGAAGCTTTGGGCTCTAAGTGCCGATCTGTATGCCCGGGAGTGTTCCTAGCACTATTCCCTGGGCTATTCATGAGACCGCAGGGAAGAAAGTGGTGTAGGGAAGAGCTCAAATTTATTTTGAGAGGGATAACTTCTGGATTGAATAGAGTTGATACGGGTACAGAAGTCATGAGGCAAGGGAGCAAGGGGGGATAATCAATCCATATGCAACCTTTTGGGATGTGGAAGAAGCCAACCTTGCCATGTATTCATGCAGCGCTTCTCTTTCATTTTATGTCAAAAAAAAAAAAAACAAACCCTAAAAGAACGTTAGGATTCTTCTATAGACTGTGATCAAATAAGTTCCTGAAAGTAATAATGATATATTCTCTCTCAAAGAAAAGAAAGTTTATTTGACTTACAATTATATTATATTATCACTGACCCATCTGTTTTAGGTTAGGGGAAAGGCTGGTATGGCAGAGGTAATATTTACCATGTTCCAACCATATTCAAGGGTTTGATGAACCCTGAAAAAAAAGTGATAAAGAAAAACAGAAATCTGCAAGGAAAAACAAGTAAGAAATATGGTGGATAGAAATGGTCTATTGCTCTCCCTAGACACATTTAAATGAAGAAACATCCAACAACATCTTGATTACTGGACATCATGATACAGAAAGGTATGATAGGAGCCAAGTACAATCAATCAGAATTCCACTTAGGACTGAAGATGACTGAACAGTGGAAAAGACTCCAAGATGATGAATCATTAACTAAAACTGAGGCAAAAAAGAGATAAAGAAAAAAAAATCTAAACAGGCAGTTAGGTAGAATCAGCCAAAGACAGTTGTCCTTATGAACACAGACACAGAGAAGAACAAATGTTACTGGAATACCTTAATTTATTGACCTTGGCTTTTAACTAGAAAGCATTCATCATAATTATCAGAGTCAAATAAGCCCTTTCTCACCACACAAAATGATTAAATAGTTTGACTTCACAATGGTAAATACAAGTGTAAATTTCTTTTAAAGCTAAACTATAAGAAAAGAAGGCTCAATGAAATTAAGAAATTAACAAAAGATTCTCACACTCTCCATGTTGTAAATAAATAAATAAAACCAGGAACACCGACACTGGGGCTATGTAACTAGCACTGGTTATTTCAGACACACAAAGTTTAATAATTGCCTTCTGAGCATGTTTTTGGTCCACATACAGTGAGAGGACAAATATGCTGAGTGATGGTCAACAGCTCAAATTCAATTTTAACCTGTGGTAAAAATGTGACAAGATTGATAGTAATGTGCCATCCATTCTCATCAGTCACACTTAGTCCTCAGACTTCTATTATCCACAAATCCTGCTATACAATCAAAGAGGGAGAACTACTCAATTATTTATTAAAACTGACACCATCAATTACGATCCCATATAAAAAGTCACCAAGCAGCCATTTAAAGAATTAGAGTGTACATTTTGATAACTTTTGACCAGGTTAACAATCACTCTGGTTTGGGACCGTGTTGGAAGCTCTTCTTATATGTTTTATGCCTGGGAAGCTAAGCTTGAAAAAGTAACACTTCCTGCCACTATAAAGTAGGTCTTTTATTTCTGGCTGACAAAACCCTCCAATAATTCCTTTTTCTTTTTTTTTTTTTCCCTTCCCCTCCCTCATATCACCTTTTGAAATAATCAGACAAGCTTGCAGAAGCATACCTAAGGCAACAGCCTTGGAACAGCGCTTCCACATTGGAAGGCCAGCAACAGTGACCATCATCAATGCCAAGAGCCCCAGAAAATTAAATGGGGTACAGCTGCTATACCATGGCAATCAGCTACACTTGCCTTGTTCCATTTCAGCACATGAAGGCCCTTTTAATTTACACATGATTTTAATGAAATTTCTATCACCTTTTAACATCAGTGTTATTAAGTTCATGCTTTAAGAGACGTGAATAACTATACTACTGCTGGGCAGAAATTCCAAAATACTAACACAACATTGCATTCAGAAGCGTGGGTTACATTCTCAAAACATCCTGTCTAGACAATTATGGAAAACCATGGCCCACTGAGGTACTTCCCAGCATAACTTGGTGGCCCTTGTTCTGAGTAAATACAGCCCAAAGACAGCTATGAAAGTCTCTCTTTCAATAGCACCAATTTCCCAGTGGGGAAACCTCCAAGTAATCTAATAGACAAATGAAATATAACCCCTCATATATATGCCCAGCATGGAAAGCCTAGATTCACACAGTTTCTATTTGGTATGCTGTAGACTGGACCTATTAAATTAAACATGCCAGGACAGTCTGCTGGCACTAAGGCCAGCCAGCTCAGAACAGCCAGTCCATACTCCTTTACCCTTCAAAGTATACAGCCGTTGGATGGGACTCTCCTTCAGTCTCCCTTCTCCAAGGCACACTCAGAATTTCTTCAGGAGAATACTGGTGGATTATGTGCAAAGCCTTGCCAGATGGTTCTAGTAAGTTAGTAGTATTAATAACAACAGTCCAAAAATGCATTCTGCAGTTGATCATTTTATCCATATAAACCTGAGTGACAAGTCCAGAGGGCCCATCTTCTCTTTGTAGCAAGAAGGGAAAGAACATGAACAAATAAACAAAGGGAGTTAACTGAAGTGTCTAGGACAAACCATGAAACACTACAAGGGATAGACATCTAGTTACCAAAAATATTAAATAGCTAGTTTTCATAGTACTTAGGAAGAAAAAACAGAAGCTATCAGAGCAAGAAACATCCTCTCAGCTTCAAGTACCCAAAATATTTTTGTTTGTCTTAATGCTATTGCTATTTTAGGTAATTACCATTACAAGGAGTACTTTTACCAAACCCTTGCCACTTGTAACCCAGTAAAGTCCCCATGAATACACTCAGTTTTTTCTCTAATTTTCAACATCTATTATCAACAAGATTACATGGTTAATATAGACCCTTTTAGTTTCTGTGGTATGAAAAGGCCACGGCTATGTCGCAAGCTCTATTACTAGCATTTTTAATGGTGAACAGGTTCACTAACCACAAGGTGTAAAAAAAGTTTTTGCTTAAACACATGACTATTTACAACATGAATGTTTATACAGGAACAAACTTGCTGCAAAGGTGTTCATGTTAAATTTATCCTCTGGATTGGTTACTTAAAATTGGTTAACAATTTAAAAGCTATTTTCAAAAGGTTTTTCAGCAATATTTATTTCTTACATGAGGAATCCTGTAGCTGTTTAGGACAGCAAGTATCTCATTTAAACAGTACTTGGATCATCAGCAGCAGGACACCCCTCTCCTACTGTTACCGTTCCCTAAAACAATGTTGAAGTTTCTCTGCCTGCTCTCAGTAAACTGTAATTAAATAATAAAATTCCAACTTAAATAACAAAATTACTGAAGCAAACTACTCAAGTCAAAGTCAAAAGCATTAACTCTTACAGCTTCAATTTAAGAGAACCAAAGCCTCACAGTATGGAATGGACCAAACTGTCCACAAATGATTAAAACGATTTATAAAGTTACTGGACTGCAAGGAGCAACTGGGGTTTTTTTACATAAATATATATATTTGATCAAATTGAAGCAAGGAAAAACAAAACCTATCAAAATGATGCAAAAACTGTATTCCAGATTGATCAATATACTTAGGCTTAATGCGTAAACCTTCAAAGAATCTCTGAGATTTGAAGTTAGGTTTTAGTTTGGGGGTTTTTCTTTAACAAGAAGTTCTGAAACAGAAGAAACATTGTTTAAAAAAACCACATGCTCATAAATTTTTAAACTTTATTCCTAAACTTTGTAAACTTCTAAAGAAGTTTTGATAACAAATTACATGTATGCGATATTGACCCCCATGCACTTTGGCAGGGTCCCAGATTATTTGTCAAGCAAAAAATCATCATATAATTGTTTTTTTTAATGTGGTCTATATACAGAATTAATGTCTCCCAACCTCTTAGCTACACATCCCTCAGATAATTTCTTCTTTGGTGAAAGATGCTTCTATTTTCCATCTCAGGAAAGTACTCATGCCTTTTAAGAGTCATCTTCTGAAACTTAGTACGTTTGAAACTCAGTGCAATGTGACAGGACTGCAATGAGCCAATACAGATCCAGACTTTTTATTAGTGTATTCAGGGCTAGTTCTTTATGTAACCTACAGAGTGCTCAACGTGTCATCAGCAAGGCCTTTTTTTTGACGATTGAGTACCACTGTAAGGCAATTAAAGTTTAAGTGTATAATTTACTCCTTTTTTTGGTTGATCTACTTAGTTACTGCTTTTAGAAGAAAATTAAAGGACCAGAATGTTTACTGCTCTGATATAAAAGAATATTTTGAGTAATAAATGTGGGGGTTCTTTAAACTGTTTACTACTATTCTGGCCTGCCAGGGAGAGAGTGCTAGTGTAGACAGGGATCCTCCTTCATGCAGACCAGGAGCCACACCACCTCTAATAACAGAGGGTTGGCAATCCTACAGCATGACTCTGAGGTTAAGTGTTGATCGATCTCTTCCTGTATTTGGGGTTGGATGTGTCTGAGTATGTGAAATGGGTTATAAGTTTAGGAGGGATTTCAGCTGCATCTATTTAGAAAGTCTTAAGGTGCTGGCTGGCTCTTAGTTTTTATTCAAAAGGACATGGAACAAATCCAAAGCAGTTCAGTAACTTTCCAGTGTGTAAAAAAACCCCAACTAAATTGTTCAGTATAAAGAGGAGTTCTTCAAGACTTTATATACACTTCAGTAAAACAAGCAAGTGGAAGCACTTAACAGTATTAAACTTCACTGTTATTAAAAGACAACAGTCAGCCAATTTAATTTATTAGAAGTCTGAATATAAAACAGTGCAATCCAGGTGATAAAAATAGTTGCATGCTGCTCAAATGAAGTGGTTCTATAAAATTTTCAATCAAAGACTTAATTAGTGAATTTAAATGTCAGGCCAAAAATTAACTCATTTCAAAAAGGGCAAAATTTGTGCACATCCCTTCCATGGCTTCTCTTAAGTTTAGCTTTTAGTTTCAATCAGTTATCTGCCAACACAAGCCATATTCTGCTCCAAAAAGCAGCACTGCACCTGGTTTATTGAGGTATAACAAAAGCAAAATTTCTAATGAACGTGTTTATACATTACATACAGATAAACTCACAGAATGTGAGCCAACCACCACACATTGTCTGTTTTCAAACTGTATCTCACCTTCATTGTATCAGTCTACAAAAAGGACAGAAACTGAAACTTAGGTTCTTTTAACAACCAACTCAAAAAAATGCTGGACTATTTACGCCTTTCAACAAGAAAAAGGAAACAAACAACCCAACCCCGAAACCAACAAACAAATTACAATTTAGTTATCACAGAATTCCAGAAAATGGTTGGCAAGGTCCTCCCGCCTAAACCCCCAGTTTAAGCAGGGCCACCTCCAGCCAGTTGCCCAGGACTTTGTCCATACTTCTTTTGAGTATCTTTGAGCATGGAGACCCCACAGCTCCCTGGGTGAGCTGTGGCAATGACTGGTCAACCTCACAGTGAAAAAAAGTGTTTTCTGATGTTCAGACAGAGTCTCCCGTGTTTCGCTTTTTGCTTGTTGCTTCTTTCC
The DNA here is from genome assembly GCA_008694505.1 of Cyanoderma ruficeps. NCBI lineage: Eukaryota > Metazoa > Chordata > Aves > Passeriformes > Timaliidae > Cyanoderma > Cyanoderma ruficeps. The sequence goes on from VZDJ01000782.1 coordinate 13,982,149, forward strand.
CTACCACTTGGCACATCTGAAAAGAGCCTGGCTTCACCTTCTTTACACATTCTTGGCATTTACACTTCACTTGCATGAGATCTCCCTGAATTTTCTCCGCTGTAGAGAATTTCATTTTACAGAAGCTGTAGAGCAGGTGCCATCAAAAATGATGTAGTACAACATATGTTTATCTTGCCTCCAAAAATATCTTTTGGGTTAAAGTAAGATTCCTGTCCAATAAAATCACTGAAACCAATAAAATTTGAAGAGGTGAAGAAGTTAGCTATGATTAGTTGATATTTTCCCAACACACTACTTAGTTTTTGGACTTTCTGGGATTTTTTTCTTCAGGAAGAACTAAGGAATAAAGAAGCAAAATGCACACCTAGCTGCAGGCTTGCCTATCTCTAATTTCACTGTTCAAGAAAAACACATAATTTAAGACTACTTTGAGCTGCAATGGTAAAAAAGTTGAAAGGACAAGAAACAAGGTTTACATTGATTCAGTTTAAAAATCAATAGACTTAATATAGCCCTAAATAGGACAGAAACTAAACAATTAAAAATAAAATTAGCCACATTTTAATTAAAATCAGTTTAAAACTAATGCAGCCAATTCATCAGCTTTTGTAGCCTGCATATTTAGAAAAACTTGATGATTCAAGTCACTGTGTCAGAGGTATGAAAGAACACACAGCAGAAGCTGGAAGAGCATAAGGCTTGCAAGCCAACTGTTTTGCTAAAAGGTGAGTGAAATGGTGGGCAAAATTTTTCTGTAAACTCAGTGGAAATTTTAGGACTGAATGGCACTTACTTTTAGAAAACACATACTAATACAATGTCTCTCCACATATAAGCAGAATTTTACCTTTTTCTATTTAATAGACAAGCATTTTTTGTTTCTTTTTGGGTTTATTTTTTTGTTTTAAAACTTGTTTCCAACAAATTCAGCAAAGTAAGATTGAAAAGCAGTAGCAGGAACCATTATGCAATTGAGTCTTCTCCCCATTACTTATCACACTGCACTGCTATTTCCAATTCCATTTTGTGTCAATCGATACACAGCCAGAAAGAGTGCCTATTTTGTAGCCTTTACAATTGCTACAATATAAATGCTGAAGTTACTTACCTATATCTTTGATAAACATCCGATTAAACATTTTATTGCTCAAAAGCAATTGTCTTTCTGCCAGATATTTTTTCCTTTCTTCATTATTTGCATGAAGCATGCTCTAATCAGTTCAGTAGTTTGTATAAGACACAGCATTCACCACACTTCTACAACACGTCCATTCATCCCAGAAAAAAAACCCCTTTCATGTATATTTTTCTTAGTAACTCAGTGTAAATGGCCACTAAAATCTGACATTATCAGTGCCCCTTACGATAAGAAAAATGAAAGCATATCCTGGAGTAAATTAATAACCCAGCTAGACAGCTTCTGCAGTTGGACAGTCTCACATCACTGTGCAACTTACTAATCATGTCCGCGTGTTTTCTCTTTGAAACATTCTTCTATTGCTGAGCTACAATAAACAAACCATGTATGGCTGATTATGCCACTGCACTAACAATTATGAGTTGGCCCTTTTCCATTTTGCTTGTTAAAATCTGCATTAGTCATGTGGAAAGCTACTAAGCCATACAGACTCTAAAAATATTACAGGAACGTATGGAAGTGTTTAGGACTGAAAACAAGCCTATTAGGCACTTATGTTTCTTAGCCACAGGACTATAACTCACATGAAATACCAGAATTAACAAACAAGTGGTCTCTTGCCAGTTAAGTACTAAACTGTCCTCCTACAAAGCAATAATATGCAGACACCTTAGCCACAAATTTATGAATTGTCATGGAAAAAAAATCATCCCCTTGACATAAACCGCGAAGGCAAGTTTATTTTTACTTCCTAAAGTCTTGAAAGTGACAATTCTATAATTTTACTGTGTTTTGTGTAAATTCTTGGCATATTTATAATATAGTCTGTCTAGTAGAATTACATCAGTTATTAATTTAGTCCAGAAATTGCATCAAATTAACATCCTAAATATTTTTTAAATATTTTAAAAAACCCAAACAAACAGAACCCGCCTACTTCACTGGAATATTAGCAACAAACAAATTGCTAAACATAGATGGGAAGTTTTCAGGTGAATGCGGAAAGTCAGTTTGACAGTGCAACAAAGAACAGCAATGCAAGTATAAAGATATTTACTGTTGTATCAAAATTACCTAGAAGTTCTCAAGGCTAAGAAACTTCTGCAACCCATAATTTTCAAACATCACAGGAGGAAAAAAACATCCTCCCGAGGGGTAGCAGGTGGAATGAAGTGCATGCATTCTATTCAATTGAAATCCTTTAAAATCCACAGTAAAATCTTAACCTTGAAGACCCTTGGATAAAAGGGGTTATGTAAATTGAATGAAGTCAGTCCCAGATTTTGGGACAGCCTCATTGCTTTCTGGAATACAGAACTGCATTGCTGCATACAGCCGATCATCTTCCTTAAAAAGCCATGAAGCTACCAGAAATACAAAAAAAAAATTCAACCTTCCAACTTACAGCAATATTTGCATGTTTCTGCACTGTTTCTCTGGGTTTCTCTAAGCTGTGTTTCCAAACACAGAGGAAAAAAAATTGAGGTTATCTTTTAAATCACAATGAGATACATGGAGCACGGACTAACTCTAAGAACTCGCAAATCCTGGTACAGATTGCAAACCTATCAGGTGTGCTCGTAAGGTCAGGTCACAGTGAATAAGGAGTCATGTGTAAGGTAACAGTGCAACTGCTACAAGCAACCAGCAACATAAAAGAATTAATGTGTTGACAAGAGGAACTCAAGTTTAAAGTACTTCCCTTCAGCCCACACGCGGTGGGAGGAGGAACCCACTCCTAGTAAGTTCTGTAAATACTCAGCATTTTTTAGTACAGGGTCCATTAGCGGTATTTATACACAGTGATGACCTCATTCTTTAGCACAGTGAATAAATATGAGAGAAAAAAAAATAAAGTATTTTGGCTGTGTATTTATCAGCGTTTGGGCTCATTTAAATACTACTTGAATAACAATTATCTTTCTCAGCTGAGCACAGCATCAGGTTGGCAGACTGTGCTTCACTTCTTCTCAAAGTGACAATTAACCTTGATATCAGTCTGCAAAGTGCTCTGTAGTGGCAGCAGAATAAAATTATCATTATCATATAAATCATAAAGATTCTGCTGAAGCTGAGATAGCTGTCATCCCTCAGCTATTTGTATTCAGTAAGGAGCAAGCAGGTTGTTGTAGAACATCTTCAGAATGCGTCATCCTAGAGCCACCACATTGTGAGCTTTTGAGGATGCATTTGTAGCCACCTGAAAATGCAAGCCCCACATGTATGCCAAAAGACTCATGGTTAATATACATTACTAATTAAATATCACTTTGGGAGGTTTGCGATGCAGAAGGCCATTACACTTGAATCACGAATTTAAATCTGATTTACACTACAGTAATTCCGGACACAAATGAGATTTTCAAGTTGATTATGTGATGCCTATCAGTTAGACACTCTTCCATAGCAATGACAGTTGTGATCACCTGGCATTATTCTTCAAAGTCTACTGTTTACAAACAAACAAAAAAAGTAGCAACAAAAACCCCCGAATTAACTTGGTTAATGCTGATCAAAATTCAAAATAGCCCTCTTGCATTGATACCTAATCTCTGTGTTGACAGACTGTTCAGGAATGTACTCAGACAACTAGAATTGTAGTAGTCGTGTCCACAACAGCCCATTGAAATCCTGCATTATGTAAATATGTCTTCCCTTCTAGGCAGTCTGAACATGCAGGAAAGAAGAAAATTGAGCCGTCTTCTCTAAAAATTTCCCACCTTCAAACATGTCATGACAAACGACTGTGAAAATGTTTACAGCCATTTTTGATATGACACTTCATTTTTGTAACGTGCACACTGTGTGTCAAAGTGTTTTACTGTTCTTGCTGCTACCAACAGGACATTGCTGTGAATAAGACATGGCAGTGAAGCAAGCCCTCTCTTAGAAATAGTTTTACAGACTGACAGAACTTATTTTATGTGTAACAGAACACAAATAAACAAACAGCCAATTATGAGGAAGGACACCTTCAGTGTTGGGTTTTTAACTCCCACTAGAGCCAAGTATTTTCTCTGAGCCAAACTACAGCAGATCTCATACAAGTTCCTTAGGAAAGGGAGACAAAGAACCCACTCTTTGTACCCAAGGCACAAAGTGACTCCAGGATTGTTTTTGGCAGGCAATGTGGCATATTGTATGCAGGAGATACAAGAAGCCACGGTTGTGTTTCTGACCCAGCCAGCAATATGAGTTCTCAGAGAGGTGCAATGCCAAGAAGCACACTCCCATGAAGTATTTTGAATGAGCAAACCCAAGTGTGTCCCACAATGCCTGCTGCAGAAAAAGCAACGTCCTCCAATGTAACATGGAGCTAGGCTAACTTTTCTCCTGTAATCAAAAGCCAGATGCTCTTCCAAGAAGGGTTCAGTCATGAATGCCCTACTTTTCAATCTATCCAACAAAATCTGAAATAATAGGAAGGTCCATTTTTCACACTAGAGTCTTTCTCAAAATTCCTGCGGAACGCTTGAGCCCAGTTAACTCCGGCCAACAGTTTAACCTAGAAGGCTTAATGAATCCCATCCACAGTTACTTCATGCTGCTGCAAAACCTGGCACTGCGTTCATTGCAGTGATTCTCAAACCAATGTTCCTATGAATCCAGCCTGGCAGCAAGCCCCAAATTTAGAAGGTGTTTTTTTAATCCCTGGTTTGCAACTCTAAATGCCACAGTTATGAGCTTAGCAATCAATTATTTATATCAACAAATCTGAAATTGCACACTAGGCAGACATCTAAGTTTTCAGTCTTCAACTTCTCTGAAAATTAAACGTGCTACATTCCATCCATCCATCTTCTCTGCAAGAGTTATAACATGCCTAATTTGTAGGCAATACACATATTTATCCCATTTAGGCTACCTAAGATAGTAAATAATGAGACTCTATAGAATTTTAAAATTCTCTGGATCCCATCTATGGTAAAATGACCATACAGTTGACACCATATTATCCCAAGCATACTATAATTATCTTTAAAGAATATTTATCTATTTAGCTTAGAAGTATAGAATCCCAAATACTGCCTTCTTACGTGTAAACAGACTAATCATAAACTAGTCTAATAACACACTTTAAAATAAAAGCCACTTTAGAATTAAAACACCTTAAAGAGTAAAATCCAGTTTGTTACCACAGGTTTTTTACATCACCCATAGAATTATGATATATGCAGAAGATACTGCACTGCTGTCACAGAAAGAACAGAATTTCCCTTGACAATTTTAAAGTTGTAATAAAAAGGATAAAAAATCTCTATTAGATTTATGATGTGATATTCAGTGGTGTTTACCATGAATATCTCCCAAACAAAAGTTAAATCAAACATCAGCTAATCTGGCAGAAATAAAAAGCCCTCCCCCAAAAACCAATGTGTACTAAAAATAAGGCAATCATTTTGAGAGAATGGAATTATTCACCATTCCGCCACTGCATAACAACATTATTTTCTGATAAAGAAATTTCACTATGAAGTCACTGCTGAAATTTTATACAAAAAGACTGCCTACAAGATAATCCAGAATAAATGCCTTTAAAAGCTTGAAAATTCTTAGAGGCTGTACTAAGCTCCAAATTCCATAAAAGTTCCAGTAAGATATAAATAATTAAAAAACCTAATACAACAATAACATCCAAACCAGAAAAAATCTTTAGAAATTTAAGTTGTTAGCTGTGTCGTTCCTCCAAGAGTAATTGCTGTAAAAATGTACAGCTTATTCTTCAAATACAATTCAATCTACTAAATTGAACACAAACCCTTGTATTTCAATCTTACTTTGAGAATCATCTTGGCCTCCACAATATTTACAACATTAAAAGGCTACAAGTGTCATGCGAGCATATTATCACTCACCTACAGCCCTCTCTAGGCACAGTATGCATCTCAAGTTAGTAAAGGCCACATAAATACGGCCTTTGTGCCAAGCAGACAGTAAATTACGTATTTGACTACACATTTCTCCCTTAAAATCCAGAATGTTAACATTAATCAGAGGAAACTTCAGATTCTGGCATAAATTTGACTATCTCATAAAAGGTAATATTTAAAATACATAATGCCTTACCACACAAACACGAGCTGCCATATGTGAGGCACTGCTAAGCATGGTTTCTATTAAGCCAATACACTGTAACTGGCTTCTTTCCAAGCAACATGGAAGTATTTAAAAACCCTGTTTAATCCAATTCCACAGCCTTGAAACAAAAATAACGTGTTGCAAGAACTGTTAAAATGAAAAATTAAAGGCATGTAAATAAGTGGGAAAAAAATTTGTCAGAGAAAATGAAAACAAAGATTATTTCAAGGAGATATCTTAATTGCAATTAGTAACATTTGGCATGTTTATGATATGATTCAAAGCTGCAGCCAATTAGATACCCCAAAAAGCTTGTAACAAAGCTGCAAATGTGTAAGTACAGCATAAATAAGTTTTATTGCTCACCAAGAAAACAGCATCCAGATCAATTTCATAGTTTGTTTCCAAAGTATTCCAAAGCATGCTCTGTTACTAGTTCATGACTTTTTAGTCCTAAACTGCAGCTTTTCTGCCAGGAGATTTTGGAAAACAATCTCATTAAATTCAATCTATTAATTCTTAGTATGCACACATTTCATACATACCAAGACCAAAAGAAAAATTACAGCATTGCCTCAGACTGTCATGACTACGCAAAAAACCCCAAAACAAGACCAGCAACAAGAAAAAGCCAAAACAAACAATACCCCCCCCCCCCAAAAAAAAAGCCCTAAATGCATTAAAAGTTAATAGCTGTTGGCAAGCTATACAACTGTAGTATTGGAACTGACAAAGACTGATTTGTTTTTTAACTGGATTTCCAAGTGGAGGGGATTTAAGTATTACAGGGAAGAGCAGAATTCAAATTCTGCTCAAATGTGGTTTACTGAAGACAACAGTGTTAGGCAGTTATGAGATTGTGCCATTTATTGAAGAAAACAAGTATTTCATTATGCTGTCAGTCCCAACCAACAGACAAAATATCTTCCATTTCCCTCATTTATTCAATAATGAGTAAATTACTAAAGGGTAATGAGCTGCTAATAAAAGCATGGTTTTTTTTCATGATTCTCATGAAATGGGAGTGTCTGCTTGTTCAGTGCAAGAGTACCTACTACAGTCACACTTTCAAATAATTCTCCATCAAATTCCTGTAAAGAAATTGACCTTTACATAGTTTTCATACTAGAAATTAGTCTACATTTAAAGAGAAAATATAAAAACCTCACAAAAATAGCTAACTATACATAAAATCTACACATTCATGTATTTCTTTGCAAAGTCTGCTAGCAATGATGTAAAGTCTCAGTCAAGGTGGTTTTGCTTCCCTTGCTGGCAAGCAATGCTTGTTTATTTAATGCACTTATTTTAGGGGTTGGGGGGGGGGAGAAGGGGTTTTTTGTGTGTGTGTTTTATGAGGGTTTTATTAAGGAGATTACAAAAACATGCATATAAAATATAAATTTTATAAATCAAATTCTGGCTCATAGGAAAAACAAAAAAATGAAACAAAAAATCTCTCACCCTAAACCAACACCTTTGTTTAGCTATTCAGGAGTAGGGAAAAGAAATGTCTATGAAAGGTGGTTTGAAAAATTCTAGAGCTGAAAGCATTGGGGACTGCTCTTGTACACTGTAGGAGACTGACTTATAAAGACCAGCTGCAACTCAATATGAAGCTGCTGAAAAAGAATTTCTCTGTTCAGAATTCCCCACACTAAAAGCATCAAAGTGTTTCGTTTTACCCTTGTTACAGTTCTTCACACCACCTTCCCCAACTTACAATTTAAACCAGAGATTTAGTCATCTTCTACACTAAGCACATTGCAAATATCAAGGAACCCTCTCATGTCAATCAGAGGCTGCTTTTTGAGCATCCCTCTGCCCTTTCCTGTTTCAAGGAATGTGGGATCTTCTGGACCCCTCCTTATGCCCCAGTCTCACTTCCCTGCTTCAGCTGTGCCATAGGATGCCCTCTGGCATCCCCCCAACCTTCCAAATCTCCACTCACACAGTGCTTGCTGAAGTACTCTTATTCTTCTCTAACGCTAGTTTCTCTTTTCTTCTCCTCCTGGGAGAGAAGTTGTCTTGATTCAAAAACTGGGAGAACTGGCAGGAATCATGTAGAGGTATTGTTAAGCTGGGAGGTATTAATGGGTGTTGTCAGACAGTTCCTTACATCGTCATCACTGAGTGAAGTTGCCAGACCTGGCAGGCGGCCAGCGGCAGGTTCTCCTTACTGCCTTTCTTTCTTTTATTACCTCTCCTGCCTTCACGAAAGTTGCCAACATCTCAAGCCACCAATGGCCACAACACATCCTGAAGCTTTCAAGCATTGCATGAAACCAATCCTAAAATCACCCCGCAACCACAGGCAGTAATGCAATCAAGCAGATATTGGAAACTCAGTTTATTCAATGAAAAACAAACAAAAAAATCAGTGCTCTCTAATAATTTTTCATATCAAACATATAGTTTAAAGATATCGGATCGCTAAAAAAAAAAAATCAGCTGTATTTTAGAGGGCCTTCCAAGTACACTGCATCTTGACACATGGAAGACCTATGAAAAAGAACATCTGTGTTATTTTTAAAAAATAAATGCTTTGCAAACAATATGTCATCGAAAGGCTACTTTTACAGTGAAAATGAACAGATTTTTTAAGAAATGTTTTAATAGTTACATACTTCAGAGTTTAAACCACAAATTATGACTCTGCACTGTCTTAAAAGAAAATAACTAAATGAATGAAAAGTTTACATATCAAAAATTAATTCTTTTCATCCAAGGTACTTCAAGGTACCAAGGTAATAAAATCTAAAAACATCACCAATTAAAAACCCCAGCAATCTAATCCAAGTGACAAAATACAGTACGACTGCTACTATGAAATATAATCCCAGTGTGATTGCTAACCTGCATATCTTTGGGACATGTTTCTTGCTGCTTTTGAAGCAGAAAGGGACTCAAAAGTAAAACACAAAGCAGTTGCAGTGATTACTCAAATTTTTCAACTATCCTTATCCTTGATTTTTGATACATCACGGATTTAAAACCAACAGGATCCTGCACCCTAGTATAAACCACTTCCATGCTTATCTTTTTGACTAAGTTTTGCCACTTATTCTGAAGAGATCAGGCTAAGGTATATACAGCGTTCTGTGCCACATGTTCTCAAGAAGGTGACTAGCAGCAGATCAAAATAAGTCACCACAGGCAGACAGTAAACTCCATGAGTAACACAATGGGAAGGGAGCCTAAATTCAGACTAGATATATTTGCAAAAAAAAAGTTCAGAGAAATCATTTCTCCTCTAGTTTTTCATCCTGCTCACACATTAGCATCACATGCATCACAGCCATGTGCCTGTGGCAACAGACTGATGCCTCCCCAAGACAAACAATCAAAATCACTGAGCACAATTGCAGGGTAGATACTCGCTGTACCTGCTGCTCCAGGTCCCTCCACTTCTCTCCTGCATTTTAGAGCAAGGCTGACCATCTTCTCCCTCCCAGTCTTTCCCTGATATTGTGCTCCCTTTTGTTTTCTGCTCCTGACACTTGTGCCAGCTCCTTCGCTTTAAAGTAGCACTAGGTAGGAGTTGAAATGTGACCTCAAGAACAGTAACTGAAATTGCTGGAATTCACAAAATCCCATGGAGTTGTGAAGATCCCAGCCCCAACGTTTCAGCAAAAACAGAGTCAAAGCAGTATTAAATAGAAATGTTGGACTCCATACAGTCATTAATAACACAAGAGAGATCCATGAGGCACACTGACCGCTCTCCCTAAGTCAAACTGAAAATTTTGCCATTCCACTTGGCTCTTCTCAACATCATCCCAAAAAGAACTGTTTAAAATATTATCAGTGTGATTAGTTTTGAAAAGCAAAATACTACAATCACATATGCTGGTTGCTTATCAATTTTGCAGACGGTATAAAAAGCAATGAATTAATGCAATGATTCCAAACAAATGGAAGAGATAAGACTATGCACAGGATTTTAAACTGATTGTTTTGGAATTAGAGTAATTCTGCCCACTTAGCTGCACAGTCCTTCATAGTATATTTCTGAGCCTCAAGCATTACCTATATTGCTAGAGGGTAAAGGAAATGAAATGTAAAAAAACATAATAGGAATTGCAGCAAATACACAGAAAAGAAAATAATGGTGAAAAGTAGACTAGAAAACACCAAAAGAAAACATGAAGGGGAAGATAGGTAATATCAGTGACTTAATAGGAAAATTTTGAGCATTTGCTCCAAGTGGTGTCCACAGAGAGCTGCTATTCACTTCATGCTGGCTTTCCTTGTTTCCAGCTGCTAAGTTCACATTGAAAGAAGCTAAAAATACATGAAATACTTTCCAAATATTATTTTCCCATGTAAGCAATTGGTATAAGTTGCCACAGAGATGTTGTCCTCTTGCCAGTGAGAAGGGAACTAGTATACAAGAAGTTGTATTCTATGAAATCTTTTGTCTTTTGCACAATGCAGCCGAAAATATGGGGAAGTTTGAAAAGGCATTATTTTAGCTACAAGTATTTCCAACTGTTCCTCTCTTTCAGCAAGGCAATAGAGGAAAATGAAACTTAAATATGAGGATCTTATCACCTGTGAGAAAAGCCATACTCTGCACTACTCAGGAGTATAATACGTGTGCCATTTCTAGCAATCAAGCTTTGATATTTCAATGAGGGGGAAAAAAAGACAAGAGTGGCAAATATCTACAATTTAGGTATACCATCTCCTGACAAACTGAAATTTCACAATGCTGCAGATTTAAAATATAAATGTACCTGCTTTGCATTCAGGACTGTCCATGAGAGTAAATTCAGCTCAATACAAAAAGTAAAATAGGGGGAGGCATGGGACAACACATACTGAAAACCATCCAGTTCTTCCTGTTAAATGTAAAGTGTAACAGGCTTTTTTATGACATGCCTTCCTCCAAAAATAGCAATGATTACACTGCTCAACTCCCACGTCCCCCCTCCTCAGCTTGGCTTTTTTACACGTAGAACATTATATATTCTCAGTCCTGAAGAAGGAGCCAAAGTTTGTGGAGCCAAGAGGACTCTCTCCATCACCCAGTACCCAAACTACAGAAAAACAAATAGGGAGGCAGGCAACTCTAATTTCTTATGGTATTACATCTTCTTTTAAAGCCAAAGTGACAGATTTTTTAGGAACTCTGAAACCCACAGCTATCCACAGTTTCGGAAAGATGCTGCAAGCCCCAGCAGTGATAATCTGCCAATTCCAAGGCATATTTGTGAGCAAGACTTTTTTTTGTCTTCCAAACAAACACAAACACAGTCTATTCTCTTCACAGGGGTGAGACAGGGGAAACGTTCGGATCACAGCTGCTGCAGCAGTGGAAGCTGCAGCTGCCTTGGAGCTTGTAGCGACTGTGTAGCCTACCATGCAATTGAGGGATGCTACTTTGCTACAGATACTGCTCCATTTAGGGCTTTTCTCATGAAGGGGAGAAACCTGAAGCTTTGGCCTGCTGTAGTTAATGAAAAGTCTTGCAAATCATCTTGCAATACTCAGCATCTAAGCTCCAATTCAGCTAAACAGCCTTCCTATCAGAATTTTCTAAGTGGCTACTTAAGATAGCTGTATTCTTGAATAATACTTTTCTCACATCTTCTATGACATTTAGTTTTCAGAATTATCACGTTCCTATTGCCCCGTCATGATTTATTTTATATATGAAAGAGTACACACAGTGAGGGCAAGATGGAATCACAACCATTTCAAGTGGCCTACACCTGGAATGAACTTATCTTTATGAAATATGATTGGGCTTTTTAATAGAAAAAGCTAACATGTCTTTTAACAATGACCTAAATTTCACTGAAAACAAGAAAGGATGTATCAATACTTTAGTGTAAGATATACTGTATAACAGCTCAGCTTTCCCCATTATTCTAAAGAATCATGCCTGACTGATGTATTTATTTTGTAATGTTTAACTATAATAGAAAATAGATTAAATTCAAATGAAAACACTGTTTAGACTATGTCAACAAAGCATAAAACTAAATGAAGTGATTCTGTATTGATTATAAAAACATATTTACTAACAGTGAAGTTACTAATGGTTATCTATCAAGATCACAACATGAAGTAATTCTGCATCTTAAGAACTGTGTTAAAGCAGCAGACACATGAAGTTAGCTGTAATTTTGTGATTTTGCAAAACAGCATCATGGAGTGCATTTTATTGCTGTTTTATCATTAGTGTAAATAATTCAACAAACCCAGGAAACCTCCAGCTCACTTGTTTTTTCTGTAAATTGCAAGTCACCAAAGGGCTTTCCACTCAGACAGCCACTGCTTACTATACACTTGCTAGCAAAAAAAAAAATCAAAAATAATAGTATCTTGTATACTGAAACAACTCCTTTGTTATAAAAAGAAGGCTTCAGAAAACTAGAAATGACACTGCTGTAAAAACCTGCAAGCCTTTTACTCTCAGTTCAAAGACTTAAGCATTCTTCTACAACAGCCAGAAGTTTCATATTCATCTCAGCAAATCAATCCACTAATAGGAATCAGTCATCAACACGGAAGTAAAATCTGCCACATGAAACAGTTTTGATGTGATTGAAGACTCACACACAGTCGTAAGCATGACAGAACAGCTTAGCTATTAAAATGTTTTATCCAGCAAAAAACTGTTCATCCTAATTGACTGAAATACTCATTGAATGCTATTATTGCAAGGCTACTTCACTAAGCAGCACTTTGGTACACAGCCACTTGACTTAAATCTTGAGATTCAGCACAACCACATCAAATCTTATTAGAGTATTTTCTTACACATACTTTTGTCAAGAGACCAAAACAATAAAGCTGACTATCATTTTTACTACCAGTTGCTTAGTTAATTTGATACTGAAACATACTGGGATTCATTATAAAAGCTGCATGCAATCAGCCATTTCTATCAATCTTTCTTTTTAGTGCATTAACAGAATGAAACCTACTAACCACATCAGTGGAAATGGGCTGGCTGGACCGGGTGGAAACTATTCCTCTGCACTGAGCTCAACCTCTCATCATGAGAGGTGCAGTAGCAGGGCCTCCTTTAAACAGCAATGTGCAGCCCTGGCCCAGTTCCAACACTGACCATATGTCACCAGCTGACAGATAAGAAGCCGAGACAGCCATCTGAAAACAACTGTATACAGCCCCAGCCACCAGACAGCGAGGGTTTCAAGGTCTACCTCATCATTCATTTCAAAGCCAACTTTAAACATACCAGAAGTAAACATACCTGACAAAAAAAACCCCAACACATCCCCGCACCCCCCCGCCAAAACCAAACCACAACAAAATAAGAAACCCAAACCAAAGAACCGCACAGTCATTATCAGAAAGTCTCTATGACGCTATGCTCTAATTCAAGAAGAGTCCATCAAATATTGCAATTGATTGCCACAAACACAGTCAGAAAACTACTAACCGTTTGTGCCTATAACATTTTCCTTTCCCTATTATATTCACAGTGTGTCAACAACTTGCAAGAGAAAGGAATCAAATATACCAAGCAACTGCCACCAAGATTACGTTACTGAATCAAACAAAATACTATTGATTTAGTATCTGAAATGAAGGGTGATTTTTGTCCTTTATCTATTAATGCATCATGGAGTTCATCCATTTATGCCACTACTTTGGTTGCCACAAAGTATGTCATATCAATTCCTTACATGTAGGTAACATATTATCTATCAGCTCTTATTCCAAAATTACTAAATAATCAACACAAAGGAATAGCAAAAATTTACCCCAGTGCCCTATGCAACTTCCACAGCTCCATGCATTGCATTTCCATATTCCAAATTAATAAAATCCAGGTGAACTTACCTACAGTTCGGAGGAGGGTCTAACGTAATTTCTGCAAGTTCTTTCTGAATTCTTAAGAGAAAACAAAAGGTATAATCAGGACTTTTCTTCCCAGTCTGTTTCTTTCAACTTTATGAACATTTCTACATCAATCAATAGTAACAAAATATAATCATTAGAATTTCTGCTTGAAAGCTGATCTATAATGTCTAATGAAACTGTGCAAGAACATGTAGAAGTAAAAATGAAGTATTTTCTGAAAAATGAACCTCCAATATGGAACAAATGTCATGAGCAACCACCTAGAAAATCACACTTTTTCCATAAGTCAGGATTCTCAGCTCCTTTCCTCACTTACACAATTACTAAATATCGCATATACCATCCTTCTCTATTTCCCCTCTGACTATACATCTCATAGTTCCTGCCCTCCAGAATATTTAGCTTCTCCATGTATATTGTACTAGCAGGGCAAAACTCCCAACTCAAAGGAAAATTGCTCAGAACAAGCCCACCCAGGACTTCATAATCTCCTACATATGGGGCGGCTGATATCGGGTGTCCCAAAGGGAAGTGCTCCAGCTCCCTGGTCAGCCTGGGGACCTGCTGCTGGGCTTGCTCTGATAGCTGACTCCTTTTTACAGAGGGAACAAAATTACAGTCCAATGACATCTGATTAAAGGCAGATAAATCTTTTTCATCTCTCTACGGACTAACTTCTGTTAATACCTCCCAGGAGGCAGCCCAGCCTTTGTCGCTGCCTCACACTGAGCCTGCTGCCTGCCAAGGCCCCCAGGTCCTTCTGAGCAGAGGTGATCCCCAATATCTATCTGCGCAAGGGGTAAGTCCTCTGCACGTAAATGATGTTCATTTGTCCTTGCTGATTTCATGAGTTCTCTGTCAACCTTCTCCTGCAGCCTGGCCAGATCCCTCTGAGCCATAGCCTTGTCCCCATGTGCACAAACTGCTTGTCATCTGAAAACTTCTCAGTGCACTCTGCCACATCCTCCAAGTCACCAATAAAGACATTGCAGGCATCCTGCCAGAGCTCTTCCTCCAGGGAAAGCAACTTTGTTGTTAAGGAACTCTGGACATGCCCAGGCTGACGCTTTCCAGCCAAGTCCTTGAATACCTGATCTCTGCCACAGCTGGCAATGGGGGCTCTTTTCCCTTACACCAGCATCTGCATGACAGCCAGTATCTTGACCTCTGAAGAAATGTCATTATGCAGAATAGGATACAGAGTTCCCAAAGGAACTTGCAGGGTTTTACAGTTCCCAAAGACTTGCCAGAGTATTATACCATAAGCAGGACTGCGAATGCCACCTTCCCTATAAACTATGTCCAAGGCTTTTTTTTTTTTATAGGCTACTTCAGTGCAAAAACATGTACATTTAGAAGGAGGAAGGAAAAGAAAAACAATTCAACATATCCTCAGCATTTTCTTCTTGCCTTCCCCTCCACAAGATTTCATGCACAAAACAGATTGTTATTCCTATTATTTCCTACACTAGAAAAGAAATAATTATACCATTTAAATTCCCAAGATAGGTGCTCAAGCCACAAGCCAAAGGTTCAGGCCTGACCTACACACATATCTTGTTAAAAATGACTGCTACCCATTTTGCATATAAATACGGGTAAAGAAAATGGCTTATCAAAATAAGCATTCAGGTATATTGGCATATATAATATAAAAATGAGCAGTCTAATTCTTTATATGTTATAATCCAAACACAACCTTACATGTTAAGGAGTCTCACAGCCACTATCAAAATTCCCCTTATGGAACTATGAATTGATTTTATGGCTATAATGAATAAATGAACCAACAGCAGTAGAAGAACTGGCCTGAACCAGAAACTCAAGCCTTTATCATTCACATTCTGAAATAATTAGGACATACGTGGGCAAGATTTGTAGGCAGAGGTAATAATCATTTATTAAGACCTGATGAGATCATTGAAAAGATAAAAATACTCTTCCAGATGCTTAGATTTTCTTCTAACTTCTACACATATAAATACAGGCAAAGCAAACGGCTTATCAAAATAACCATTTAGGTATACTGGCATATATATATAATATTAAATGCCCCCACATATACCAATTGCTTGCACCCAACCTGGTGCCATCTGAAAACTTTAGAGCGCATTCTGCCATATCCTCCAGACCACCCATAAAGATTTTATTACAGGCATCCTGCCAGAGTTTTAACTTCAGGGAGAGCAACTTTGTTGTTAAGCATCTCTGGACATTCCCAGGCTGACGCTTCCAAGTCAAGTCATTGAATACCTGATCTCTGCCACAGCTGGGTGTATATATACCCTACATACAGAGCTAGTGTACACCCTACTTACACACAAACTCACAGTTATTTCTGTAGAGGGGGAGAAATTTGATCTTTACTTGCTTTTTCTACTCATTGAGATGTTTGTACCTCCAGCATACGGAATTCCTCCAATAAATATCATAACTTCCTTATAAAAATACAGGCACAGTCTGCTTAATCAAGTACAAAATCATTGTAGTAACGCTGAAAGTCATCCCATTTTTTAATTAGTGAAATTTAAGCACGACAAAAATGCTGTATTAAAACAGTTAGCTCATTTAAACAATGCTAACAAATCACAACTTTTAGAAGGGAGATCTGATAGCTGTGGGGATGCTTAAAATATTTCTTCTGTAAACTACAAAATTCTGCCATGATTTTGAAATTTATACTATCACAAATTCAAACTACAGAACACCTAGGTTGCATGGAAACTTCAATTTTGTGGTTTATAAGTTGCTTTCCTTTTTCAACCTTTTTTGAAGTTTCAGAATGATGGCATTGCACTTTATTATAGAATCAGAAATCATTCCATATCACTTACATATAGTAGTAAAAAACAGTTCATGTCATTAGAGTGAGTATGAGGCATGTCAAGAATAGACTGGCAACTTCAACAACTTCAGTCCTAGATCAAAAACTTTACATTCTTCCTCCTAAATCCTAACCCATGTTCTTTACATTCTGAAAACAAATGGTCTCTCATTTTCTCCATCTGTTCAACCCAAAACTTCTAATGCCAAGAGCACAAAACCGGCCCTTTATCAAGCTATTCTATGATTGAGCAGACGCGGACAAACCAGCTCTCTGCTTCAAGACATAAAAATTGATCAGATGGCACTGTCTATTAATGTTCAAAAGACATCATTGCTCTTGCAAACATCTAAGACAAAGAGATGTTCAATTCATGGTTATTTTAATACAAACAAGATAAACATATTAATACAATACTGTCCATCAATTGCTCCTCAGCAAGATGTCCATGTTTATTCTCCTACTCTGTGGTGTCCCAAACTAAAATTAATTTATACACCTTACATTTCTTTTGTTGCAACCTTAATTTACCTTGCACTCATGCTGAGAGCTTATTCACAAACAGTTTCTGTAGAACAGCTGACACGTAGCTTGTTCACATGTCACAGCATTCAAAGTTACAATTAAATCATCGCACAGCATCCCAGAGAGCCTTGCACTGATAGAGACCTCCAGTGTGCAAGTGGCCCTTTGTCTGCACGTGCTCTGGCACTCGCTCCACATCCCCACTGAGCTGCCCTCAGAACCTGCCACAGCAGAGGACGTGCCTCATTTCCTTCGCTGACCACAGAGGATTCACCGCGAGAATATGCGGCCTCTGGCAACAAAACGTTTTTTTTCAGGGTCCTTTCTGGCATCTGTTTCTTTGGATTTTCTGCCCCAATAACAGTTATGTTTAGTAATGTCAAAGAGGAAAAACCCTCTAAATTAAAATCATTATATAAATCCAGTTTATATTTAAACTAATGGCATTGTGGTTTACTACATACTGGACAATGGGGACGATGGCAGGGGGTGAGGCTCTTGCTAGTAATCAAAGCCCTGGGCTGCACACATAAAACATTTAATTTGCAATGTCAAGTCTGATCCTTTGGTCTTAGAGAAGTCATTTGACTCTTGTCTCTCATATATATATCTCTCTCTACACACTTTATATATTAAAAAAAAATTCCCTCCATTTTACTAACAGAAAAGAACAAACACAGTTGCCTACCAGTAATGGTGCAAAGGTTAATCTACTCGTAAATTCAGAAGCATGAAAGTACATCGTGGATTTCAAGTATTATTAATTCTCACAGACACATACTACTGTACCAAGCCAAAAAGGACTGAGTGTTGCTTCCTCCATGAAACAGTTCTCTAAAGCTGAGACACATTAGAACATGCTAGAGAATTTCCCAACATTATTAATCGGAAAAGAAATAAAATAAAGGAGTACATGACAGTAAAGTATTTTTACCACACTCACTTTTCTAAACTACATGTCTCTCTACCTATAAAAGTCAGATTAATCAATACCCTATACTGAAGAATATACTACTTCGAAAATACTTAAAAATGCAGCCACTGGCATGTATTTCAATAATAAATAAATTGTGACTGAGCAGGAAATTGATCTAAAGATGGTTAGGTTCATATTGGAGGAAAAGAAATATTCTCACCTACTTACTAGAAGATGGACAAATGACAAGGATATTTCTTGCATCAAAAAGCACTCCATATTTTGCCATCATATTCCATGTGCTTAATATAATTTCCAGATTCTGTGATAAACCCCCGAGGAAAAAAAAGGGGGCGGGAGGGGTGGAGTGGGAAGGGAAAATTGCTCGGGTTTGTTGAATTTTGAACCAATTTAATCTATCACTTATTTGCTCCTCCTTAAGGCTGCAACTTCTTTGAATAACAAAAAGATTACAACTAAAGTTGTACAGTTCACAATTCACTGTAGGCACAGATTTTTTTAAAAAATTTCAGGATTGGACATAAAGGTTTACAGATTTTCAGGAGCCAAGCAAAACAATACATTTATTTGTTGAGCTACTATGTCAGCCAAGAATGGTTACACTTCTCTGAATCCAAAGGTCATGCTAAGATTTGCTACTTAAGAGGCAACAAGATGCCTGCTGTTTTCAAGGACAGCAATTCAATTCCGTGTCTGAACTGTAATTGTGATATGCAGCGAGTTTCTCAATCTTGACATGTTGGGTAAGAAAGGTTGCTATTTAAGGTGATGCCCTCTGGGTGAGGAAAATTGAAGGACCGGCACACTGCACGACATATGCTGTAAGCTATTACACCTGTACAGCAGCTAGACCTGAAGTATTAACAGAGAAGGACAGCATGTGATGGCATTCTGCCTTCTTGACGCCATCCACAGCAATGCTAACAGAAGAAACTCCGTATCTCAACACCAAAAATCTTACTCAAATAGAAGTTTAAGTGGTTTCACACAGCTTCAGTAATCAGATCACTTAGGAAAGCAGTTAAGCTGCATGAACAGTATATTCATACATCAGACACGGGAGCAGTTTACTATTACACAAGCAAAAGCCAGCACACGGCTAAATCTTGATTTATATAAAATCTCATGCTACTGAAAATTTTTTAAATCTAACTGACTATATAAACATACAAATGAAAAGCAAAACAGGAGTTTGCCAAAAAAGAGATGCACAAATCTTCCTTCATATACCGTTAAATACTGTGGCTACAATTCCATATGCACAAAGAAGCTTTCTCCAAGTGAGAAAATCTGATTTCCAAACTCAGGTTAGAATCAAGTCCGTAGTCTGTCACTTTAGCTCCAGTGAACTTGCTGGAGTTTGATGCTTTTAACAGGAATTAAGGAATCTTGACCAAAGCCACGACTGCACTACATGCTCTTGTTTGAGGGTTCTATTGATTTTAGCAGAGTTGACTCCTCTCACTATAATAAAGGTGCCAGAGTAAAATCTTATTAATCCTGCACTATTTCTCATTCCTAATGAACTAAAATAACAATATTACTATGAAGATATTTATACAGATAGTTTCTGGAATGCTTATCACATATTGAGGACTTTAACACATTTCCTCTTCCTTTATGCTACTCTTCTCTTTTTAGTCTCTACTTTAATTTCTGATTTAGCTTTCTTGAGACACTACTGATTTTAATTAAAAAACACAGAAACAAAATATACAATATGAAAATCTGGCCAGATTAGAGAAGGCGCAATTCCAATTCTAACACAATGACAAACTACAGAATATTCAAAAACAAAAAAAGGAAAAAAACTACAACGATACTAATAAAACCCCCATTACTATAAAAACTGTTTCTGTAATCCTTCCAGAAAGTGCTATGACAACCAGCACTCCTAAAATACATTTCTCTTCAAAAATACTGTACACATATCTACCGAACTATTGTAAGTCATGTCAGCTTTTAAAATGTATAATCAAATGTATATTTCTGAAATGTATAATCAATATTACTACACATGTGAAACTAGCCTTAGAATCTAACTGGCAAATGTACTGATGTCAGCAACTGATGGCATAATTAGTTTCAGCAGAACCATAAGCAGATACGATTAAATTTTAAAAGGTTTAAGTAATTTTATCGCTGTAAAATGCTTGTTGATAAAAGCTCTAAGCTTTGAAGATACAAAGCTAAGATTAATAGACCAATTTCTGACATATCATTATTAATTTTTTAATAGGATAGTGTCCACAGGCCCTTGTCAGAATGGTAGCATCACTACACCAGGCATTGTACAAAGTTCAGAATACACAGACTGCTCTCTAAAGATGCTGTTTTTATGACCTTAAAAGTCATGACTAATCCAATATTTCTAATATTTAAATAATAATAATAGCAGGAAGCAGACGAAAGAGAAGAAGACCAGAAACCATAACAGCTGTGAGAATTAACTACACTAATAACATCATGGTTTGTAGTGAAAGCTGGGTGGGGTTTTTTTTCCTCCTTGTCATAAAAGCAAACACAGGCAAGTTTTGCTGACCATTCTGTAACTGATATGACCAGGTAATCTCCTAATAGTCTCATAATAGGAACGGGTGTCCAGAAAGTATTTCTCCAGGGAATTAAAAACTAAGAAAAACTAGTTGTAAGAAAGATATCTATAGCAGAAAAAAAGCATGACAGTATCTCACTGGAAAGACAAAAGATACCTTAATTCAGAATAGGAATTAATTGGTAAGGGACAGATTAAAGCAAAACGGAGACTTGAATCCTGATGAGACGTATGCACACGTTTATATAGTGTTATTTAGAGAGTCTGACTACATGCATATGTTATAAATTATGGCAGCACGGGCTTGATGCTTCTCCTTTACTACAGCACCACTGTGGTACAACTCCAGTGTTTTCTCTTGTAGTTCACACAGCCTTGGACTAGCAGAGAAACGAGATCTGGGAATTCTGCATCAGGACAGCCTGCAGAATTGGTCCCTTGTCAGATTATTTTATGAGTGCTTTTTAACTTCAATCACTATAATCCCACTTGCCCAGACTAACAACCCTACACGTACTAGCAAAGCAACACCAAGCTGTAAATTCCTTCTGTCTGGTCCGAGCAAGACAATCGTTATCTAGAGATGGACATGATAGCATAGAACAATTTAAATAGCTATTCTACAAACCAACCTCTCATCTCAATCAGAAAAGGGAGATGAAATAAATGGTTATTAAAACAGATCACAGTTTAAAATAATGAAACCAACATACATTTGTTGTTCCCTCAAGTATTTCTGACCTGACCATCTGCGAAAAGAAAAGGCAGTACTTCATGGCAATAGGTATTACGGTAGTCCTAACATGCTGAGTTACTGAACTGTCTGAAATGTTTATGGCTAATTAACTGTAAGTTACACTGACAAGTTTCAACATCAGTCATACATACATATACAGAGATATATTTTATAAGGCTACAAAACTGTCTGAGTTTTATTAGCAATAAAAAAATGTCAGCTTTTATCATGCAAGCAACTATTAAAACCATGTGAAAGAGGCAAAGAAAGAAAGGAAAAAGTATACAGGTCTCATTATTGTGATCAGTCTCAAAAGGCTATTACACTGATACACTGCATTGTTACAATAAAACAATCAGAAAATTAATACACTGAGTCAATACATGGATCTGATGGGCAGCTGAAAGAAGAGAAAGGAAAATAAACAACCAGGAAGAACACTGTACCTTTTAGCACTAGTTGACAATTTAGCAGCTGTTTTGCTTGATATTTTCCCCTCTTTTTTCTTGGGTTGAACTTGTTCCCTTTCTTGTTCCTGCTGAACACCTTCACGCTGATCTCCATCAGAGCTGCCTCCACTAGTGCTTGGACTATCATCCACTCTCTGCCCCTCTGTAGACATGGCAGATGCTGCACTGAACACAGACAAACAACTCAAGTTAGCTCTGTGAGAAGAAACTGCTTAATTGTATTTCTTACGTGCTTAAGGAAAGAACACATGGGATGTATGTCTTTGTCTTAATAAAATAATGCTTTTGTCACAGTACTTCAGTGATCCTCGTACTGAAGAGTTTTGCCACAAGCATCTTAACAATAATTCAAGAGCTGGAAGTTTTAAACCCTGTACCACTGCTGAGGCCCCAAAAAACCCCAACCAACCCACAAACAAATAGCACAAAATAAACACGCAAACCAACCCCCCTGCCAAACTCCTCATATATATATACATGAAAACCAGAAGTTATTGAAGTTAAGTGGACAACACAAGCCTGCAAGTGTAAAACCATTCACTGTGAATTCTGTTTTTCAACCACTCAGCAATACCATGAGTTAGCTGTCCCACCAACTATGCCACAAGTTCAAATCTACCACAGTTTGTTAAAAACTGTAAGTTATTACTATCTTAGGACTCTCTGTTATCCCATATGAAAAACATCTCTGGGCTCATTCCAAGTCTACAGTGTGGGTTTCCACATTACAAAATCCACATCTTGGCATGCTTGATGGAAACACAGAACTAAAAAGCTCTAACACAGGATTGTTTGTATTTACTAAAACGGTGAGCACGTTGGTAGAGGATATAAGGAAGTTTTTCCTGACATTTCGTTCAGGTAACATCAGGCAACAAACTTGTCAGAGAACATGAGCAGCAAGAAATCTCAGCATATTTCAGAAGTCAAGTTAATACTTTATTTGCACACTTCTGATACTAGTTAGCTATTTTAATTTCTTCCTTCATTTTAAATAGTATAACAATATGCCGACAGATGAGGAATTACAAGCCCACTGTTACAGCTGTCATGACTTCTCAAACTCTCAAACTGTTCTAATGAAGGGCAGATGTCCATGAAAAACTCTTACTGAATTAGCATATGTGGTGGCACTGACTGATTTAAAAAAACCAAAACAACCCAAACCAAACAAAAACCCAAACCAACAAAACCAAAACCAAATCAAAACCAAACTGAAACCCAGGTCTTTCCTTTAACTCCAAATCTGTACCTTATATACCCACGTTACATATCCTTCTCTAGAGATTTTTAATAAAAAGCACACAGGCCCAAACATTGCTTACATCCACACAATTCCCATATATCTGGGTGGTTTTCTGATCAAATCTGTCTGAATCAAGAACTTGCTCTTTCATACACAAGAGTTTCAAATTGCTGTGAACTTCAACTCGCTTTTCCTCTTACCTATGTACAGACATCATCACAATTAAGAACAAAACTATTCACCTTGACTATTATATGTTTTAAGACTCGCCCAAGGGAGAATAATGAGATTTCAGGCTCAGATTCAACCATGCTTGTTCTGTGCATTAAACAAAGTTCATCTCCCAGTACATAGTTATGGAAAGAGACAGCAGAGGAAAAGTAAATTACTATCAATGCCAACAGGGTTATGCTGAAAAGGATGCTTTTTAAAAAGGCATAAGTGTTCTTGTTACAGAATAGAAATAAATTTACTCCTATACTGAAAAAACTCTTACCAAGATCTAATTCTATCAAATAATACACACTATGGAGTAGAAGCAATAATCTCTTCAGGCATTATTGACACATCGAACTAACTTCAGGAGGAATTAGGACTTTTTCATCTATTTTGTGAAGCTATACTGAAAAAGAATTCTGGAAGTATGGCACCCTTTCAAAATGTTTAGACATTAAAAGAAACAGCAAGCTATACCAAGTAATAGATATGTGACTAAAGTTTCTCTTAATCAGGTTAAGCTGCATTTTTGATTTTATAACAGAAAATAATATTTTCATATCTAAGTATATATAAATACACAACACCTAGTCTGCTCATTAAGGTAACTGAAATAATGTAGAGTTTCTGTCCTAAAATTAAAACACAAAAATTGGCCACTCCATTACAGTGGACAATTTTTGTATTTAAATTTTATAGAGAACATAATTTATAAATAATTATGTATCTTAATTTTATAGAGAACACATTTTTGGTATTTTAAAATTGTAGAGAACAATTTCTCCTATAGTACAGCTAAAACAATATATTTAACATAGTTAAATAGGCTGATGTTCAGATATTTAAATCCTGGTTGTCAGATTTCAAGGTAAAAGCAAGAGCACACTTAGAGGTAATAAACAACAAAAGACAAGTCAAAATATGCAACTTTAATGCAATTTTTGTAGTAAGTGCCCATTTTCCTTGCTTCTGCATAAAGTTAAAATACAATCTCATCTCTCTTTATAACACTTACGTTGGCCTTTATTTGCCCTAGATTTTACTTCTGAACTTTGCTTAATACATCTAATTTTAAAGCGAAAAAGTCTCTCTTCACAATGTACATAGGCTTTAACACTGTAGGCCAGAAAGTTAAAAGCATATTTAATAATGCTTATATGCATAGGACATCTGCTATGAATAATCTTGGCTATAAATATTACTATTATCCAAAAAAACAACTGTATTCACTTCATAAGTTCACGTTACTATCCAGCAGACAAACACTGTAACAGTAGCCCAGAGCATATAATTACTGTAACATGTAGTGCCAACATTTACAAGAGGAAAACGCTTAAATCTGTAGTTTGATGTCTGGCTAGTTTGGGGGGTTGGGGGATATTTGGCTTTAGGATGGTATTTTTCCTTTCTCCTTCTGTCCCTGTTCCCCTTCTGACATCCAGGCAATTCTTTCTCCTCCCTCCCCTCACAATATCTGCAATTTTAGGAAGTTTTGTTCAAGGGATGCTCAATATTGCGGTAAAAGTGAATTTTAAGGGGCCTGAAATCAGACACTTCAAATGAGGTCAAACTTAAAAGACACACAAACACATGAACAAGAGAATTGGGGGGAGTGGGGGGGAATCAGCTGAGAGGATGACACTGTGAAGAAAACATTTCGCTGCCACTAACACAGACAGAAATACAAGATACTCCTTGAATCTAAAGAGCCATAAGCATGTTTGCAACTGTCACACAGAAGACACACGATGTCCAGGTTCCCGGCTGCCAGGCTATTCTACATTCAGACGAGGGTTGCTAACCTCTCTGCTGCTGTGCAGAGAAAAATGAGCAGAGGGGACAGAGGAAGGAACGAAGGGGGACTTAAAAGTCTCTCCCTTAACGTGAGATGAATCAGCACAGAGACAGATTACAAGTGTAACTACAACTATCAATTCGAAGTGAAGAGTGTCCAAAATATTTTGCTTTCGTCAAACATATCCACTGGCACCTTCCCTTTCCTCCTCAAACTAAAAACAAAACAACAACTAAAACAAAACAACAATAAAACCAAACAAACAACGACGTCAAAAATACCTCCNAAAAAAAAAAAAAAAAAAATTAAAAAAAATCCACCAGTCGGGGACAGCAAGATCCTGGCAATGTGCAGGATGGGGTCCCAAGGGTGGCAGAGCTGGTGATGATGTCTTTCTAAAGCGCTCGTAATTTCCTATAAGCCAAGATAAATTGAATATTTCTGCAGGGTCCACCACGGGCAGCAATGGCAGCAGCCGCCTTACTTCATCTTCATTAGAAACCATAAAGGTCAAAAAGACCACAACACCGCGGGAGGGGAGGCAGAAAGAGCCCGGTCTGTGGCAGGGCCACTGAGAGGGGCACCCGGAAGGATGGGACGGGACAGGACACGACGGCAGCCCCGGGCTCCCACGGCCGCGGGTGGGCACAGGCGCGACTCTCCCATCGGGAAGCCCCCGCCGTGCGGGAACGAGCACGAGCATCCCCAGAAGCACGCACCCCCCGCACTCCCACGGCCGGGCGGGCGGCGGCCGGGCCAGGGTGAGAAGTAGGAGACAACCGAGGAGAGGAGGAGGAGGAGGAGGAGACTGCGAGAGGAAGACGTCGGGGGCACATGCGGGAAGGGAGAGGGTTGGGCTGCGGGGCTCCTCGGGGCGCGGGGGTGGGGGGGATAGTGCCTTTCCCGAGGGGTTCCAGCCCGGGTCGCCCACCGCTGCGGCGGGCGTTGTGAGGATAGCGCATCCCAGGAGGCTCGATCG